>CM016617.1:11407196-11816484 GCA_005393395.2 Gossypium australe
AGATTAGTTTCTAAGTAGCCATTCAGCTAGGGACTTTGAAAAGCCGGAAAAAAAACATTGAAATCCCGAAATCGACACTTACCTATTGTTTCATTCAAAATTTGGCACAAGCAGACTCCACTGAAAAAAATTCGGCAACTTCAGGAGGTGTGATCTTAGTAATTTCGGCTTTTAAAAGAACAAAGAATTGGAAAAAATATAAGCAAGGAGTGGATAGAGAGATTCGGCCAAAAGAAAAGAGAAAAAGAATGGTGGGGTTTCGGCAATTGAGATCTAAGAAGTTTTGATTTCTGTCAGCAAAAGAAAAGAGAAGAGAGGGTTCAAGTTTACCGAAAATAAAAGAGAAATCTTGAGAGAATTTTCAGAGAACATAATGAAGAATTCGGCACACCCCCTTAGACTATACTGAACCGATTTCTCCCCCTTACTGAGTTTGATTTTCGGCCAACTGTAGCCTCTTGGATGGGCTCTCATCTTTTCCCTTATCTTGATCCATTATCTCCTCAAAAATAGCCTTTATCTGCTTATTATCCACATAAAATAAACATTAAAAATCCCTAAAAAATAGCCTTGTGCCGTCCCCCTATTGCTCCCCTTAAGTGCCGAAATTTAGCCCTAAAATTTGGGCTTCAAGCTGCCAAAATTTGGGCCCTCCTCATGCACTTGTGACGCCACTTATAGCTCCCATTTACTGTGCCCCTCGTTGCTGGGCCACAAGCCCAATATGTCACTTAAACTACTAATACTTTAATTTAAGCCCCTAGAGTGTCTAAATAAAATATTTATTCAAAGCCTCAGCCCAAACCTGAGCCCCATTTGCACCTCAAATCCTTAAATTAATAATTTAAGCACACATTACACAAAATGCACAAGCCCATAAATTCAGGATGTTATAGTTCTGTGTTATTAAGGACATCGTGACCCAGAGAACCTTGTTGACGGGCCACATTCATGATGGACTGTATCATTTCCCAGTGCCAGTTCTGTCCACTCAGTCAGCTGAAACTCATTCCGCTGATTCGTCTGCAGTTCAAAATACATCCAAGGAGTGTAATGTTTTTTCCTTATGGCATAAATGGTTGGGTCACCCCTCTTCTAGTATTTTTAAGTCTGTTTTAAATAAATGTAACATTCCTGCAAATAAATTCTATAGTGATACTATCTGCACTGCATGTCAATAAGGGAAGTCCCATAAATTGCCATTTCCTGTATCCACGACAGAATATAGTGATCCTTTTACTCTGGTTGTGTCTGATCTTTGGGGACCTGCCTTTTTTTTGTGTGGTACTGATTGGTATTATGTGTCATTCATTGATGTTTGCACTCGGTTCACGTGGATCTATCTTTTACGTCAAAAGTCTCAGGCTGTGAAGTGTTTTATTCAGTTTCAGCAACTTGTTAAAACTCAATTTGGGAAGACTATTAAACAATTCCAAAGTGACTGGGGTGGAGAATATAGGGCTTTCACATCTGTCCTAGCCTCGCAAGGAATTGTTCATCGATTCATGTGTCCACATACCTCTGAACAGAATGGTGTTGATGAACGCAAACACCGACATATTGTTGACATGGGCATTACTCTTTTAGCTCAAGCAAACTTGTCTATGGAATGCTGGGGATATGCGTTCTGCTGCGCTGTTCATCTCATAAATAGACTTCCTACTCCTGTACTAAATGGACAATCTCCGTATAAAGCTCTATATGGTAGTGAACCCACCTACGACCATCTCAGAGTTTTCGAGTGCTGTTGTTACCCATACTTGCGACCATTTGTGGCGCATAAGTTGGATTTTCGTTCTCAACCCTCTACTTTCTTGGGTTATAGTGCTCAACACAAAGGGTACTAGTGTCGACTATCGTCTGGTAAGATAATTATATCACGACATGTTGTTTTTGATGAGAATCGTTTTCTTTCATCTGAGTCTGGTTTCAAAGAGAAGTTCACAGGTGCTAGTCAGACTGTGTCTACCTTTGTTCCGATAGTTCAGTGGGTTTTGTCTTAGCCCTCGGAGCTTCCATGTGCTCAATCGTCTCCATATCTTCCTCAGTTAGTTTAGTCTCCTCAGTCCGTTGAGTGTCCAATTTCTGCTCCTACTGCCGCAGCTCAGCTGATATAAGGCCTGATCGTGAGTCCCAGAACGTTGGTGGGACTCGTTCTACAGAAATTCAAGAGCTCTCCTGTGATGACCAAACACGTTCTGAGGCTGTAGTAAATAGTCACCCAATGGTAACACGGTCAAAAGCTGGTATTTTTAAACCTAAGGTTATGAATGTTGAAGCTGTGGAACCTTTGTCGATTGAAGAGGCTTTTTCCACGTCTGAGTGGCGTGCAACAGCTCAAGCTGAATATGATGCTTTTGTTTGAAATTCTACGTGGCAGCTTGTTTCTCGACCAGCCAATTGCAAATTCATTGGATGCAAGTGGCTATTCAAGGTCAAGAAAAATCCTGATGGTACCATAGTACGACGAAAGGCTCGGCTAGTTGCCAAAGGCTGTTCGTAAGTTCCTGGATGTGACTTCAAGGAGACCTTCAGTTCGGTAGTGAAGCCTGCAACCATACGAGTTATTTTGTCGATTGCCGTCTCCAAAGGTTGGTTCCTAAGACAAGTTGATGTGAACAATGCTTTTCTCAATGGTGATCTAGATACTGAGGTTTTTATGCAGCAACCTCTGGGTTATGAACAGTACGATTCAAAAGGTAAACCTTATGTTTGTCGTCTACAGAAAGCTCTATATGGTCTTCGCCAGGCCCCTCGTGCCTGGTTTGAAAAGCTACGACAGTTCCTGGTTTTCGTTGGCTTTGTTGTCTCTAAATCTGACGTGTCGTTGTTTGTACGGGTAACGTCAGATTCCACTCTTTATGTCCTTGTTTATGTCGATGATATTATCATTACTGGTAGTTTGTCCACCATAATTGACTGGTTTTTTCAGTTGTTAAATAATGAGTTTTCACTCAAAGATATGGGTGAGCTTCATTATTTTCTCGGGGTAGAGGTCACTCGGTCCTCCGGTTGTCTACATATTTGCCAAAAGAAGTATATACGGGATATTCTCAGTCGATGCTCAATGACTACAACTAAGAGTGTTCCCACACCGATGGTCAGTTCGTCTACCATGTCAAAAGATGATGGAGACCGCTTGGAGGATCCCACTGAGTACAGGAGTCTTGCGGGTGCCCTACAATATGTTGTTCTGACCAGGCCTGATATTGCCTATGCTGTAAACTGGGTCTGTCAGTTCATGCACAATCCTACTACAACATATATGATGGCATTAAAACGCGTCTTGTGGTATCTATACGGTACTCTTGAGTATGGACTTGTTTTTCGTCCATCTAATCAGTTGTCTCTAGAGGTTATGTCGATGCCAACTGGGGGCTAGATTTTGACGATCGTCGGTCTACGACAGGATACTGTGTGTATTTTGGTCAAACTCT
This sequence comes from Gossypium australe, assembly GCA_005393395.2. Taxonomy (NCBI): domain Eukaryota; kingdom Viridiplantae; phylum Streptophyta; class Magnoliopsida; order Malvales; family Malvaceae; genus Gossypium; species Gossypium australe. The sequence goes on from CM016617.1 coordinate 11,410,634, forward strand.
TGTTACCTGGTGTTCCAAAAAGCAGCAGGTGGTTTTTCGTTCCACGGCAGAGGCCAAATATAGGAGTCTTGCTGCTTCTACGAGTGAAGTTACATGGTTACTTTCGTTGTTTCAAGAATTACATGTTAAGTCTGATGATACTCCGAATATTTGGTGCGATAGTTCTAGTGCTGTAGAAGTTGCCGCAAATCCTGTCTTACATTCCAAGTTCAAACATGTCGAGCTTGATTTATTTTTTGTTCGTGAGAAAGTTGTAGATGGATCTTTGCAAATTGGTGAAGTCCCTGCCTGTGATCAAGTTGCGGATATCTTCACCAAGCCTCTGTCTGTCAGTTTATTTTCTCGGTTTCGACATCTTCTTCAGGTTATACATGTCGGGAAGATGGGTGCATGATAGAGTATAGCTCAAGAGTAGTTTTGCTGTTATAATCTGTTAGATCAAGTTGTTACATAAAACTGTTTGTAGTTAGCAGTCTATGAGTTCTATATAAGCACATGTACAATAGTCAGGAGATGGACTAGATTCATTTTTTTCAATAGTAAACAGAGAACTTTTCATTGTTAGTTTCTGTTAATTCTAAATATTTCTCAAAGTGACTATACCTTCTTTCAGTGGTGGTGGACATAGGACTGTGGTGAGTGTTTCGAGCTGTCGAGTTAGGGCATCACTTGAAGGTGATAATGACTGAACGATGGTGAGTGAAGGTGAACTCGAAGGTGATGGTTAGGACGTCACTCCGTTGGGTTACGGTGGTGATTGGTGGTTGTCTGCAGTAGGGATTTTGGGAGATTTTAGAGGATTTTTAATTTGGGGAGATAGATTACTGATTCAGGATTTAAGGTTAGTGGGTTAAGAATTTCAAAGGATTTTCAATTTAGAGTTACTGGTCGATGGTGGTTGTGTTATTTTTTTTTTGTTTTTAGGAATTAGGATGTCTAGGTTTTTTATTAAATTATTTTTAATTTTTAAGATTGGGTTGGGTTTATAAATTATATTTGATTGGGTTTATATTGGGTATGACTTAGGAGTGCTAGGGTGGGCCGATGGTTGGGGCTTGGGTGGGCAATGGGCTAAGGCTAAAACATTAATATATAGTATCAATCATTAAGTTCAGTTAATTTGGTTAATTACCTGATTTTGAACTGAATTAATCGATAACCGAACTTTCAAAAAATTATTAACCGACCTCTGACCGAATTAAATTAGTTTGATTGGTTAATTCAGTTTAAACCGAAATTTGAACACCCCTAGTCAATGAGAACAAATGGAACTTTAGAAACATTAAAAAAGACACCTTCAAAATCATGGCCGCCACTTCTTAGTTGCAACCCATGCTTTTTCGAACAGTAAATGTAGGTTGGATATATAGGATGCATGCAAGGGAATAACAATGAATTAGGGTTTGGGGTAGCCTTTGTGGAGAACTTGAGATTTTGAATGGAGGATTCTAAAATAGATTAATAAGATTGAGTGTTGCGAGAGAAGTGAGTTTAGAAATGGAAGATGAATCGTTTGAATGAAGTGAAAGACGGTGAATAAACTGTTCATGTGATTGAGATTCAGCCGTTCTCACCTATGGCCAAACCTTTCAAGGGAGTATAGTGTTCGGAAATGAAATTGCAGAGGAAAGGAGGAAACCATGGATTTTTCTTTTTTTTTGTGAAAATTGGAGGTTTTTTTTAATTTGACAATAATTTTTTGGGAAGTAAATAAATTTTGGTAAATAAATTTATTAAAATTTTATTTTATTAACATTTTAATAATATTAAAGCAACCTCAATAATGATATGTTTGAATTATGCCATTAGGTTTTTAATGATATTACATTTTGGGCCAAAATAGGTGACAAAATAAAATTTTAGGGTTACTTATGACAAAAAATTAAGGACCAATTTGGAAATTTGGGTATAATTTAGGGGCCTTTTACTATTAAAGCCATATAAAAATTATACTTGAATTTTGGCCCAATGTACAATTTGGTACCTAAACTTTGACTTGATGCAATTATATACATTAAATTTTGATTGTGGTTTAAATGGATACAATCAGATTTATTGTATTTTTTTACTTCAACTCTGATTTCAACTTAGGCCCATACTTTTCTCTTAGATCCAACTTGTACTGCTGCATAAAGATCTTGAGAGTGCTTCTATCAAAATAAGCATGCATGCCCTCGCTTATTTGAGTTGAGTTCATTTCAGCCTAAAAAAAGTGTCTGAGATAAATGGGAACCCAATTTCCCCTTTCATTATACAATTTCAGAAGCCATTCATCCTCATTCAAGCCATGATTATTAATAAACTAAGCCCAACTATGCTCGAATTCAACTATAGTTAAGTTTTCTTGGACAATGACCTTGAATTCTTTCTTTATTGTATTATAATTAGGAACACCCCTCAACTTTATAGTAAGCTTAGTGTAGATGTATCATATGTAGAATTTATGGGTTACATTAGGGATCTCCTCATTGATTGTTACCCTTATGCGTTCGCTTTGGTGTCTCAAAATGAAATGAGGGTGAATGTCCCCCATAGTAGAAAACCATGTTGTAAACAACCACCTAAGCGTCTAATATTTGTAACACCCCTCACCCGATCCAATCACTGAGTCCAAGTTATAGGATGTCACATTCGTTGCCGCAACAATTACAATAATTTAACATTCAATCTGAAACAATATACAAGCAATCAAAAGCATTACAAAGAATATATATGTTATACAACATTTCCTGTGTCTCACACGAGGGTATGAATGCTCTAAAGTTAACTCAAGATCGAATAAGAACCAACTTGTAAAAGTTTCAAAATTTCAATTTAACATCACGAGTGATCGCTGGAATCAGAGTTTTAAAATTTATAAAGAGAATGATCGAACCTGGAAACTAACTCTGACAACAATTAAAGGCAAGTGTACCTATCGAACAGTAGTATAGCTTAGGCAAGACCGAATTGTCGAACCCAAAGGAAATAAAAGTACTAATACTAACTTTCTTTCTATTATTTAGCCTTAATTAAGTGAAGTTGCTTTAATCTAATCTAAATTAACTACTAAGCTAAAGACACAAAGACAAAAAGGATGAATTGGGAAAATAACTTTAGGAAAAACTCAGTTGATTAAGATGATAGCCTCAGAAAGAATCCACCTAGACTTCGCTTGTTATTTAACACTGAACCATACGATTTATTCACTTAGTTTGATCAGTAAGACTCCCTAACGTATATTAAACCCTCTCTCGAGGCGAATAACGTCTAACCCTAGGTTAATTAACAGAAATCTCTTTCTCACTTAATAACCCCCTAGAATAGCAGTAAATCGATCTATGGACTCCCATATTAGGTTTCACCCTAATCTGGCAAAATCTCGCCACCCTATCTCTAGGCATGCGATCAACTCCGCTTAATTATGTTAAATCTACTCTTAGGCAGGGTCTATTCCTCCTCCACCTAAGCACATTAAATTTGGATTAAGTTCACATAATTAAGAACAAACTAAGTATTTATCATATAATTCAGAAAACAATAACAAGATTAATCTAGGTTTCATCCCCTTCGGGTATCTGAAGGGTTTAGTTCATAATAAATAAAGAAAACATCTCAGAAGAAAAGATGAAACAAAACATAAGAAATCCCTAAAACCCCCTGAAGGAATTGAAGGAGAGATTCGCCGTTTTGAGTAGAATTCCGGCTTCCAGAGATGGATCAACTGGCTATCTTCGAGTGATTCCCACAACTTTGACCTTGTCGGCTTGGCTCCTTGGCCTAGCTAACCGTCCCCATTTCAGGTGACACTTAGGGGTATATATAGGCTCTTGGAATGCGATTCTTTCTCCCTAAGTATCCTTTTCTGACTGAATTTTCTCTTTGCCACGACAGGGACACGGCCATGTCACACGCCCGTGTGACCAGTCTTTGAGCCGTGTTCGGATTTCTTTAATGAGGCACGGCCATGTAAATCAGGGGTAAGGCCGTGTTCTAGATGCTTGACAAGGCACGGCCATGTAGGCTTAAGTCCAGGCCGTGTCGATTCCGTGATATGGCCCATTTACTCCGTTTTGGGCCCGTTTTATGTTCTTTTCATCCTTGGGTGCTTTCCTGGGTATAAGAAATGAAAAGAAAGGATTAAGAGCACTTTTTTATATCAATCGAGGCTTAAAACATCCAAAATCATACTAAATGTGGGATTAAAATATGTTGCTTTTACAGTTTATCAAATACCATACTTAAGCTTTTGCTTGTCCTCAAGCAAAATTCTCAACTTACAATTAAAACAAACTTTCCATGATTCATAATTCCTATTAATAATGTCTCATCATAATTCATAGATAATTTATACATGGATGATCTAACTCGAAGAGTCCTAAATATTCAAACAGTCAAAGTCATACATTTGTAGCATAAAAACTTAGGTGTTTCCCCTTATCTAAATAATTACCTTTGATTCAAAATCGACAAGGATTGACATCCTCACTAAAGATTCACTCAAATCACTCAAGGTGTTTAAGGTTCAAAATTAAGCTCTCAAAAGTCAAACCTGAAAAGTTAATCCCATAGGCTTGCCTGAAAATCAAATCTCCACCACTGTAATATGAGATGATACACAAATCAAAAGGTCTTTAACAGGGTTGTGACAGGGCTAGGGTTAAAGGTGTGGATAAAGGCTGAATTAGAAGGTTAGAATCGAGACTATCCTGACAAATTGCCTAACTAACAAAAATTGAACTAATCCTAAATAATTACATCAATTGAAAACTAATAATACGAGCTTTTTCCTCAAGATGTGGAATTTCAACATGTAAGCTCATTTAATTATAGAACTAATAATGAATATACTTCTTTTTTTTTTATTAAGAACAAACTAAATATTACAAGGAATAAATCTATTACTTAAAATAAAGATAACAGCTAGACAACACATCAAATCAAATCTCGATATAAGGGTAGTCAAAAGGAATGATGATAACAAATACAAAGGGGTTTTGGGTTAATATTAGCTGGTAAGTCAATAAAAAGGGTTGTTAGGATCAACGGGGTTCACTAGGGGTTAATTATGGAGATAGACTTTTTAGTGGAGTGAGTGGGTTAAATCCTAGGTGCCTTTATCATCTCAGTATATCAAATCATAGGTGTGGTCTCAACATGTATAATTGAGGCAAGTTCTAAAATAATAATTCATAGTTGACACACTCATAATCAATAAAGTGAGCATGAAAAAGAATATATGCTCTATAGGCTCAAAATCTCACAAAAATTATGGGTGTTTTTACATCAACCTTGTAAATTTCAAACTTCAAGATAATATCCAGATTCAGCTCAGCAACCTAGCAAAGATTTTAATTCTGAAAAATAGACTTATCATGCTTGATTCTCTAATATTCTTCTAATTTAATCATCAATGCACAATTAACTATGACTTAATTTAAAACATATCAATAAAAATCATAAACCATCAGAAATTTCATTCTAATTAGTAATATGAGGAAATTACTTAAAAATAAGGCTAAGTTCAGGGATTTGAGAATAATAAAAAAGTTTGGCCGGATTTGAGAATAATGCAAAAAGTTAGGCCCTTTCTTCAAATAAATATTCACCCCCCACACTTAAGATGTACATTGCCCTCAATGTACAAAGATAGATATAAGATTAAGGGATAAATCAAAAGAGAAGGGGAAAGAATACTCCCTGAATTTTGGATGGTGTCCCTGGAGGATGGGAGAGGTCGTGGTGTGTATGTTTGAAGGGGTCGGTCTAGATTACGATCCTGTGCTAGATGAAGAAATTGGGGAGCTCGTAGAGAATTAGTCAGGATTTATTAAGACACATTTAAAATAAACTAAATATATAATTAAGGACATGAAAGAAAAGGAGAAAGAGACTAAGAAGGAAAATAAAAATAAAAGAAAAGGTTGATGGACCGAAGAGTCCTTATTGATGGATGGTTTGCGATGTGGGTGTGACCTCTAGGGCTGCTGAAGTGCTGGCGGTGGCGAAAGTGGCGTGATTCCCAAGCAGCCTTTATTATTTCAAATGCTGTGGTGGTGGTGGTCGTGATTCCCAGGGCGTGATTCCCTAGCAGCCTTTTGAACCTGATACTAAGATACTAAAATAAATTAAACTATATTAAACATAAAATTGTTAAAAAGAAGGAAATTGAAGCAAAAGAGAAAACAAAAATAAAAATTAAATGATCTCAAAGATCCTTGGCTTGTTGTTTGGATGAAGTGGTCGGCATGAGCTTATGTATAAGGGTCACCCTTGGTGAGATTATGTTTGGCTTCTTCCACTTCTTTGGCATGGTTTTGGTTTAGCTCAAGGGTTGGAGAGACTTGTTATGGAGGGGAAATTTGAGGATAGGGGATAAGAAAAGAGTTGGGAAGTAGAAAAATGGGGAGGGGGTTGGTGTTTAAATAGAGGCTCAAATCTGGTACATTCCCACACCCGTGGTGTGAGGGCATGTCGATGCACAAGGCCACTTAGCACAGTCGTGTGTCTAGGTGTGTTGTTTTTCCATTCCCATTTTTTCAGTCGGCCATGCCCGTAGGGCATAAGTTAGTATGTTGGCATGGTTTACGGCATAGGCATGTTCTGCCTGTGGTTTGCAAGTCAGTAGCTTCACACGGTCGTAGGGCACGGCCGTGCCACTTTGTCGGTGCCTGTGGGGGAGTGGTTGAGCCCGTGACTCAAAAATTGGTTGGGGCTGATTCGTACCACTTGTGCTATGTCAGTATGGGGATTCTGTACTTCCACACGATCACGGCCACGGCCGTGTGCAAGACCGTGGGGCCTGGAAATCTATACTTTTGGTTAGTTTAAAACTAGGTATTCAGAAAAGAAAATAAATTGAAAGAAAAATGGAATATAAATTGTGTTAGTGCTCGGGTTGCCTCCTGAGAAGCGCTCGTTTATAGTCTTAAGCTAAACTTTACCTTGTAAAAAAATCAGGGAGGTTTAAAGGTTTGAATATCTTCCTTCATGCTTACAGTTCTACTTTCTTGATAAAATTTAAGTCGAGAAGCATTTACCTTAAAAGTGTTGAATGTAGGGTTACTTACCTCGACTGTTCTATGTGGGAAGATTTTATGTACCTTTAGAGGAATTTCTTCGTTTACTTTCAGGTCTGATGTGGTGATGCGAGGGTCGGCTTTGTCTAACAGCACCTGGTCTCCTATTTTGAAGTGATTCGATGTTCCTATGAGCTCTTTTGGGGGCTCTTTCGGCTTTACTTCGTGCGGTTCCTATTCCTCTTTGTTTTGTATTTCCTGCTCTTTTAGTTTGTCAACCTTAAGGCTTTGTTCCTTATGTGATTCTTCTTTGTTGGCTTGAGAGTCATGCTTCGGCTCAGGTTTGTAATCTTGTGGCGTTTCCTGCGATGAAGGTTGCACAAATTGCTTATCAACTGGATTGAGTTTCTTACCTTCATCGATTGTTGTCCTGGCCGAGTCAAGAGCTTGAAGACTGATTGACTCGTCACCTACACAAAGTATGAGTTCTCCTGTTGCAACATCAATTTTAGTCTTGGCAGTTGCTAGGAAGGGTCTTCCTAAAATTAAGGGGATTGAATTATCCTCATCCATGTCTAAGACAACAAAATCTACTGGGAAAACAAATTTATCGATTTTGACAAGAACATCTTCGATAATGCCCCTATGAATTCTAACAGTTTTATCAGCTAATTGAATACTCATCCTAGTTTGTTTGGGCTTCCCTAGACCTAGTCGTTTAAACAATGTATAAGGCATGACATTTATACTTGCCCCTAAATCAGCTAACGCATTATCAATATTTAGTCTACCAATTAAACAAGGAATAGTAAAACTCCCTGGATCTTTTTGCTTTCGCGGTAGTCTATTCTGTAACATTGTTGAGCATACTGCGTTCAATTCCACATATGGCTCTTCATCTATTTTGCGTTTGTTCGTTAAGAGTTGTTTTAAAAATTTCCTCGAATCTGGCATCTGAAAAAGAGCTTCAAAAAGAGGTAAGTTAATATGTAATTTCTTTAAAAGTTTAAGAAACTTACCAAACTGTTCTTCTGTATCATCTTTGTTCATTGCTTCGGGGTAAGGTATGCGAGGTTGGTATTCTTTGATTTCTGGTTTTGGCTTTTCCTGTGTTGCCTCAACTTTTCCTTCATCTACCTCGTTCTTTTGTATTGGATTAGGTTCGTCTACCCCTGTACTATTATGAGCTGTGATGGCTTGGATTTGCACCTTTGGGTTAATCTCAGTGTTACTCAGTAGACGTCCTTGCGGTCGTTCGGACTTTAACTTTGCAAGTTGTCTGACTACTTTAGTGACTTCCCCTACTGACTTAGTAAGTTCCTCGATTCAGTTCTTGGTCTCCTCAGCCGATGTTTGTTGACTTTTAAGTGTTTTCTCGGTATCTTAGAGACGATTTTCTATGCTTACCATGAATTTTGTCAGCATCTCTTCGAGGTTTGGCTTTTTCTCTTGTGGATATGGCTGATTTTGGAAATTTTCAGGAGGTTGTTGTCTTTGATTTCCTTGGTTTCCTTGACCTCCCCATGAAAAATTTGGGTGGTTCCTCCAACCTGGATTGTAAGTATTACTATAAGAATTATTATTGGATCTGAAATTATTACCTATATAGTTCATCTGTTCGTTCTCTGTGTCCGGTTGGTAGGGTGGGTACTCAGGATTCGCCAGAGTTCCACTTGCGTTGCACTGCATGACTGGGTGTACCTGCGAAGGACACAGACTATCAAGCTTTTTATTTATCATCTCTATCTGTGTTGATAGTGTGGTCACTGCATCGATGTTGTAAACTCCAGCTGATTTTGTCGGTTTAGTCCTTGTCACTTGCCACTGATAGTTATTTAGTGACATCTCTTCAATAAACTCGTAGGCTGCTTCAGGAGTTCTATTGTTCAGAGTTCCACCGGCGGCTGAATCAATTAATTGCCTCGTTGAGGGGTTTACACCGTTATAGAAGGTTTGGACTTAGAGCCATAAGGGTAAACCATTGTGTGGACACCTTCTCAAGAGATCGTTGTATCTCTCCCATGCGTCGTATAATGTCTCTAAATCCATCTACACAAAAGAAGATATATCATTCCGTAATTTGGCCGTTTTGGCCGGTGGGAAATATTTTAAAAGAAATTTTTCGGTCATTTGTTCCCATGTTGTGATTGACCCTCGTGGTAACGAGTTTAACCACTGTTTGGCTTTATTCTTTAATGGAAAGGGAAATAACCGAAGACGTATGGCATCATCAGAAACGCCATTTATTTTGAAAGTATCACAGAACTCTAAAAAATTAGCTATATGAGTGTTTGGGTCTTCGTCCTGCAAACCATCAAATTGAACAAATTGTTGAATCATTTGTATTGTGTTAGGCTTTAATTCAAAATTATTAGCAGCTATAGCAGGCCTAACAATACTCGATTCTGCTCCTGTTAAATGCGGTTTAGCATAATCAAACATAGTACGTGAAGCATTGTTTTCTCCCACATCATGTGGTTGTGAGTTATTCTCGTCCATCCCTTCAGTAGGATCGGATCTGCTTTCTTGATTTTCCTCTGTGTAATTCAGGGCTCACCTGTTTCCTCTGCGATTCCTCCGAGCGGTTGCTTCAATATCACTGTCGTATACTAAAGGCCCTCTCGGGTTTCTTCTAGTCATAAACTAGAGGTGCCTGCTGAAAAAGGAAGAAAATTTAGCAAAAACCAAAATTTAACCTAAAAATAAAATAAAATTGCGAAAAATAAAAATAATGGCTAAAGTAATAAAAATAGAGCTTTCTTAATATTTTAGTTCCCCGGCAACGGTGCCAAAAACTTGATCGCTGGAATCAGAGTTTTAAAATTTATAAAGAGAATGATCGAACCTGGAAACTAACTCTGACAACGATTAGAGGCAAGTGTACCTATCGAACAGTAGTATCGCTTAGGCAAGACCGGATTGTCGAACCCAAAGGAACTAAAAGTACTAATACTAACTTTCTTTCTATTATTTAGCCTTAATTAAGTGAAGTTGCTTTAATCTAATCTAAATTAACTACTAAGCTAAAGACACAAAGACAAAAAGGATGAATTGGGAAAATAACTTTAGGAAAAACTCAGTTGATTAAGACGATAGCCTCAGAAAGAATCCACTTAGACTTCACTTGTTATTTAACACTGAACCATATGATTTATTCACTTAGTTTGATCTGTAAGACTCCCTAACGTATATTAAACCCTCTCTCGAGGCGAATAATGTCTAACCCTACGTTAATTAACAGAAATCTCTTTCTCACTTAATAACCCCCTAGAATAGTAGTAAATCTATCTATGGACTCCCATATTAGGTTTCACCCTAATCCGGCAAAATCTCGTCACCCTATCTCTAGGCGTGCGATCAACTCCGCTTAATTATGCTAAATCTACTCTTAGGCAGGGTTTATTCCTCCTCCACCTAAGCACATTAAATTTGGATTAAGTTTACATAATTAAGAGCAAACTAAATATTTATCATATAATTCAGAAAACAATAACAAGATTAATCTAGGTTTCATCCCCTTCGGGCATCTGAAGGGTTTAGTTCATAATAAATAAAGAAAACATCTCAGAAGAAAAGATGAAACAAAACATAAGAAATCCCTAAAACCCCCTGAAGGAATTGAAGGAGAGATCCGCCGTCTTGAGTAGAATTCCAACTTCCAGAGATGGATCAACTGGCTATCTTCGAGTGATTCCCACAACTCTGACCTTGTCGGCTTGGCTCTTTGGCCTAGCTAACCGCCCCCTTTTCAGGTGACACTTAAGGGGTATATATAGGCTCTTGGAATGCGATTCTTTCTCCCTAAGCATCCTTTTCCGACTGAATTTGCTCTTTGCCATGACAGGGACACGGTCATGTCACATGCTCGTGTGACCAGCCTTTGAGTCATGTTCGGATTTCTTTAATGAGGCACGGCCGTGTAAATCGGGGGTAAGGCCGTGTTCTAGATGCTTGACAAGGCACGGCCGTGTGGGCTTAAGTCCAGGCCGTGTTGATTCCGTGATTTGGGCCATTTACTCCGTTTTGGGCCCATTTTATGTTCTTTTCATCCTCGGGTGCTTTCCTGGGTATAAGACATGAAAAGAAAGGATTAAGAGCACCTTTTTATATGAATCGAGGATTAAATCATCCAAAAGCATACTAAATGTGGGATTAAAATATGTTGCTTTTACGGTTTATCAAGGGGGTTACTCATCGTGACGTAACATATTGACTTGACTTATGGCCCCTTCGTCATGGTGACGAGGTTCTTCATTGTGTCATGGCCTGGAGTCTGGAGCTCGTTGCAACAACCATTGACGTCACGACGTGACATATTATTTTGGTAAATTTTGTATCATTTGGTACCTATCTCATACTATTTAACCAAATCTATCAATAAGACCATGCGATACAAATTTTCCAAAACTTAAAACAACACCAAAAGCATGCTAAATAGTTCAATCATCAATGCTCAAGTTTTTAACAAGTCGAAAATCACATTACATATCATTCAAGCCTAACAAGTCAATGTCATTTCACCTAGAAAATATGTCATGAAATTCATTAGACTTTACCTATAAAAAATTAACTTGAAACTTACCATTTCAATCTCGTTTAAGCTATTTATAAACTCACATACAATCCAATGACTTATAAGTCATAATGCATAACCATCAACTATCTAATTTAAGTTACATTTCAAGCATACTTCAAATTATAAGTGTTCAAACTAAATTTCATCTCAATCACTTATTAACTAGGCTAGCATTTCAATTCTTCTATTAAAATTATGCCATTTCAATACCATACATAGTTCAAACATTTAATCACAATATACTATATCAACTAGGCTTCAACCATTTCCAAATAATGTTTTTCAATATATCAAAATGACTTTCAAACATCATCAAGACTTCATACATTGCTTGCACCAAAAGCACCTATATACATGCTTCAAACCCAAGGTTCAAAATGATAAAATATCTACTAATTTGGTGATGGGATAGTGTGAGCTTCGAATGTTGATTGGGCTTGACGTGTTCCATAAGATGATCTAATAAACAGGGTAAGCATATTGAATGCTTAGTAAGTTCATAGGCATTAAACAAAAACTTACCTCATTTTACAATTTAATACAACAAACTATTTAGCTTGACAAGTTTGCGTAAACATGGCAACAGATATCAATAAGGTGAGTTTAATATATAATCACATCAAATCGTACTTCAAACATATATCAATCCAATTAACTAAAAAAAATCAAATTTTTTAATATGGTATTCATGATCAATTCAAAATTTAACCATTTGAATATCAAATTCATAACATACATAGGTTTCCTGATACACCATTTGCTAATCTGAGCTGAATATATATATACATGTTAGGTTACTCGTTTGGACTAAACCTTTAAATTGACATCAGGTTACTAGTCCAGGCTAAACCTGTGTCACAAGTATCTTTGATACACTAATTACTTGTCCGAGCTGAAAAAATATATATATTTGTGTCATGTTACTAGTTCAGGCTAAACCTTTAATGACACATTCGATTGCTTGGCCAAGTTGAAAATATACATGTTAGATTACCAGTTCAGGCCAAACCTTTAAAACGACATCAAGTTATTGGTCCAGGCTAAACCTGTATCACATGTATCTTTGAGCCCGTAATAAATATTGGATATTGGTAATCATCGGTAATCAATATGTATCAGTGTGCACAAAATCTTTACTAAGTTCACCTGGAAATTTTCAACTCATATCACCTTTCTTTACAATTTAGTTCTTATCTCACATTTTGTACCAATTCGCAAACAATTCAATTTATAACTAAACTTACACATATTTATAATTCAAATACATAACAATTTAATACAATCATATCATATGAACTTACCTGGTCAAACCAACAAACAAGTTAAATTTGTAAGGACTAATCGATAATTTTGGCTTTTCCCTGATTATCTTTGATTTGGTTCAATTCTCGATCTATACAATTATTCAATTTAATTTATCAATACCAAACATTTTAATATCACCCCCTAAAATGCATGAACCATTTTGATTCCAATTTTGAATGTCCCTAAAGTTTTTAATTTTATTCAATTTAGTCCCTAAAATCGAAATAACAATATCTTTTGCTTTTGAGCTTTAGTTTCGAAACTTAACTCAATTACATCCTTATATGACTCTATATTAACTATTATTACAATATATTTACATCAATTTCACAATTTATACACTTTAGTCCTTATGTTCAAAAACTAACAATTAATCATTACAATCTAATCCTTTTTCACATCTAAACTTAAAATCTAACAATTTAACACAAATTTATTCAAGAAATCAACAATGAAAGCTTTTTAAAACTTTAATAATTTTGCAAATTGGTACACGGGCTAGCTAAATTAAGCTCCCGCGAGCTTAGAAACATAAAAATTACAAGAAAATGACTTAAAATGGCTTACCAATTGAGGACCGAAGCTTGCTATTCAAAAATGGTTTTCTCCATTTTAGGTTTTGTGTTCATCCTGTGAAGGATAATGTGTCACATCCCAAAAATTGGGTTATAGGAAATCGGGTTAGTGGAACCAAGAGTGGTTACGTCTGGCTTTTGAGTTAAGATTGTGAAAAATGTTGTCAAGTGAATTGATCTGGTTCAGTGGTTAATTGTTTTGGATGTGTGTTTTAGGTCTTGTGTTCAAATATCTCTCTTTGAATTTTTTATTACTTTTGTCCTAACCCTATATTTAAATCATTTGACATAAATAATATTTGTACTCAACTGTGACAAGAATGAGCCTAATGGTTCAGTGGTAAGGCTTCAGCTTACCCTTTGGTCTTATGTTCAAATCTATGCATGAGCAAAAGAGAATTATTTTTGTGTGTCACTCATGTAGTCCTAGTAGCATGATTGGTTGGACGGAGTTGGTGTGCAGTAGATGGGGGTAGGACTTGTTTTGATATGATATATGTTCCAGAAATATGATATTCTGATTTGATATATATTTGTGGTATTGTGCCATTCTGATATGATATCCGTATATGTGAACATTATAAGTAAAATTCTATGTTGGTATTTACATTTGTGTATGATATAAGGAAATTTTGTTTTGTGGGTCGAATGACACATTGAGCTTCTACCTCACTCATTTGTTTAATACATTTCAGGTGAACTATAGACTTAGGACCAATGGCGTGCAGGAGCTCGGATAGTTTACTGGTTAAATATATAAGTTGGTTTATGTTTTAATTATTTTTGGACTATAAATTTGTTTTGGGCTTTGTTCTTTGGTTTTTTTTCGTTGTTTGTTGGATTTTGGTATTTTAACGTTAAACTGCAAAATCGTATGATTTACCAAACTAAAAATTTGGTTTTCAAAATTAAAACTCTGGAAAGTTCCGTTGCAAAGATTAAGTAATCACTTAAGTGTTTTTCTGTAAATAATTAAATGGTTTTTAACGAATGTTTGCCTTAATTTTGGAAATGATATGCCAACATTGGTACTGTTAAAATACACGATTTTGCATTCAAAATCTAGGTTTGATTAAAGCAAAAGCTTTTAAACAAGTTGATGCAATTCCTCAATACTCGGTCATAACCTCTAGGTCGAGTTTGAGGTGTTACAAAATGAAATAAGGATGATAACATCCATTTACTTAACTTTTTTTTTACTTATATTAACTTAAATAATCAACATTTATTTAATTAAATTTATTTATTTAAAAATTCATTATGATTAACAAGGTTAGTGGATTCTTAATACCATCCACCACCATTTCACCATGATGGTCACTAAACTAACTATAATTACGACAAAGGCAAGCGCACCTATCGAACAATAATATAGTTATGGTGAGTCCGGAATACCATATCCTCAAGGACTAAAATTACTAATAATTACCGTTTTCTATTATTCAGCTGATAAATTGAAACGATTGTTTTTAATCTAAATTTACTAATCTAATTTAACTACGAATGCAACAAAGAATGAAATGGGTATATAATCGAAGATAACCAATAAGAAAGACAATACCTAGGAAAGAATCCAACTAGACTTCACTTATTATTCTGAATCTGAATTAAACGATTTATTCACTTGTGTCTTGATCTGTAACATCCTGAATTTTTGGGCCTATGCGTTTAATGGGTGAACATGTGTAATGAGTTAATTTAAGTGTTAGGGGTCCAAATTGGGCTCAGGCTTAGGTAGAGGCCTTGGTTAAAATTATCTGTTTGGGCATTATAGGGTTTAAAAGGTAGTATCTGTGTTTAAAACATCAAAATGGGCTTGTGGCCCAGTGGTCAGTGGCGCCACTTAGGGAGCAAGGAGGTGACGCCACACAAGGGAATAAGGGGCCCAAAGTTAAGTTTCATGGAGCCCAATTCTTTTAGTTTAAGTTAGCTAATTTTCGGCATTTGGGTTAGGTGGAGTGGATGGCAACAAGGCTCAAAAATAGGAGGATTTATATGAATAAGATAATGTAGATATTATAGTTGATAATATGGAAGATAAAATGAGAAAAGATAGGAGTTATCTACAAGGCTAGGAGTTAGCCGAAATTTCTATAAATAGGGAGGGTTCTCTTCTTTATTTTGCGACATTTAGGGTTTCCACCTTTTCTCTCTCTTCTTTCTTCTAAAAGCTGAAAACTCCATTATTCTCTTCTTTCTTCTAAAAGCCGAAAACTCCATCATTCTCTTCTTTCTTCTAAAAGCCGAAAACTCAATTACTCTCTTCTTTCTTCTAAAAGCCGAAAACTCCATTATTCTCTTCTTTCTTCTAAAAGTCGAAAGCTCCATTATTCTCTTCTTTCTTCTAAAAGCCGAAAACTCCATTATTCTCTTCTTTCTTCTAAAAGCCGAATCTTTATAGATTTCTTCGAATCATCTTCTCTTCCTGATTTTTACAAAAAGCCGGAATCTTCTGGGAGTAGCCGAATCTTCTCTAGTAAGTAGATCTCTTAGATCTAAAAGCCAGAAACACTAGTCCCTGAATCTCATATCTCTTTTCGGGATTTCACGGCAGATAGCGGTGGTGTTGGCTACGGATAGCGTCGACTTAGAGGGTCTCGTTCTAACGGTAATCAGGTGTGTAGATCCGTATCACATAAGTTTTATTTTGTATTATACCTGTTAGGGGCTGAAAAGCCGAAAAATGAGGCTGTATGAACAGTCGTGTGTAGATCTTTATCACATAAGTTATATTTTGTATTATACCTGTTAGGGGCTGAAAAGCCGGAAAATGGGGCTGTATGAACAGTCGTGTATAGATCCTTATCACATAAGTTTTATTTTGTATTATACCTGTTAGGGGCTGAAAAGTCAAAAAATGAGGCTGTATGAACAGTCGTGTGTAGATCCTTATCACATAAGTTTTATTTTGTATTATACCTGTTAGGGGCTGAAAAGCCGAAAAATGAGGTTGTATGAACAGTCGTGTGTAGATCCTTATCACATAAGTTATATTTTGTATTATACCTGTTAGGGGCTGAAAAGCCGGAAAATGGGGATGTATGAACAGTCGTGTGTAGATCCTTATCACATAAGTTTTATTTTGTATTATACCTGTTAGGGGCTGAAAAGTCAAAAAATGAGGCTGTATGAACAGTCGTGTGTAGATCCTTATCACATAAGTTTTATTTTGTATTATACCTGTTAGGGGCTGAAAAGCCGAAAAATAAGGCTGTATGAACAGTCGTGTGTAGATCTCTAGCACACTAATAATCTGTATGAATATATATATGTTTATGTTATGGGCTAAAAGCCGGAAAATGGGCTGTGTAAACAGTCGCGATACCCGAAAGGGTAGGCAAAGGATGCCAGGTATGTAACCATAGAAACTTCTCTATGTGTATCGATGTATGTGAAAGACTGTAATCTCTTAGGTAGTATATTGTCTGATTTTGCATGAATGTATACATGGGATGGGTTTGATATGAAAAGGGGAAGAGCATGATTGGTCACATAGTGATCGGTGGTAGAAAACCCACGTAATGAAATGATTGGTCACATGGTGATCGGTGGTAGAAAACCCATGTAATGAAATGTTAAGGTCACATACTGATCAATGGTAGAAACCCACATAATGAAATGTTAGGTCACTTGGTGATTGGTGGTAGAAAACCACGTTAAAATTCCTGATTGATAGGAATAGGCAGTACGGCTGTCGTTTTGGTGTGTAGCGGATGGAGGGTTGATTGTAGAAATCCCCAAGGTGTGATGGTTGGTACGGGTTGGTGTGTAGAGGATGGAATTCTAGGATGGGTTGGGCTTTGCATCATTTATTATCTGTCATGTGATTATGATTGCTGCCATTGTGTATGGGCCAGGGCTCATAATGTGTTTGTGGGCCCAAGCCTTTTATGTGTTTTCGGGATTTACACACTGAGTCTTAGTGACTCACCCTATTATTTTTCCCTAACTTTTTAGATGAGCAGTAGATCATGGACATGGGAGCCGAGACGGACTCGAGGGGCCATCAAGTCTTTTTATTTTCATAGATTATTTTCGGTTTTCCTTTAAGTTTTATGTAACATCCTGGATTAGGGGTTATGCGTTTGTGCGTAATTCATGAGATAGTGGGCTCAGTGGGTGTGTTGGATGTGTTCTGAGGAGTTTTAGGAACCCTAAGATGTAAGGAAATGTAAGGAAATGTATGGAAATGTATGGAAATGTAAGGAAATGGAAATGTAAGGAAATGATCTAGAAATGATTCAAAAGAGGAAAGTAAACATTTCGGGAAACTTGGAAATGTAAGGAAATGTTAAGTTTAAAGGAGGCAAACGAAAATTTTTGGAAACTTGGAAATGTAATGAAATGTCAAGTTTTAAGGTTTAAAAAGAGGGAATTAAGGCAAGGTGGCCTTAAGAAAATTAATAGGAGGAATTTGACACACAAACGGGCTTGGAAAATTGGCCTGAAGATATCACTTAGGGCCTCTGGAAATGGCGCCACATGCAAGGGTGTTGGGCCTGAGTTCGAGTCACATGGGTAGCAAATAAAAGAAATTTTATTTTTGCTTCCAGAAGCACAGAGGTGGACGGCAACAAGGCTTTTAAAAGGGGAGTTTTATTCTCTTTAAAATCCGGCTAAAAAGGAGATAAATAATGGATTTATTTTAGATTATTTTCAAGAGATAAATGAGGATTTATTCTTTAATTTATAAATAAAGTGATAAAGATATGAGAGTGGTGGCCAAGTAAGGGACTCTAGCCTAGTAATTTTGGCTATAAAAGGAAGAGTAAGGCTATTCTTCATTCATTCTTTTCTGTTTTTTGGAAGCCTCTGCCGAATTCTCTTCACCAAATCTTCTTCTTCTTTAATTTTTGCCAAGCCGAAATACCTTGTGTTCTAGCCGAATCCTCCATCTTTATTCTTTCTTCTCTTATCTTTCTAATCCCTCCAAAAGCCAGAAGTAAGCCTTTTAAAGCCATAGCCGAATATCTTAAGTGGTTTCAAGCTTAGGTGCTGTCGATTTCTTCAAAGGTAAGAACAAGTTTGATTTCTATTCTTTTCTTTTAGATTTGTCGAAATCTAGGACTAATCCCATCAATATTCCTGTTGTCGAAACCTTGAAGAGATCTTTCGGGATTTACTAAGTGTCAACTACAAGGAAGGAGAAGTTCTTTTCCCGAAGGTACACCATAGGCCGCGTGTTCCCTAGTTATTCGGTGAATTTCGGGATTTAAAATCCACAAGGTAAGTCATATTTAACATTCGGCTAAGGGTTATTTGTTATGAATAAATGTTAGAAATTGATCTAACATGAAGTTATAGGGATTTCGACCGACATATAAGGCAATGAATACTTTCGGGATTTGGAAATTGCAAGGTAAGTTTTAGTGTACTAATCCTACTAGGATTTGGATTTATGGCCGAATGGTTCTTTAGTAAGTATTGAATGATTGATTAAATGTAGAGATCTAAGATCTAAGGCATTAGATCAAGCTTTCCGGGATTTGGATTGGAAACCCTAAGCGAATCAGGTGTGTACCCACACTTCTTCTTAATAAAATTTATGGCTATAATTAGTATGTGCATGTTTATAAGAATGTGAATATGGCTAAGTACCATGTTATGGTACAAAGTACTCAGGTACGTTTCCTACTCCTACTAGGATTATGAAATATGTTAATTGTAACATGAGAATAAGAATAGAATGTGAACTCTGGCATATTTATGCATATTACTATTATATGGGGCATATGGGTTTTATTTTGAAGGGGAAGTGAATGTGGTGACCTAAGACCACGAACACGGTGACCTAAGACCGTGATATCTGAATGTGGTGACCTAAGACCACAGTAATCTGAATGTGGTGACCTAAGACCACAGTAATCTGAAGGTGGTGACCTAAGACCACGAATGCGGTGACCTAAGACCGCGATATGGAGTGTAGCGGAAGGAGGGTCGACTTAGTAGTCCCCACGGTGTACAGGTTGGTACGGAGGAGTGTAGCGGATGGCTTAATAGGTTTGGGTTTTGGGAATGCATCATAACTTGTATGCTATGATATGAATGTGTAATAATTGTTATGCCTGATTCGATTATGATTTAGTGTTGTGTACACATTGAGTCTGTTGACTCACCCCGTTGTGGGAACTATTTTCAGGTGACGAACGGTAATGGACCGGGCTCGGCAGAAGCTTAGGGATGGCCATGCACAGCAAGAAATTTACGATTTGGACTTTTATTTTATTTAAGCATTTTAATTTTAATTTTGGGATTATGTGATGTAATAAGGCCATAGTTGAATTTCTTTACTTCACTTTGATTTATTATGTTACAAATATTTCTTAATTGAAAGATTAAGTAAACTTATTATCAAAACCAACCCTAAACGTTTTGTCACCTAAAGCTAAAGGATTTTTAATCAAATAAACTCGTTTTCAACTCAAGCCCAACCCAAAACAAATTTTCTTTCAAAACACACAAGTTTTTCCTAAGTCACAAAAGAATTTGAACCGGTTTATTTGAGGAACTTACCAAATCTGGTCAAAGCTCGTGGGCCGGGTTTGGGGTGTTTCAATTTGGTATCAGAGCCCAGTTTTAAACTCTCGGCCTGTGGTCTAAGGCCCAAAACGTTTTCAAATCGAGCCCAAATGAGGTTTTTATGAAATTATTTTTAAATAAGTAGGTTTTTCTGGCATGGCACCTAAGTCTCTGACCCGAAGTCCACCAGGTAAGTACAACTAACCTTTGTGTGATATCTATTGTGAACTGTAGAAGGGTAGAAATGGAATGGAACGTAGACTAGCATGATAAGTATTTGAACCCTAGGACTAGTTTACCCCAACTATTACGTAAGACTTAATGCTTAATTAAACAAACCTATGGCTAAGTCGCCGAGTTAGGGTGTGGCAACCATTGTGCGCATGTCTAGAATTGGATCCGGAAGAGCCTGGTATTTAAGCAGTCCTAGTGACTCACCTCCTCTTCGCAGGAATCCTACCTGGTGCGTAGCTTCGGTTCACCCTAACCAAGAGGACTCAGTCACAGGCTAAACCCAATAACTAAAACTCGAAAGGGATTAGCCACATTTTTATGGAAACCCTAGTTTTAAAATGACTAAATTACCCTTTTGATTTATACAAGCTATCCCATAAAATTTTTCTGAAATATTTCTTGATTTACAAAATTACTAAAATACCCCTAGTGGTAAAATTACAAAAATGCCCTTGATTTATAAAATGACCAACTACTCAACAGTTCTGCCAAAATTTCATCATTTTATAAATGTTCAAAAACCCTAATTTGCAAAATATCAAAATATCTTGATTTTTGGAAAATTTCAAAATTGCCCCTAACTTACAAAATTACCAAAATGACCCTGGTTTCCAAAATTTTGCAACATCACCGTTTTGGAAAACAAATTCTCAAAAAGAACCCTCAAGTTTTGCAAATTTTGAAATACCCTTGATTTATTAAACTTTACAAATTTACCCTAGTTTATTACCAAAATATTCCCGAGTTCCAAAATTACCGAAATACCCTGTAATTTAAAAATTTCTGAAATACCCCCCGGATTTCAAAAAAAAAAATTCCAAAATACCCTTATTGACAAAATCACCAAGGAACCTTATTTTGACAAATTACGAAAATACCCTTGTAGGGAAAATTACGAAAATAGCCCTGGGTAGTGGAAAAACAGCAACAATGAAAACTACAACGTTTCTCTGAATAAACGAAAGTTCATAATTGATTGATGAATGTATGAATGTAAAGACTGTATGCATGTATGAATACGAAAGAACCACTCCTAAAATTCTTCTCATAAAACTTCTTCGCGGGTAATAAGTGAAACAAGGACTAATGCATAAAACTTTGTAATCAGATTAAATCGCGACGTTAGAAATAAGTTCTAGGGGACGTGAACTTAGAGATTGTGCCTAGAAAGTATGATGGTTCTATTAAGATCAGAGTGCGCAGCGTAAGCATAGTGCGGTGAGAAGGATTGTACGTCTGCTAATAAGTAATTTCGAGGACGAAATTATTCTTAAGGAGGGTAGAACTGTAACATCCTGGATTAGGGGTTATGCGTTCGTGCGTAATTCATGAGATAGTGGGCTCAGTGGGTGTGTTGGATGTGTTCTGAGGAGTTTTAGGAACCCTAAGATGTAAGGAAATGTATGGAAATGTATGGAAATGTAAGGAAATGGAAATGTAAGGAAATGATCTAGAAATGATTCAAAAGAGGAAAGTAAACATTTCGGGAAACTTGGAAATGCAAGGAAATGTTAAGTTTAAAGGAGGCAAACGAAAATTTTTGGAAACTTGGAAATGTAAAGAAATGTCAAGTTTTAAGGTTTAAAAAGAGGGAATTAAGGCAAGGTGGCCTTAAGAAAATTAATAGGAGGAATTTGACACACAACCAGGCTTGGAAAAGTGGCCTGAAGATATCACTTAGGGCCTCTGGAAATGGCGCCACATGCAAGGGTGTTGGGCCTGAGTTCGAGTCACATGGGTAGCAAATAAAAGAAATTTTATTTTTGCTTCCAGAAGCACAGAGGTGGACGGCAACAAGGCTTTTAAAAGGGGAGTTTTATTCTCTTTAAAATTCGGCTAAAAAGGGGATACATAATGGATTTATTTTAGATATTTTCAAGAGATAAATGAGGATTTATTCTTTAATTTTTAAATAAAGTGATAAAGATATGAGAGTGGTGGCCAAGTAAGGGACTCTAGCCTAGTAATTTTGGCTATAAAAGGAAGAGTAAGGCTATTCTTCATTCATTCTTTTCTGTTTTTTGGAAGCCTCTGCCGAATTCTCTTCACCAAATCTTCTTCTTCTTTAATTTTTGCCAAGCCGAAATACCTTGTGTTCTAGCCGAATCCTCCATCTTTATTCTTCCTTCTCTTTTCTTTTTAATCCCTCCAAAAGCCGGAAGTAAGCCTTTTAAAGCCATAGCCGAATATCTTAAGTGGTTTCAAGCTTAGGTGCTGTTTATTTCTTCAAAGGTAAGAACAAGTTTGATTTCTATTCTTTTCTTTTAGATTTGTCGAAATGTAGGACTAATCCCATCAATATTCCTGTTGCCGAAACCTTGAAGAGATCTTTCGAGATTTACTAAATGTCAACTACAAGGAAGGAGAAGTTCTTTTCCCGAAGGTACACCATAGGCTGCGTGTTCCCTAGTTATTCAGTGAATTTCGGGATTTAAAATCCACAAGGTAAGTCATATTTAACATTCGGCTAAGGGTTATTTGTTATGAATAAATGTTAGAAATTGATCTAACATGAAGTTATAGGGATTTCGACCGACATATAAGGCAAGGAATACTTTCGGGATTTGGAAATTGCAAGGTAAGTTTTAGTGTACTAATCCTACTAGGATTTGGATTTATGGCCGAATGGTTCTTTACTAAGTATTGAATGATTGATTAAATGTAAAGATCTAAGATCTAAGGCATTAGATCAAGCTTTCCGGGATTTGGATTGGAATCCCTAAGCGAATCAGGTGTGTACCCACACTTCTTCTTAATAAAATTTACGGCTATAATTAGTATGTGCATGTTTATAAGAATGTGAATATGGCTAAGTACCATGTTATGGTACAAAGTACTCAGGTACGTTTCCTACTCCTACTAGGATTATGAAATATGTTAATTGTAACATGAGAATAAGAATAAGAATGTGAACTCTGGCATATTTATGCATATTACTATTATATGGGGCATATGGGTTTTATTTTGAAGGGGAAGTGAATGTGGTGACCTAAGACCACGAACACGGTGACCTAAGACCGTGATATCTGAATGTGGTGACCTAAGACCACAGTAATCTGAATGTGGTGACCTAAGACCATAGTAATCTGAAGGTGGTGACCTAAGACCACGAATGCGGTGACCTAAGACCGCGATATGGAGTGTAGCGGAAGGAGGGTCGACTTAGTAGTCCCCACGGTGTACAGGTTGGTACGGGGGAGTGTAGCGGATGGCTTAATAGGTTTGGGTTTTGGGAATGCATCATAACTTGTATGCTATGATATGAATGTGTAATAATTGTTATGCCTGATTCGATTATGATTTAGTGTTGTGTACACATTGAGTCTGTTGACTCACCCCATTGTGGGAACTATTTTCAGGTGACGAACGGTAATGGACCGGGCTCGGCAGAAGCTTAGGGATGGCCATGCACAGCAAGAAATTAACGATTTGGACTTTTATTTTATTTAAGCACTTTAATTTTAATTTTGGGATTATGTGATGTAATAAGGCCATTGTTGAATTTCTTTACTTCACTTTGATTTATTATGTTACAAATATTTCTTAATTGAAAGATTAAGTAAATTTATTATCAAAACCAACCCTAAACATTTTGTCACCTAAAGCTAAAGGATTTTTAATCAAATAAACTCGTTTTCAACTCAAGCCCAACCCAAAACAAATTTTCTTTCAAAACACACAAGTTTTTCCTAAGTCACAAAAGAATTTGAACCGGTTTATTTGAGGAACATACCAAATCTGGTCAAAGCTCGTGGGCCGGGTTTGGGGTGTTTCATTTTATTTTGGGAATATTTAGGTAATAAGGCCTCATAGTTTATATTCACCTAAGTAGTTTTTTTAATATTTGCAACTTATGAATTTATGTCAGGGGTTTATTTATACCAAGTAATAATAGTACAAGGTTTCTTTTCAGATGTCACTTATTTATTCAAATATTGCCTAATAACTATGATTTTCAAAAACCAACTTAGCAAAAGATTTTAACGTTCAACCCGTAGCATACCAGATTTGGTCGAAACATATGGGTCGGGTTTGGGGTGTTACATTTTGGTATCAGAGCCCAGTTCAAAACTCGGGCTGTGAAATGGGTCTAGTAATGTTTTGTAAAGTTAATGTGAATCTGGAAAAAAAATTATGAAGAAGATATGGCCTTCGAGTCTACCGGCACCCGATCCACGCAGGTAAGTATTCTAACTCTTGATGTGATATATATGTTGGGTTTGATGGGCTTGATGGACGTAGAATAGTATGTTAGGCATTGATGGACTTTAGGGTTAGTTTAAACAACTCCTTAAATTCATAAGACTTAATCAATCCAAACAAACCCGTGAACAAGTCGCTGGGTTAGGGTGTGGCAACAGGCATACGCATGTCTAGGATTGGGTTCAGGGAGAGCTTGGTACTTAAGCAGTCCTAGTGACTCACCTCCTCTTCGCTGGAATCCTACCTGGTGCGTAGTGACTGTTCACCTTAGCCATGAGGATTTGTTGATAGGCCAAAATCTATAATTAAAACCCGAAAGGGACCAGTCACCCTATTTCACAATCAAAATACCCCTAAGTTTTGTAAAATTTCCAAAATACACTTGATTTGTGAAAATTTCCCAGAATACCACAGAATTGTAAAACTACAAAAATTTGAGAAATTACCGAAACACTCCGGTTGGCAAAATTTCCAAAATACCTTTGGTTTGTGAAAATTTTCAAAATGACCGTGATTTTATGAAATACCCATGTTTTGCAAATTTACCCGAAAACCCCTATATTTATAAGAGTAACCCGGTTTGCGAAATTAAATTTTCCAAAGTACTCCTGCTTTACAAAAAAAAAAACAACAACAACAACAACATCAAAATATCTCTATTTCGGGAACAAAACCAAGATACCCCATTTTGAGGAAATTACCAAAATACCCTCGTTTTGTTTAAAAAACTTGTTTTCCAAAAATACCCTTGCTTTAAAAAAATATGTACCAAAGTACCTCTAATTCGAAGAAAATCACCAAGATACTTTATTTTGGAAAATACCCTGTAGGGCAAAACTACGGAAAAACCCCTGGGTAGTGAAATGACGAAAATACTCTTTAAGTGAGGAATGTGAGTTCACGGATGTTAGATGTATGTTGGTGTGTGATGATTGAATGTATGTGCTTCTTAGAACTAGGAGATGTGAACTTGAGACTGAATTGTAGATATAACTGCGAAATATATAATATCTCAATTCACAATTCATCTTTGAACATTTCATGAACCTTTGGTTCATGCATTCAATTTCATATCACAAATCTCATTTCATATTTTATTTGACAATTTCACTTTCTTATTTCTTTCAATAGCTTAATCACATTTATTTAGAATTTATCATTTCACTTATTTACCCCTATTAACTTGGCTCAGACCTCAACGGATACACGGATTCCATCCCAACACACCAGAATATCCAACCCAAACACACCCGGAATAATATAAATCCTCCATAACACACCAGTATAATATAGCCTCCCAAACACACCAATATATCATATCCTCCCAAACACACCAATAAGGCATTAAATGCCTCTTCGGATAAACCGAAGCATATAATAACAGAAATATCTCCTCGACCGAGCCGAAAATCTCCTGAATACATCTCAAGTCCTATGGCATGCCAACTATATCCGACTAAGCCCGACTAGTTAATAGGGTATTTATATCATTTTCCAATATCTAACTTCAAATTCTTTCAATTAAACCACTAATTCATCATTTTATTCATCATATGCTATATTCAAAAACTTTAAAACTCCAAAAACCTCAACTTAAATTCATCAAAACTTTGTCCTAAAACTTATAAAACATCAAAATTAAAAGAAAATGGCTAAATTAACTTACCTATAAGTGAAATGATAAATTCCGAATAAATGTGATTAAGCTATTGAAAGAAATAAGAAAGTGAAATTGTCAAATAAAATATGAAATGAGATTTGTGATATGAAATTGAATGCATGAACCAAAGGTTCATGAAATGTTCAAAGATGAATTGAGAATTGAAATATTATATAAGATGGAGAAATGAAACTAAAGTTTACAGTTTTGCTTGAAATGATATAAATAATATAAGAAGCTAATTGAAAAGAATAATATAATTGAATTATATATATTTTGAGTGTGAATTTGATATGAGAAAATGAAATTGAGATATGAGATTTAGAATATGGACCAAAGGTGTATGAATTGAATGAAGTTTAAAGCGATGATATAAGAAATAAACTAGTGAAATTGTTATTGTTGAGATATGACTTTAGTAAACACAAATTGCAATAGAATTAATATTGAATAAAGAATAAAATTTAGTGAATTGCATATGATATGAATAGAAATGTGGAAAATAATAATAATAATAATAATAATAATAATAATAATAATAATAATAATAATAATAATAATAATAATAATAATAATAATAATAAAATTCTATGAAAATTGGATAGTGAAATAATGTATAAATCTAATTAAATACAAGCCTTGAAATAATGTTTGTTATATTAGATGATTTGATTTAAAGAATGAAATAACTATTAAGTAATCGTATCATAAATTGAATGTATATAAGTTATTATATAATTTGAATTATGGTAATACTACTGAGTATACCCTTACTCAGCGTACGGTTGTTTCCGTGCGCAGGTTAATTGAAAGTCGGTGTCCGGACCAGCATCCAGAGTAATCCCGACCTCAGAGAAAATTTTGAGTAATGTCTTTTCTTAGATAATGGTGGCATGTACCTAGGTAATGAACAGGTTGAGTATATGTGCCTTATAATTGAGAAAAATTTTAAAAATGTTTGAAAATGTTCTAAATATTCGAATTAGTCCCGAACCGTTCCTATCGAAGATTCATATAAGGGACTATAAGATTATTTTATATTATGATTGATAATAATTGTGTATTAATTGTAAAGTTGTCTGATTGATCTGGTAGCACTCCGTAACCCTGTTCCGATGATAGGTTGGGGTTAAGGGTGTTACAGAACTCCTTGTTTGTAGCTCTGATACCAGATGATACGAACCGACTCACCCCGAGCCGGTTCGTATCAAGTTCCTTCTCAAAGTATGAATTTAACTGTTCAAACTCAATTAACATAGAACTAAATAATAATCAATATATTTTTTTTTCTTCAATTTTTTTGTACTTTTTTTCATAAGAAATAATTCAGCAAATTAAACAAAAGGACTTAATTAGACAATTAAGCAAATCAAATCTCGATAAAAAGGGAGTCAAACGGGAAAAATTCTCAAAGAGCAATTGTAACACCCCAAACCCGGCCTAGAAGTTAAGCCCGAATCTGGTGTGTCACATGGAAGTTTTTTTTTTTCAAACCATCTTTGAGATTGTTAAAAACTTGTTTGAGAATTACAGCCTCTTTATTAAAACCCAAAACACTTAAGCAATTGTTATTTACTTGAAAACGTAATTATCTTTAAAAACCTTTTTGGTTGTGAAAATATATTTGAAATAAAAAATTTACGAAAATGGGACGTTTGGGAATAGAGTTGCAGAAGCATTTTGAAAGAAAATCCGAGGCCTGATTACAACATTTAACTCAAAATAGTAGAGTAATAAAATAAACAAGAAAGAAGTGTGAAGTCCAAATAAACCATTTCTGAAGTATGGTCTCCATCGAGTCATCCAAGGCCCAAGTCCACGTCACTGAGCATTACCTGAAAAGGTTAAGAGAAAGGGGGTGAGTTACAAGAACTCAGTGTGTAATCCCCATACCATCATCCACTGGGTCGGAACACACATAGCAATATTTTGGGCCTAAGCCCATTTACAATTATAACATAATAACATGTATATAATATGCATATGATATGCAAATCCCAAACCAAACCAAATTTCCATCCGCTACGCACCACCCGTACCAACCAGCACACCTGTGGGGATCAAGTCAACCTACCCCGCCAACACACCAATCGCAGGCATAAAGCCATTTAAAATGTTTGTGGCAGAGCCACCGAACTAGATTGTGACAGAGCCACCGAACTAGATTGTGGCAGAGCCACCGAACTGGATTGTGACAGAGTCACCGAACTAGATTGTGGCAGAGCCACTAGCACTTCTCTTCAATTTTATCCCAACCCATGCAATCATGTATGCATATACAAAGCATAACAATATTCATAGAATAATTTCATCATAAGGCCCATAATACAAGTTGGCCCATTAAGCAATCTAGTAATTTGGCCCATTAATCAATCTTAACAGTTTGGCCTATTAAGCGATCTAGCAAATTTTGGCCCATTAATCGATCTAGCAAATTTTTGGCCCATTAATCGATCTAGCAAATTTTGGCCTATTAATTGATCTAGCAAATTTTGGCCCATTAATCGATCTAGCAAATTTTGGCCCATTAATCGATCTAGCAAATTTTTGGCCCATTAATCGATCTAGCAAATTTTGGCCCATTAATCGATCTAGCAAATTTTGGCCCATTAATCGATCTAGCAAAATTTGGCCCATTAATCGATATAGCAAAATATCAGATTGGCCCATTCATCAAAATATCAGATTGGCCCATTTATCAAAATATCATATTGACCCATTTATCAAAATATCAGATTTGGCCCATTTATCAAAATATCAGATTGGCCCATTTATCAAAATATCAGATTGGCCCATTTATCAAAATATCAGATTGGCCCATTTATCAAAATATCAGATTGGCCCATTTAT
The DNA here is from genome assembly GCA_005393395.2 of Gossypium australe. Classification (NCBI taxonomy): domain Eukaryota; kingdom Viridiplantae; phylum Streptophyta; class Magnoliopsida; order Malvales; family Malvaceae; genus Gossypium; species Gossypium australe. The sequence goes on from CM016617.1 coordinate 11,439,554, forward strand.
CAAAATATCAGATTGACCCATTTCAAAATATCAGATTGGCCCATTTCAAAATATCAGATTGGCCCATTCATCAAAATATCAGATTGGCCCATTGATCAAAATATCATATTGACCCATTTATCAAAATATCAGATTTGGCCCATTTATCAAAATATCAGATTGGCCCGTTTATCAAAATATCAGATTGGCCCGTTTATCAAAATATCAGATTGGCCCATTTATCAAAATATCAGATTGGCCCATTTCAAAACATCAGATTGGCCCATTTAGCAAAATATCAGATTGGCCCATTTAGCAAAATATCATATTGGCCCATTTATCAAAATATCAGATTGGCCCATTTCAAAATATCAGATTGGCCCATTTAGCAAAATATCAGATTGGCCCATTCATCAAAATATCAAATTGGCCCATTTATCAAAATATCATATTGACCCATTTATCAAAATAATTCATATGGCCCAAAATGTCACTTTTTAACAAAATAACCCATTAAGGGCAAATCCGTAATTCCCACAACCTTAATACCGGTTTCATGCATTTACACAAAAAATGTTATTATACCGTATTTTCCGATTTTACAAATTTTACGATTTATTCTAATGCTTACGGTATAATATCTAACCCATGAGATAAGTGTGAAATTATACACTCTGGCCCATATCACAAATATCAAACTGCCCATATATCAAGTATCACATTTGGCCCATAAAGGGTATTTTCGTAATTCGGTCAATAGGGACATTTCGTAATTCGGCCCATTAGGGGCATTTTCGTAATTTGGCCCGTAAGCACATTTTCATAATTCAGTAATCGTACCCACTAAGGGTAATTCGGTAATTTACTCTCTAAGGGTAATTCAGAAATTTTACCCACCAAGGGTAATTCGGTAATTTACCTTCCAAAGGTAAATTCGGTAATTTACTCTCCAAGGGTAATTCGGTAATTTACCCTCCAAGGGAAATTCAGAAATTTTACCCACCAAGGGTAATTCGGTAATTTACCTTCCAAAGGTAAATTCGGTAATTTACTCTCCAAGGGTAATTCGATAATTTACCCTCCAAGGGTAATTCAGAATTTTTTACCCACCAAGGGTAATTCAGTAATTTACCTTCCAATAGTAAATTCGGTAATTTACCCTCCAAGGGTAATTCAGTAATTTACTCTGTAAGGGAAATTCAGAAATTTTACCCACCAAGGGTAATTTGGTAATTTACCTTCCAATAGTAAATTCGGTAATTTACCCTCCAAGGGTAATTCGGTAATTTACTCTCTAAGGGAAATTCAGAAATTTTACCCACCAAGGGTAATTCGGTAATTTACCTTCAAAAGGTAAATTTGGTAATTTACCCTCCAAGGGTAATTCGGTAATTTCATATTCAACGGTGTTTCTGAAGGCCTACTATCGCTTCGAGTGGCACAGAATTCTATTTGGGTCTCTTCGGAACTATTGGGTCAAAAATCCTTTTTAGGCCCAAACGGGGTAATTTCGCAATTCTGGACTTAACTACTAATTTGGGCATAAAAATTTAAAACTGTCCATCTGCGTCATACCGACTAAATTTACTATAACTCGAGTTAGGAAACTCAAAATTTAGATCCATAAAATTTCCTTGAAACTAAACTCATATATCTTCTTACTGTAATTTTTCCAGAATTTTTGGCCTAGCCGTTTAGTACAGTTTATTCCTTAAAGTTTCCCTTGTTCCACTGTCCAATGATTCTGACCTCTCTTACCTTAATTTCAAATATCTCACTATACGGTTTTCATATACTGTTCCAACTTGTTTCTCTTGAAAATAGGCTTACAAAAGAATCCATACATATAAATTATAACCCATAATTAACTTGTTACAATTTTATATGATTTTTCCAAAACAGATCAGTGAACCCCGAAGTTAATCAGAACCAGCCTCACTAAAATTAAGATATCATAGAATATAAAATTCCTTTTCTTTCTCTGTTTCTTCCATATTAAAATAGACACAGTAAGATTTAATTTGGTATCTTATTCACTTTCTAATTCCTTTTCTCCTATTTTTAGTGATTTTTCAAAAAACACGTCACTGCTTCTAACCGAAACTGTTTTATTACAAAATACGATTACCACTACGATCATACGCACGCCCGAGTGATCACGGATGCTGGTTTTTGGTTTTCTTCGGTATTTCGACCGATTAACAGCATATTTCATACAAACTTTCAGAGAAGTGTAAGATTACACACCATTTCAGATATGTATATGGAAGGGTATGAGATTACACACCTTATTCGGAATCCGTAACGCGATGCTCTCTGCGACACCAAAAATCCGAGTCACCTATTACGAGGGATAGGTTTTCGATTGAACCTTTGATAAAGTACTTCGAGACCTTACAACCATCATAAAATCTCTCATGGCAAGTCCCTAGACTCTCAACCATATTACAAATTAGTCCCCTCATTAGCTAGCTTAAGCTTTGGGGGTTCCAAAAATACAAAAATTATCAACTAAAGCCATCAAAATCACTTACTTGAAGAGAAAATGAGTTGCTGAAATTTTCAAGCTTTCAAAGCCCTCCCATGGCTGATATTTTCTCATGTATTCTATTACCTTTCAAATCCCATCATTATATTTTGTTTTCACCTACTCCATTATTTCAAATTCCATCATTATTATTTTTCCCACTTCTTTATTATTCTTTTTCTTTTATTTCTTTTTTCCTTTCTTTTTCCTTGTTTTCCTCCTTACCTTATCTTTTTAGTCATCATTTCATTTTTCTTTTATTTCTTTCCTTTAATAATGTCATGGTTGACACTTGGAAGAGCACACAAAAATAAATCCAAAATTTGCAAAAGATGGGATTTGAACCCCTTCCCTCCATGCTCTCCACTTGATGCCATAACCTCTTTACCAATAGTTCATTTATGTTAACAATTTACTCACTTATTTCCATAAACTTTGATGCCTCTTACTATCTCTCCTTAATAGGCTTAAACACAAACTTTCACTAAGGCCCAACTCGAACTCGAAACTCCATAGAACTCCGTAACATTCCAAAATCACCTTACTAATAAGTCCCACTTGAAATAATGCCATTCTCAAATTCCCATAAATTTTAAACACTCTTACGCCCAAGGCCCATTGGGCCCAATCCTACTAGGCCCAATTTCGGGATGTTACAGCAATAAATGAGTTATGGGTTAACATTAATGGGTAAATCAAGAAACGGTGTGTTAGGCTCAACGGGGTTCACTAAGGGTTAATTATGTAGGTAGGCTTTTTATGGGATAAGTGAGTTAAAACCTAAATGCCTTTATCATCTCAGTATATGAAATCAAAGTTGTGGTCTTGACATGTCAAGTTCTAGAATAACAAATAAAATTGACACACTCATAACCATTAATACAATGAGCAAGAACAATGTATGCTCTAAAGGCTCAAAATCTCGCAAAAAATCATTGTTTTTGATGTCAAACTTATAAATTTAAAACTTCAAGATAATACCTCAATTCAGGAAAACAACCTAAAATTTTTAATTCTGAAAATAAACTTATCATGCTTGATTCTCTCATGTCTTAAAGTTTAAAATAACCAATGCATAAATATCTATGAATTTAATCCAAAACACATCAATAAAATTCACAAATTGATAAAAATTCATTCTAATAGAAGTACGAGAAAATTATTTAAACACAAGACATAATTCAGGGATTTTCTAATAATTATATAAATAACCTCCCTATACTTAAGATGTATATTACACTCAATCTACAAGCATAGATAATAACAGTATAAACAGAATATCATAAGAGAGGGAGAAAATTGAAACTACCCTGAATTTTGGATGAAATTGCCGGAATGGTGAAAAGCGGAATTGTAGACAAATCTAGATGTAGCGCATGAGTCCGAGCAAACTAATAAGAAAATAAACACAAATAGTGAAGAATATTAAGGGGTTACTAACGCGATTAGAAACAACCATAAAAAATAAAAATATAGTTCAAAAGATAAAAACAAAATGAGTCTAAGAAAATAACAATAAACATAAGAAGAAAGATAAAAATAAAAATAAAAATAAAACAAATAAACTTAATGGTCCTCATCATCAAAAGCGTCGGTGTCGTGAGTCGTCGGCGTTGAGGAGGAGATATGGAGATGCTGACAGATCTGTTGCAATGTCGCGTCAATACTGTCGAACCTCTGAAAACAGTGTTGCTTGAAGCGAGTGAACCACTCGGAGAGGTCCGCCAAAGTAGCAGCAAAAGAAACAGGATGGTGACTTGAAGTTGGAGGATAAGGTGGATCCTAGTGATGGAAAGGGACATCATCAGTGAAGTCCTCGGGTTTACTTTGAGAGTCAGAATAAACTAATCGGTACTGAGAAGGATCTACTCCACGAAGCAACTTGATCATCCTCATATGGGTCATGCTCGATATTCCCTGTGGGGACATCTGGCTGGCAAGTGTAAGCGTGAAGGATTGCTTCGGTGTGTCGAGGAGACCCAAGTGTCGAGCTAGTCGAGTCACATAAGGGCTTAAACAGATAGGACCCTTCCTGTTACGGTCTGCCTGATGGCGGAAAGCAAGGGCGATGAAGTAAGTTAAATAAAAAAATGCCCTGTGGCCATGATCCATAAAAAATAAGCATCGGTAGCATTGACGACTCCGGTGCTCTCTCTCCTACCGGTCAAAGTATGACCTAAAAGAGCATGAATATACCGTAAAGCCGGAGGGAGAGAAGTCGCCTTCGAGCGACTTGCTGTAAGATCTACCAAACAATTAGATGGTGAGTAGTGGATGTGTTGATGTAGGTGGAGGAAGTTCTCGGCACTCATAAACACCTCAGTGTATATCCCAAAACAGTGTCGAACTCAAGGACACTCATAGTGCGCACCAGGCCACTGAGTCTGAAAGTGATGGTGCCTGGCTCGTCATGAGTCATCATCGCATCCTGAAAAGTGAATGTCGAGCAGAACTCCAAAGTCAGCTCCATGTATGTGGGCTCAATGATAAAGAAGAATCAGTCCCACGGGGCCGTGGTAAGCAACGCTTAAATAATATCAGCTATCTGTACCTACTCCAAAGTGGCCCAATTAATACATCAGCCTAAGTCGAGTGGTCACAGTCGAAGTAGCTGAAATAAGTCCTCTTGGGGACCTGCTAAAAATCAGACATAAGGGTGGCAGGCTTCGGCGGAGGCACTTGAGGAGGAGGCCGCTCCAGGGGTCTTCCACTTTTTTGAAGCGGGGACGGCGACCTTGGACTTGCTTCGAGTGTTTTTCATGGAGTGTATGAAATAAAAGAATGCAATATTTAAAAAACGATAAATAAAGCATCATCAAATACAAAAACAGATGGCCGACAAACCAAAATCCAAGCAGTTAATGAATGAAAATCTAAGAGACTAATAGGACTCATAAGAATAATAGTAACAAATAAGAATAATAAGATAATGATAATAAAGCTAAGAAAATCAAAGCAACCAAGAATAAAATAAGAATTATGATAAAAACACTACTAAAATAATAATAAAAGGAATATGAACATGAATAAGAACAAAAATAAAGGTACAAAATAGAATAAGCAAAACGAAAAATAAAAGGGACAATATAAATTAAAGCTACTACAAATAAGAAGACAAATAGAAAGAAAACTAATAAGAAGAATAATACTAAACTAATAGAATAAAACAAAATCAGAAGCAAGAAAAAGAAAAAAAGTAAGAACAAGAAAAATAATAAAAATAATAGAATAAAAGAACCTAAAATAATAAGCAAAGTGAAAAATAAGAAAAGAAATAACTAAAATAAATAAAAGAAAAGAAAAGAAAAATAAATAAAATTGGGAAAAAGGGGAAACCGACAGGAGTGGTGGTGGGTCGGCACAGAATTGCACACGGTGGGCCGATGAGGGGCGGAGGGGTGGTGCGTTTGGGGTGGAGTGGGGTGTACGCGTGGGTGCGATGGGGGAAGGGTGCTATTAATGGGGATAAAGGGAAAGGGTGAGGGAGGGTGGTTTGGTCGGGGCGAGCATGTGGGGCGGATGTGGTGGTCGCGGGGTCTGGCCGTTCGGTTGAGGGGAAAAGGTGCGACGCTGGAGAGGGGAGAGCGGTGTGGTTGCGTGGTGGTTAAGGGAAGAGAAATGAGGGGAAAAGGGTAGGAAAAGAGAGAGGAGAGGGGGCGGTGTTGTTCAATGCTTGCGAGGAAGAGGGTTGATCGGAGGTGGCCAGTTTTGCAAGGGGAAAGCTGCTGGCGGCTAGGGTTAAGGGTGAAGGATTGATGAAGAAGAAAAAAGTAAAAATAAAAGGGGGGGTTTTAAAAGGGTGACATGGTTGTATAAGGGCCTGTGTTGGGCCACACAGCCGTGTGGTTCCTTTTTAGCCTGTGTGCATTTTTAAAATATAGGCCCAGTCTACACATGGCCTCGGACACGCCCATGTCGCCTGGCTGTGTGTGACCTCCTTCGCTTTTCCCACGCTTTTGTGAACTCCTACGTGCCCGTGTGGCTCGGTCATGTCTAGGACACAGCCATGTGCCTTGCCCGTGTAACTCTTTGACTTGATTTAAAATTGAAAAAATTAGCTCCAGGGCCTAAGACACGCCCATGTGGACTATTTTAGGCCATGTGTTCATCGAATTTTTGAAAAATTAAGTCCCAGGGTTCACACAGCCAAGGACACGCCTGTGTGTCCAAGTCGTGTAGGTCACACGACCGTTTCGCCAGGCCGTGTAACTCACTATCGATTCTTTTAAAATTTTAAAATTAAGTTTTAGTATCCACACGGCCGAGGACACGCCCGTGTGGGTCAAAAAACACATTTTTTAATTTAATTAATTTTAAAAATAACATGAAATAACATTAAGAAAATTAGCAGTGCTAACACTCGAGTTGCCTCCCAATAAGCGCTTATTTAAAGTCTAAGCTTGACTTACCTTGTACGCACAATTACGAAGGTTTTGCAGAGCCGTAGCTCATCTCTATCATTTCTAAATTCGTCACCACTGTAAAGTTTGAGTCAATGAAGTTTACCTTGAATGTGCCATATGCTGGATGGGTTACCTCTATCGAACCATATGGGAAAACGGTTTGTACTACGAATGGGCCTGACCATCTTGATTTCAGCTTTTCGGGAAACAACTTGAGCTTTGAATTGTATAAAAGGAACAGATCTCCAACTGTGAATTGTTTGGGCGGCTTCAAACAAGCATCATGGAGTTTCTTTGTCGCTTCTTTATATAGTCGCGAGATTTCGTAAGCATTCACTCGCCACTCATCTAACTCGTTCAACTGCATCAATCTTCTCACCTGTAAGTTTAAGATCATAGTTTAGGAATTTTATTGCCCAGAATGCTTTGTGCTCTAGTTCAAACGGTAAATGACAACTTTTTCCATATACAAGTTTGTAAGGAGATGTTCTTATTGGTGTTTTATAAGCAGTCCTATAAGCCCATAACACGTCATCAACTTTTATCGCCCATTCCTTTCTATTTGACTCCACAGTGTAACAGCCCAATTTTGGGGCTAGTCGGAACAGTGGTTTTGGGCTAATCTGAGGTTGACAAAAATTATTTTTAATATTATTTATGTGTTATAGCATGATTATAAGGATGCATGAAAATTTTTGTTGCTTTAATTTTCGCGATTGTATGCTTAATTATGAAAAAGAACTAAATCGCATAAAGTGCAAAAGTTTCATTTTACAAGCTAGGGGTTTCTAATAACTATGGAATACTAAATTGGGGTCCTTAATGTGCAATTAGGACAATAGCATTAAATTGGTCGAAAATTTGGTGATATTAGGTGACTAAATGAATAAACTATGATAAATAAAGAAGATATCATCTTTTACTATTCCCATTTCTTCTTCCACCAAAATTTGAAGAGAAAATAGACGTTTTTGGAGTTCAAACTTTCAGCCAAGCTATTCTCTTACAAGTAAGTGATATTAGAGATCTTTCTTAATAATTTTTGTACTTTTGGAACCCCTAAAGCTTAAGTTAGCTAATGAGGGGACTATTTTGCAAAATGGTTAAAAGTTTTAGGATTTTCCATGAGAGTGTTTATGTTGTTTTCTGAGTTTTTATGGAAGAAAATGAATGTTAGTGGGTTAAGGAATAACTTTTGTGAAAGGTTTTTCCATGAAAACACCTAAATGGGACTTATTTGTAAAGGTTGTAATTGAGTAATAAATGCATGAAATGATTGGTTTTGTGAGTTGTTATAAGAGAAATAAATGTTCAGCTAGGCTTGTTTAATGAGAAAATGTGATGAAAAATGATTTATGAGCCTAGGGGCAAAATCGTAATTTTGCCAACGTATAAGGGCAAAATGGTCATTTTTGCCTAAGTAGAAATTTTGATGTGTCATGAGTTAAGTAGTGATTAAATGAGTAAATTTTATTATTATAGATCAAGAAGAGCACAGAAACAACATTCACTAGGAAAAAGGCAAGGTTACGGACTAAATTGTCATTTAATACATTTTGCACCGAGGTAAGTTTACGTGTAAACGATACATCCTTAATAATTATGATGTTATCTATTGATGCATTGTATGGATGTAAATACTTATTGGTGAGATTGATTGAAAATGATAGATAATGAGTAATTCTCGTATGAACCTCGGAATAGAAATGTAAGTACGGACAAATATCCGTAATTATCATTTGGTGGGCTGTCTGCGATACCACCTTATTATTTATTCACGATGGGCTATGTGTGATACCATCTTTTATATTATCATTTGGTGGGCTTTGTCCGAAACCACCGTAATTATCATTGTTGGAGGGCTGTGTGCGATACCACCTTATTATTGATTAATAGTGGGTTGTGTGCGAAACCACCAGGTACTTGTATCATTCCGAGGGGTTCATCGAGGAACTTATTTAAGCAAATATTTCATGTGGCTTTGTAGTGATAAATGCAGGGCATAAGTAGAAATAAATGTGAGTAATGTATTTGATATATGGTTGGGATGTGGTAAGAGTGGAGATGAGTAAGCATGATTATGGAATGTGAATTGTTCTTACTTAGTATGTAATGTTATTGATTGATTAGCATATGGTATGGTGCTTATTGTTTACATGTAGACTTACTAAGCTTAAAGCTTACTCCCTTTCTTTTCCCTTATTTTATAGTGTCAAAGAGCCAGGCCGGGATACGAAGATAATCAGAAGATCACTCACACTATCAGCTCATCTTGGTATATTTAGACTTAGCATTTTGAGTATGGCATGTATAGGGACTAGACTTAGTGAAAAGTCATGTTGTTTTGGCCAAATGTGTTGGCTCATCCAAAGATCAACTCTTTTGTATAGGGCCATAGTTGATGGCTCTTTATTAATAATCTATGAAAAGATGAAGTTATTCATGACTGTGCAAGTAGTATGTTAGTTTACTTGATTTAAGTATGCATTAGTGGGTTGATGGTTGAATGTGATTTATGTTTGTATGAGTTAGGGTGATAAAACGAGCTTGGCAAATAGCCTTGTTCTTGTCCACATGGGTAGACACAAGGGCGTGCATTTAGGCCGTGTGTGACACACGATCAACCTCATGGGCGTGTGGTTAGGCCGTGCGTCCTCTTGCATGTTAGTTTTACAAGTCAGTATGCTTAGTAATAAACATACAGGCAGAGAGACGGTCGTGTGTCTCAGCCGTGTGCCCAGGCCGTGTGAAGTCTGCACCTGAAATTGGAATTTAATTCGCCATATGGTCGAAGGACACGGGCTTGTGCCTAAGCCGTGTGACATTTATAGGATGATGATGTTAGAAACAGAATGCCAAGGTTTTGGCACAAGGTCTAAACCGTGTGAGGGACACAGGCCAAGGACACGGGCATGTGCCATGCCGTGTGAAAACTCTTGTAGGTTCGAATTGAGAAATAATTCCACACGGGTGTGGAACACGGACGTGTGATATGTCACACGAGTGTGTTCCTTCCTCCACACGGGCGTGTGGACTGTTTTGAGAAAAATTTCTAAGGTCTTCTAGAGAGCTTCGAGGAGCTCGATTTGATCCCGAACCATTCCTAAACTGTGAATTAGGCCTCGTAGGCTTGTTTAGGAGGTGTTAGTAAAAGTTTTAAATTGGAGAGTAAGGTCAAGTTTTTAAATTGCATGATTGATTGTGTATAAGCTTAGAAATGCCTCGTACCCTATTCCGGCATTGAATACGGGTAAGGGGTGTTACAGTTAGTGATATCAGAGCTATGGTTTATCACTTCTCAGACTACCGTAGCGTGTGTAAGAGTCTAGCTATACATGCCATAAACGTATATTGATAGTGTGGTGACTTCTGACAATTTTAAACTGTGTTTTCGTCTAGTAAATGGATCCCGATCGGGCTACTGCTGATGACATTGCTAGAAACGCGCTGGCTCCCATACAAGGGACTGTGCCTGTATAAAGTAGACCCGAGACAATGGGTCAAGGAGAAGAGGCTTGGGAAGCCTTTCTCCACATAATGAGGAACTAGTACACCGAATTTGTACGAGCAAACCTTAATGCCCAACCTCCTCCACCCTCACGTATACCTCAGCCAATCCCTGTGGCACCTCAAGGTATAGATTTGGTGAGAATGACCAAACCCCCGGTCGAAAAATTTTGAAAACAAGGGGCCGAGGAATTTAGAGCCAACATAGATGATTACCCTGAGAGGGCGGAGTTCTGGCTTGAGAAATCTATGCGGGTATTCGATGAACTCTCTTGCACACCTGAGGAAAGCTTGAAATATACTGTGTCATTGCTGAGGGACTAGGCATATCATTGGTGGAAAACACTAACATCTGTAGTACCGAGGGAGAGAGTGACATGGGACTTATTCTTAGAAGAGTTCCGAAAGAAGTACGTAAGTCAGATATTTGTAGATCAAAAACGGAAAGAGTTGCTTGAATTAAAGCAAGGAAAAATGACTGTGGTAGAGTATAAGCGCGAATTTGTTTGGCTCAGCAAGTATGGACAGGAGTGTGTGTCTACGGAAGCTATCTAGTGAAAGAGATTCGAAGATGGGTTGAATGAGGATATCATATTGCTAGTTGGGATTTTGGAATTGAAAGAATTCGTGGTTTTGGTCGATAGAGCTTGTAAGGCTGAAGAATTGAATAAGGAAAAGAGAAAAGCCATGATTGAGGCCCGAGATGCAAGGAAGAGGCTAATGAGTAAATCGTTCCAAACTCAATCAAAGAGGTCCAAGGAAATGAACCCTCGGACGACGGCTTCAGTTGGGTATTCACACCGAGATCGAGGTAATACATTTTCAGGCTCAAAAGTTTAAGCCACCTCAATGGCAAGTGTGGTCAATACAAAGTCAAATAAAATGGAGTGTCCAAATTATGGTAGGCAACATATTGGGGAGTGTTGGGGAAACAACCGTAATTGCTACAAGTGTGGTTCACCCGACCATTTCATTCAGAACTGTCCAAAGAGAAATGAGAAGGATAGAAAACAAGAAGTAAGGGCAAGCAATGTACCTTCGAGGGGTAGACCACAAAAGAACTCGGGAGGTGGGACTAGTACAGAGGTGCGCCTAGAGACTCTGCGGTAAGATCGGAGGGTCGAGCACCTGCAATGACTTATGTCATTCGCGCTCGCGAAGAGGCATCGTCTCCAGATGTGATAACGGGTACTTTTTCTCTTTGTGATATCTCTGTTATTGCTTTGATTGATTCGGGGTCTACCCATTCTTATATTTGCATGAAATTGACATCTATCATGAGTATGATTATTGAGTCTACAGAATTTGTGGTAAAAGTGTCAAACCCGTTAGGCAAACATGTGCTAGTTGACAAAGTATGTAGAAATTGTCCCTTGACAATTAGAGGTCATTGTTTTCCGGCTAACCTTATGCTGTTGTCGTTTGATGAATTTGACCTGATTCTTGGTATGGATTGGTTAACTGCTCATAATGTTTTAGTAAACGGTGGTAGTAAATTTATTGAATTGAGATGTGTAAATGGAGATGTCATTTGGGTTGAATCAGGTAAATCGGATAGTTTGCCTGTAGTGATTTCGTCTATGGTAGCTGAGAAATACTTGAGAAAAGGGTATGAGTCCTATCTTGCCTTTGTGTTGAATACTCAAGAGTCATAGGTAAAGATTGAATCAGTGCCTGTGGTGTGCGAGTATCCGGACGTGTTCCCGGAAGAGTTACCCGGATTGCCTCTAGTTAGAGAGGTTGAGTTTGGTATTGAGTTAGCTCCGGGTACTACACCTATTTTGGTTGCCTCGTACAGGATGGCACCATTAGAGTTAAAAGAATTGAAGATTCAGTTGCAAGAGTTAATAGATAAGGGTTTTGCAAGGCCGAGCTATTCACTGTGGGGTGCTCCGTACTTTTTGTGAAGAAGAAAGATGGGTCGTTGAGATTGTGTATAGACTACAGACAACTCAACAAGGTAATAGTGAAGAATAAGTACCCTTTGCCAATGATAGATGATTTGTTTGACCAACTGAAGGGAGCTACGGTGTTTTCTAAGATAGACTTAAGGTCTGGCTATTACTAGTTGAGGGTTAAGGAGTAAGATGTGCCGAAAACTGCATTTCGGACGAGGTATGGCCATTATGAGTTTCTTGTCATGCCATTTGGCTTAACGAATGCTCCTGCAATCTTTATGGATTTAGTGAACCGTATCTTCCGGCAGTATTTGGATAAGTTCGTAGTCGTTTTTATTGACGACATACTAATTTATTCCCGGGATGAGAGTGAACACGCAGAACACCTGAGAACTGTGAGTTTTGGCTCCGAGAGGTCGAATTCTTAGGACACATTGTGTCTGGAGATGGAATTAGAGTTGATCCGAGTAACATCTCGGCTATTGTGGAGTGGAAACCACCGAGGAATGTGTCAGAGATTAGAAGCTTTTTGGGTTTAGCGGGTTACTATAGACGTTTCGTAAAAGGGTTTTGATAAACCGTAAAAGTAACATATATTAATCCCACATTTAGCATATTTCGGATGATTTATTCCTTGATTCATGTAAAATAGTGCTTTTAATCCTTTCTTTTCATGTCTTATACTCAGGAAAGCACCCGAGGATGAGAAGAACGTAAAATGGGACCAAAATGGAGTAAATGGGCCATATCACGAAATCCACACGGCCTGGGCCCAAGATCACATGGCCGTGCCTCATTAAAGAAATCCGAACACGGCTTGAAGACCGTTCACACGGGCGTGTGCCATGCCCATGTCCCTATCGTGGCAAAGAGCAATTTCAACCAGAAAATGATACTTAGGGCCAAAGAAATACATTCCAAGAGCCTATATAAACACCCTAAGTGTTACTTGAAAGGGGGCGGTGAGCTAGGCCAAAGAGCCAAGCCAAAAAGGTCAGATTTGTGGGAATCACACGAAGATAGCCAGTTGATCCATCTCAAGAAGCCGGAATCCTACTCAAGACGGTGGATCTCTCCTTCAATTCTTTCAGGGGGTTTTAGGGATTTCTTATGTTTTGTTTTATCTTTTCTTCTGAGATGTTTTCTTTATTTGTTATGAACTAAACCCTTCAGATACTTGAAGGGGATGAAACCTAAGACGGATCTTGTTATTGTTTTCTGAACTATATGATAAATACTTGATTTGTTTTTAATATTGTGTGCTTAATTCTTGTGTTAATATTTCCTGGATATTGATTCAAGTTGGATGTGCTTAGGTGGAGGAGCAAAAGTCCCTGCTTAAGAGTAGATCTAGCATAATTAAGCGGAGTTGATCGAGCGCCTAGAGATAGGGTGACGAGATTTTGTCGGATTAGGGTGAAACCTAATATGGGAATCCATAGATCGAGTTAATTCGATTCTAGAGGTTTTAATTAGAAAGAGATTTCAATTAATCAACCTAGGGTTAGACGTTATTCACCTCGAAAGAGGGTTTAATATAGCTTAGGGAGTCTTACGGATCAAGTCAAGTGAACAAATCGTCTGGTTCAGTGTTAGATAACAAGTGTAGTCTAGGTGGATTCTTCCTAAGGGTATCGTCGTGATCAACTGAGTTTTCCCAACAGTATTTCCCCCAATTCGTTCTTTTTGTCTTGAGTCTTTAGCTTAGTAATTAGTTAATTTTAGATTAGACAACTTCACTTTATTTTAGGCTAGATAATAGAAAGAAAGTTAGTATTAGTACTTTTAGTTCTTTTGGGTTCGACAATCCGGTCTTGCCTAAGCTATACTACTGTTCGATAGGTGCACTTGCCTCAATCGTTGTCAGAGTTAGTTTCTAGGTTCGATCATTCTCATTCATATAAATTTAAAACTCTAAAATCCAGCGATCAAGTTTTTGGCGCCGTTGCCGGGGAACTAAAATATTATAAAAAGCTCTATTTTTATTACTTTAGCCATTATTTTTTTATTTTCCGCAATTTATTTTTTAAATTTTGATTTTGCTAAATTTTTTTTCTTTCCTCAGCACGTACCTCTAGTTTATGACTAGAAGGAACACAAAAGGACCACTAGTATACGATAGTGATATTGAAGCAACCGCTCGTAGGAATTGCAGAGAAATTAGGCGAGCCCTAAATTACACAGAGGAAGAGCGAGAAGACAGATCCAATCCTACTGAAGGGATGGACGAGAATAATCCACCTCAAGATGTGGGAGAAAATAATGCTCCGCGTACTATGTACGATTATGCTAAACCTCATTTAACAGGAGTAGAATCGAGTATTGTTAGGCCTGCTATAACTGCTAATAATTTTGAATTAAAGCCTAACAATACAAATGATTCAACAATTTGTTCAATTTGATGGTTTGCAGGACGAAGACCCAAACACTCATATAGCTAGAGTTCTGTGATACCTTCAAAATAAATGGCGTTTCTGATTATGCCATACGTCTTCGGTTATTTCCTTTTTCATTACGGAATAAAGCGAAACAGTGGTTAAACTCGTTACCACGAGGGTCAGTCACTACGTGGGATCAAATGACCGAAAGTTTTTTATTAAAATATTTCCCACCGACCAAAACGGCCAAATTACGGAATGATATCTCTCCGTTTATGCAGATGGATTTAAAAACATTATACGATGCATGGGAGAGATACAAGGATCTCTTGAGAAGGTGTCTGCACCATGGTTTACCCTTATGGCTTCAAGTCCAAACTTTCTATAACGGTGTGAACCCTTCAACGAGGCAACTAATTGATTCAGCTGCCGGTGGAACCCTGAACAACAGAACTACTGAAGTAGCCTACGAGTTTATTGAAGAGATGTCACTGAATAACTATCAGCGGTAGGTTACAAGGACCAAACCAACAAAATCAGCCGGAGTTTTTAATCTCGATGCAGTAACCATGCTATCAACACAGGTAGAGATGGTGAATAAAAAGCTTGATAGTTTGTGTCCTTTGCAGGCACATCCAGTAATGCAGTGCGATGCAAGTGGAACTGTGGCGAATCCTGAATACCCACCCTACCAACCGGGCACAGAGAGCGAACAAATGAACTATATAGGTAATAATTTCAGATCTAATAATAACCCTTATAGTAATAATTATAATCCAGGTTGGAGGAACCACCCAAATTTTTCACGGGGAAGTCAAGAAAATCAAGGAAATCAAAGACAACAACCTCCCCAAAATTTCCAAAATCAGCCCTATCCACAGGAAAAGAAGCCGAACCTTGAAGAGATGCTGACGAAATTCATGGCAGCCACAGAAAACCATTTCCAAAACACTGAAACAAACCAACAAACATCGGTTGAAAAGATCAAGAGCCAAGTTGGGGAACTTACTAAGTCAGTTGGACAACTTGCAAAGTTAATGTCCGAACGACCGCAAGGGCATCTACCAAGCAACACTGAGATTAACCCAAATGAGCAAATCCAAGCCATCACAGCTCATGATAGTATAGGGTTAGATGAACCCAATTCAATGCAAGGAAATGAGGTAAAAGAAGGTAAAGTAGAGATAACACAGGAAAAGCCAAAACTAGTAATCAAAGAGTACCAACCTCGCATACCTTATCCCGAAGCGATAAAGAGAGATGATACAGAGGAACAGTTTGGTAAGTTTCTTAAACTTTTAAAGAAATTACATATCAACTTACCTCTTCTTGAAGCTCTTTTTTAGATGCCAGATTCGAGGAAATTTTTAAAACAGCTCTTGACAAACAAGCGCAAATTAGACGAAGAGCCACACGTAGAATTAAACGCAGTATGCTCAGCAAGGTTACAGAATAGACTACCGCGGAAGCAAAAAGATCCAGGGAGTTTTACAATTCCATGTTTAATTGGTAGACTAACTGTTGATAATGCATTAGCTGATTTAGGGGCAAGTATAAATGTCATGCCTTATAAAATGTTTAAACAACTAGGTCTAGGGAAACCCAATTAGCTGATAAAACTGTTAGAATTCCTAGGGGTATTATCGAAGATGTTCTTGTAAAAATTGATAAATTCGTTTTCCCAGTAGATTTTGTTGTTTTAGACATGGATGAGGATAATTCGATTCCCTTAATTTTAGGAAGACCCTTTTTAGCAACTGCTAGGACTAAAATTGATGTTAGCACAGGAGAATTAATACTTCAAGTAGGTTACGAATCGATCAGTCTACAAGCTCTTGACTCGGTCAGGACAACAATTGGTGAAGGTGAGAAAGTAAATTCAGTTGATAACCAGATTGTTCCAGTTTCACCACAGGAAACACCACAAGATTACAAACCTGAGCCGAATCATGGACCCCATGCCAAAAAAGACAAATTACACAAGGAACGAAGCCTTAGGGTCGACAAACTAGAAGAGTGGACGACATCCTTTAATGAAGAACAGGAACCGTGCGAAGTAAAGCCGAAGGAGCCGCCAGAAGAGCTCATAGGGACATCAAACCACTTCAAAATAGGAGATCAGGTACTGTTAGATAAATCAGATCCTTGAATCACCATGTCAGACCTGAAAGCAAACGAAGAAATCCCCCTTGAGGTACACAATATATTCCCATACGGAACAGTTGAGGTAAGCAATCCCATATTCGGCACTTTTAAGGTACACGTTTCTCGACTCAAACTTTATTAAGAAAATAGAACTGTAAGCATGAGGGAAGATATTCAAACCTTTAAACCTCCCTGATGTTTCAAAAACGAGGAAAGTCTAGCTTAAGACTATAAACTAGCGCTTCTCGGGAGGCAACTCGAGCACTAACACAATTTATTTTTTACATTCTGCTTTTAATTTATTTTCTTTTCTTCTTTTCTTTCTGAATACCTAGTTGTAAACTAACCAAAAGTGCAGATTTTCAGACCACACGGTCTTGCACACAGTCGTGGCTGTGACTGTGTGGAAGTACAAAATCTTCGTACTGACATAGCAGAGGCGATACGAATCAAATCCCAACTAATTCTCGAAATCACGGACCCAACCACCCCACCACGGGCACCGACAAAGCGCCACGGCCGTGCGAGGCGGCCGTGAACGACACTGACTTGTCAAAAACAGGCGTGGCTGGCTGAAAAACAGGCATGGAGAATCAACACACTTAGACACACGGCCGTGCGAGGCGGCCGTGTGAAACGACATGCCCTCGGCCCATGGGCGTGGGAAAGCACCAGAATTGAGCCTCTATTTAAACATCAACCCCTCTCCATTCTTCTCATTTACTTTCCCCCTCTTTTCTTATTCCCTTTTCTCAAATTCCCCTCTCCATAACAAGTCTCTATAACTCTTGAGCCACACCAAAGCCATGACGAAGAAGCGAAAGAAAGTAAGAGAAGTCTTTTTAGGGAGATCGACATCCATAAGTTCATGCCGGTCGCTTCATCCAAACAACAAGCCAAGGGTCTTTGAGGCCATTTAGTTTCTATTTTTCTTTTCTCTTTTGCTTCAATTTCCTTCCCCTTGACAATCTTATGCTTAATTTAGATTAATTTATTATAGTTTCTTAGTGTCAGGTTCAAAAGGCTGCTAGGGAATCACCACGACCACGACCATAGCCACGCCACTTCCGCCACTGCTAGCACCTCCGCAGTCCTAGAGGTCACAGCCACCTCGTGAACCATCCAACAATAAGGACTCCTCGGTCCATCCACCTTTTCTTTTAATTTTATTTTACTTTCTATTTTACTTCTCTTTAGTTTTCTTGTCCTTAATTATATATTTAGTTTATTTTAAATGTGTCTTGATAAATCCTGGCTAATTATTCACGAGCTCCCCAATTTCTTCATCTAGCGGAGAGCTCATTAAGTAACCACCACAACAACGGACGACACCCCCAACGGATTCTCCACATCCTCCAAGGAATCCATCCATAATTCAGGATGTGTCACTTTTAACCCTCTCTTTTGATTATCTAATGACTATCATTATCTATCTTTGTACATTGAGGGCAATGTACATCTTAAGTGTGTGGGGGGGGGGTAAAAGTGCTTAACTTTTTGCATTATTCTCAATCCCTGAGGATAAAAGTGCCAAACTTTTTTCATTATTCTCAAATCCCTGAATTATATTCTATTCTTAAGTAATTTTCTCATATTACTAATTAGGATGAAATTTCGGATGAATTATGATCTTTATTGACATTTTTTGAGTAAGTCATAGTTAATTGTGCATTGATGATTAAATTAGAAGAATATTAGAGAATCAAGCATGATAAGTCTGTTTTTCAGAATTAAAATTTCTTGATAGGTTGTCTACCTGAATCTGAATGTTACCTTGAAATTTAGAATTTATGAGGTTGATGTCAAAAACACCCATAATTTTTGTGAGATTTTGAGACTTATAGAGCATATATTCTTTTTCATGCTCACTTTATTGATTATGAGTATGACAACATTGAACTGTTATTTTAGAACTTGCCTCGATTATACATTTGAGACCACACCTATGATTTGATATACCGAGATGATAAAGGCACCTAGGTTTTAACCCACTCACTCCAATAAAAAGCCTACCTTCATAATTAACCCCTAGTGAACCCCGTTGATCCTAACAACCCTTTTTATTGACTCACCCACTAATATTACCCCAAAACCCTTTGTATTTGTTATCACCATTCCTTTTGACTACCCTTATATCGAGATTTGATTTGATTAATTACCTAATTATACTATTTCAGTAGTTGAATTTAGCTTTTACTACGTAATTTGTTCTTAATTATAAAAAAAAATCAATCAAAGTATATTCAGTATTAGTAATATGAAAGAAAGAGCTTATACAGTTAAAAGTTTATTTATCAAAAGAAAAGCCCGTATTATTAGGGTTATTACTTTTCAGTTAATGTAGTTACTTATTATTAGATAGGTAACTTGTCAAGTCAATCTCGATTCTAACCTTCTAATTCAACCTTTATCCACACCTATAACCCAAACCCCGTTACAACTCTATAAAGACCTTTTGATATGTTTATCATCTGATATTATAGTGGTGGAGATTTGATTTTCAGGCAAGCCTATGGGATTAACTTTTCAGGTTTGACTTTTGAGTGCTCTTTTCCTGAACCTTAAACACTTCGAGTGATTTGAGTGAATCTTTTGTGAGGATTTCAATCCTTGTAGGTTTTGAATTAAAGGTAATGATTCAGGTAAGGGGAAGCACCTATGTTTTCGTGATACAAATGTATGACTATTATTGTTTGAATATTTAAGACTCTTCGAGTTAGATCATCCATGTATAAATTATCTATGAATTAGGATGAGACATTGTTGATAGGAATTATGAATCATGGAAAGTTCGTTTTAATTGTGAGTTGATAATTTTGCTTGAGGACAAGTAAAAGCTTAAGTGTGAGGGTATGTGATAAACCGTAAAAGTAACATATTTTAATCCCACATTTAGCATATTTTCGGATGATTTATTCCTTGATTCATGTAAAAATGTGCTTTTAATCCTTTCTTTTCATGTCTTATACTCAGGAAAGCACCCGAGGATGAAAAGAACGTAAAACGGGCCCAAAATAGAGTAAATGGGCCATATCACGAAATCCACACGGCTTGGGCCCAAGATCACACGGTCGTGCCTCATTAAGCAACCAGAACACGGCCTACCCCCGATTCACACGGTCGTGTCTCATTAAAGAAATCCGAACACGGCTTGAAGACTGTTCACACGGGCGTGTGCCACGCCCGTGTCCCTGTCGTGACAAAGAGCAATTTCAATCAGAAAAGGATACTTAGGGCCAAAGAAACACATTCCAAGAGCCTATATAAACACCCTAAGTGTTACTTGAAAAAGGGCGGTGAGCTAGGCCAAGGAGCCAAGCCGAAAAGGTCAGATTTGTGGGAATCACACGAAGATAGCCAGTTGATCCATCTCAAGAAGCCAGAATCCTACTTAAGACGGCGGCTCTCTCCTTCAATTCCTTCAGGGGGTTTTAGGCATTTCTTATGTTTTGTTTTATCTTTTCTTCTGAGATGTTTTCTTTATTTGATATGAACTAAACTCTTCAGATACCTGAAGGGGATGAAACCTAAGACGGATCTTATTATTGTTTTCTAAACTATATGATAAATACTTGATTTTTTTTCTTAATTTTGTGTGCTTAATTCTTGTGTTAATATTTCCGGGACATTGATTCAAGTTGGATGTGCTTAGGTGGAGGAGCAAAAGTCCCTACTTAAGAGTAGACCTAGCATAATTAAGCGGAGTTGATCGCGCGCCTAGAGATAGGGTGACGAGATTTTGCCGGATTAGGGTGAAACCTAATATGGGAATCCATAGATCGAGTTAATACTATTCTAGGGGTTTTAATTAGAAAGAGATTTCAATTAATCAACCTAGGGTTAGACGTTATTCACCTCGAGAGAGGGTTTAATATAACTTAGGGAGTCTTATGGATCAAGTCAAGTGAATAAATCGTCTGGTTCAGTGTTAGATAACAAGTGAAGTCTAGGTGGATTCTTCCTAAGGGTATCGTCGTGATCAACTGAGTTTTCCCAACAGTATTTCCCCCAATTCGTTCTTTTTGTCTTGAGTTTTTAGCTTAGTAATTAGTTAATTTTATATTAGACAAAAACTTCACTTTATTTTAGGT
Source organism: Gossypium australe (assembly GCA_005393395.2). Lineage (NCBI taxonomy): Eukaryota > Viridiplantae > Streptophyta > Magnoliopsida > Malvales > Malvaceae > Gossypium > Gossypium australe. Next base: position 11,460,482 of record CM016617.1, read on the forward strand.
TAGTACTTTTAGTTCCTTTGGGTTTGACAATCCGGTCTTGCCTAAGCTATACTACTGTTCGATAACTGCACTTCCCTCAATCGTTGTCAGAGTTAGTTTCCAGGTTCAATCATTCTCATTCATATAAATTTAAAACTCTGAAATCCAGCGATCAGGTTTTCCATGATTGCTACTCTGATGATGAAACTGTTACTTAAAGATGTTAAGTTTGAATGGACCAAGAAATGTCAACAGAGTTTTGAGAAACTGAAAGCTTTGTTGACTGAAGCACTGGTTTTAGTACAACCTGAGTCGGGAAAGGAGTTTGTAGTCTACAGTGATGCGTCATTAAATGGTCTTACCTGTGTGTTGATGCAAGAGGGTAAAGTAGTAGCTTATGCCTCGAGAGAGTTAAAACCACATGAGAAGAATTATCCGACTCACGTTTTAGAGTTGGCAGCGATTGTTTTCGCTATGAAGATTTGGAGTCATTATTTGTATGGTGAAAAGTGCCGAATCTTCATCGATCACAAGAGTTTGAAATACTTGATGGACCTAAAGGATTTGAATTTGAGACAACGGCGGTGGCTTGAATTACTGAATGATTATGAGTTAGTAATTAATTACCACCTGGGGAAAACGAATGTAGTCACGGATGCCTTAAGCAGAAAATCCCTGTATGCTTTGAGAGCTATGAATACGAGCTTAGCGTTGTCTGATGATGGTGCTGTATTGACCGAGTTGAGGGCTAGGCCATTATTTCTTCAACAGATATGTGAAGCTTAAAAGAATAATAGAAAAATGCAAGTTAAGAGAGCTCTGTGCGAATCGGGAAATGACTCTAATTTTCGGGTTGGTTCAGATGATTGTTTGGTGTTTCATGATAGAGTTTGTGTACCAAAGGATGATGAGTTGATCCGAAAAATTTTACACGAAGCACACAATGGTTGCTTGTCAGTACATCCGGGCAGCACAAAAATGTACAATGACTTGAAGAAGTTGTATTGGTGGCTGGGTATGAAAAGAGACATCTCCAAGTTCGTTATTAAGTGCTTGATTTGCCAACAAGTGAAAGCCGAGCATCAAGTACCTTTGGGATTACTTCAGCTAGTGATGGTTCCCGAATGGAAGTGGGATCGAATCACAATGGATTTCGTAACGGGGTTACCTATGACTCCGAAAAAGAAAGATGTTGTGTGGGTTATTGTGGATAGATTAACGAAATCAGCTCACTTTATATCGGTGCGAGTGGATTACTCACTTGATAAGTTGGCCGAGCTGTATATTGTTGAAGTTGTAAGATTACATGGGGTGCCTATATCTATTATCTCGTATAGAGATCCAAGATTTACTTCAAGGTTTTGGAAGAAGTTGCAGGAAGCTTTGGGTACAAGATTGAATTTCAGTACCGCATTCCATCCACAAACTGATGGCCAGTCCGAAAGAGTGATTCAAGTTCTTGAGGATATGCTCCGATGCTGTGTTTTAGAGTTCGAAGGTAGTTGGGAAAAATATCTACCTTTGGTTTAGTTTGCTTACAACAATAGCTATCAGTCGAGTATACGGATGGCACCGTACAAAGCTTTATATGGTCGCAAGTGTCGAACTCCCTTGTATTGGACCGAGCTTAGTGAGAAGCAAATTCACGGGGTTGACCTTGTTAAATAAACTGATGAGAAAGTGAAAGTGATCCGTGATAGTCTGAAAGTGCTTCAGATTGAAATAAGTCATATTTGGATTTGAAAAGGAAGGAAATCGAGTTTTAGGTAGGCGATAAAGTATTCCTGAAAGTATCTCTGTGGAAGAAAATATTAAAATTTGGCCGAAAGGGCAAATTGAGTCCATGATTTATAGGACTATATGAGGTGATTGAAAGAATTGGGCCAGTAGCTTACCAGTTGGCTTTTCCGGCAGCGTTAGAGAGAATACACAATGTGTTTCATGTGTCGATGTTGTGGCGATATCGTTCCGATCCTTTGCATCTGATCCCTCCAACCGAAATTGAGATACGACCGTACATGACTTATGAAGAGGAACCAATTAAGATTTTGGCTCGAGAAGTTAAACAGTTGAGAAATAAAAGTATAGCCTTAGTGAAGGTGTTATGGAAAAAACACGGTGTAGAAGAGGCTACGTGGGAACCGGAAGAAGCCATGAGAGAATAGTACCCAAACCTTTTTACCGGTAAGATTTTCGGGGACAAAAATCTCTAAAGGGGGAGAGTTGTAACAGCCCGATTTTGGGGCTAGTCGAAACAGTGGTTTCGGGACCACTAATCTAAGGTTGAAAAAAATTATTTTTAATATTATTTATGTGTTATAGCATGATTATAAGGATGCATGAAAATTTAGGTGCTTTAATTTTAGCGATTGTATGCTTAATTGTGAAAAAAGGACTAAATCGCATAAAGTGCGAAAGTTTCATTTTACAAGCTAGGGGTGTCTAATAACTATGGAATACTAAATTAGGGGTCTTTAATATGCAATTAGGCCAATGAGAGGGTGTTGGCCAACCATAGGGACAAGGGAGACAAGAGCATTAAATTGGTCAAAAATTTAGTGATATTAGGTGACTAAAAGAATAAAATATGATAAATAAAGAATATATCATCTTTTACTATTCCCATTTCTTCTTCCACCGAAATTTGAAGAGAAAATAGACGTTTTTGGAGTTCAAACTTTCAGCCAAGCTATTTGATAAACCATAATTTATACATATTTTGACCCTATGCTTGACTTATTTTTGGATGAATTTTTAGTAGATTTGATGAATTCGATGCTCCTAATCCTTTAATTTTATGTTTTACACTCAGGAAAGCTTAGGGAGTCGAAAAGAATGAGAAATGGGCCAAAAAGGGACAAAATAGGCCTACCTTGTAAATTAATACGGCCTGAACTATCACACACGGGCAAACCACATGGCCGTGTGTGACGAGCAGAATCGAGCACGGCTTAAGTTATCAAACACGACTGTGTGTGACAAACAGAATCAAGCACGGCCTAAGGCTATCGAACACGGGCGTGTCCCTTCTGAATCCAAGTATAATTCCATTCAGAAAAGGATACTTGTAGGCCAAGAAAGGCATCCCAAAGCCTATATAAACACCCTAGGGGAGGACCTAAGGGGGGACGCAGAGGAGAACGCAGAAAATACTCGAAGACAGCCTTCGGGAGCAGCTTGGAAGAAGGATCTCCGTCAAGAATGAAGATCTCCTATCAATTTCTCTTGAAGTTTTTGGGTTTTCTTATGTTTTGTAGTTTTCCTTATTGTAAGATGTTTATCTCTATCAGTATGAACTAAATCCCTTAAATATCTAAGGGGATGAAACCTAAGATAGATCTTATTACTATTTGATTTATAAGATAAATACTTGTTCTTATTCTTAATTGTGAGTTCTTATTCTTGTTTTGATAATTTAGGTTATTAATTCAAGTTGAATGTGCTTATTCAGAGGAGCAAAAGTCCTTGTTTAAGAGTAGATCAACACAATTAAGCGGAGTTGATTGCAACCCTAGAAATAGGGCGACATAAATCTGTCGGATTAGAGTCAAATCTAATAAGGGAATCCATAGATCGAGTTAATGCGACAATAGGGTTTTAATTAGAAAGAGATTTCAATTAATCAACCTAGAGCTAGTTGTTTTTAGTCTTGAAAGAGATATTAACATAAATCAGGGATTTCTACGAATTAAGTCAAGTGAATAAATCGTATGAATCAGAAGTAATAAGTAAAGTTTAGGTGGATTCTTCCTTGGGTATTGCCTCTCTTATATAGTTGTCTAAAAAGTATTTTTCCAATTTATTCTCTGTCGTGCTTTTAATTATTTTAGTTTAAAAGAAATCACTCAAATTCTCTTTTAATTATTTTAGTTTAAAAGAAATCACTCAAATTCTTAGGCTAGATAATAAGAAGATAGTAATTACTAGTACTCTTGGTCCTTGTGGATACGATATTTCTGGTCTTACCATAACTATACTATTAAACGATAGGTGCGCTTGCCTTTATTGTGATCATAGTTAGTTAGAGACACATCATGTTTTTGGCGCCGTTGCCGGGGGCTAAGATATTAGGAACACTAAATTTTTATTACTTTAGCCATTTTTATTTTTTATTGCAATTTATTTTTATTTTTATTGTTACTTTTCTAATTTTTCTTTTTCTTTGCTACGTTTATGACAAGAAGAAACCCGTTAGGACCCTTACTTTTTGTTAGTGATATAGAAGGTACCGCTCACAGAAATCATAGAGAGATAATGCGAAGTCTACAATACATAGAGGAAGAGCAAGAGGACGATAATACTAATACCGAGGAGATGGCTGATAATAATCGGCTACCTCCTGTGTTTGCCACAAATCCGATGAATCAAAATCCTGCTCCTCGTACTATGTATGATTATGCTAAGCCTACTTTAACAGGAACTGAATCAAGTATTGTTAGACCTACTGTTGCTGCAAATAATTTTGAACTGAAACCTAACACTATTCAGATGATTCAGCAGTGTGTTCAGTTTGATGGTTTGCAGGATAAGAATCCAAACAATCATTTGGCAAATTTTCTGGAATTCTGCGACACTTTCAAGATTAATGGCATTTCTGATGATGCCATTCACCTTCGGTTGTTTCCCTTCTTGTTGAGGAAAAAGCTAAACAGTGGTTGAACTCATTACCACGAGGATCAATCACTACATGGGAACAAATGACCGAAAAAGTTTTACTTAAATATTTTTCACCGGCTAAAACGGCTAAGTTGAGGAATGATATCTCTTCTTTTGTGCAGATGGATTTAGAAACACTTTACGATGCATGGGAGAGATACATGGATCTACTGAGAAGATGCCCTCACCATGGGTTACCATTATGGCTACAGGTTCAGACCTTTTACAATGGTGTGAACCCCTCAACTAGGCAATTGATTGATGCAGCCACCGGCGGTACACTAAACAAAAAAAAACACCTGAGGCTGCCTACGAATTCATTGAAGAAATGTCACTGAATAACTATCAGTGGCAAGTTATGAGGACAATGCCAAAAAAAGCTGCTGGTTTTTTTAACCTCGACACAGTCACCATGCCATCAAACCAGGTAGAGCTTTTAAGTAAAAAGATTGATGGTTTGTGTGATTTTCACAGGGACATCCAGTATTGTAGTGCGATACGAATAGAAGAGGAATGGGTAATACAGAATATCCATCCTACAACCCTGGCATAGAAAGTGAACAGATGAACTATATGGGAAATAATTCTAGACCTCAGAATAATCCCTATAGTAACACTTACAATCCAGGTTGGAGGAACCACCCAAACTTCTCATGGGGTGGTCAAGGAAATCAGAGACAACAACCCTCTCTAGGTTTCCAACCACCCTACCAGCAAGAGAAAAAGCCGAACCTTAAAGATATGCTAGCAACGTTTATTTCGGTGTCAAAAACTCATTTTCAGCAAGCATCGATTCAAGGGCTTGAGAATCAAATTGGACAACTGGCTAAGTTAGTTTCTGAAAGGCAACAAGGTGGTTTACCTAGTAACACCGAATCTAACCCAAAAGAGCATGTGAAGGTGGTTACACTAAGGAATGGGAAGGTGTTGGTTGAAACTGAAAAGAAGATGCCACAAGAAACTGATATGGAAAAGGGTGAGGAAGTAAATAAGAATGTAACACCGGTACTTAAAGAGTATAAACCACCGATCCCTGATCGCTACAATCAGAGCCTTAAAAATTTATAAAAGAATAATCAAACCTGGAGACTAACTCTGACAACGACTAAAGGCAAGTGTACCTATCGAACAGTAGTATAGCTTAGGTAAGACCGGATTATCGAACCCAAAGGAACTAAAAGTATTAATACTAACTTTCTTTTTATTATTTAACCTTAAAATTAGAGTGAAGATTGCTTTTAAACTAAATTGACAATAACTAAACTAGGAACACAAAGACAAAAAGGATGAATTGGAAAATAACTTGAAGAAACTCAATTGATCACAACGACACCCTCAGGAAGAATCCACCTAGACTTCACTTGTTATCTAACCTTTAATTGTATGATCTATTTACGTAGCTTGATCCGTAAGACTCCCTAACCTATATTAAACCCTCTCTCGAGGCGAATAACGTCTAACCCTAGGTTAATTAGTGGAACTCTCGTTCGCTTATAATAACCCCCAGGATAGCAGTAAATCGATCAATGGACTCCCATATTAGGTTTCACCCTAATCCGGCAAAATCTCGTAACCCTATCTCTAGGCGTTCGATCAACTCTGCTTAATTATGTTAGATCTTCTCTTAGGTAGGGTCTATTCCTCCTCCACCTAAGCACATTAGATTTGGATTAAGCAACATAATTAAGAACAAACTAAGTAATTCATCATATAACTTAAAAATCAAATAACAAGATTCATCTAGGTTTCATCCCCTTCAGGTATCTGAGGAGTTTAGTTCATAATGAATAAAGAAAACATCGCAAGAGAAAAGATAAAACAAAACATAAGAAATTCCTAAAACCCCCTGAAGGAATTGAAGGAGAATTCCGCCGTCTTGAGTATAACTCCTGCTTCTTGGGATGGATCAACTGGCTATCCTCGTGTTATTCCCTAACTTTGACCTTCTCGGCTTGGCTCCTTGGCCTAGCTTTCGATGCCGGTTTTGGCTTCTGTCGAACTCCCCTCTCAAGTTGCCCCCTTGGGTGTTTATATAGACTTTGTGATACCTTGCTTGGCCCCTAAGTATCCTAATTTAAGTAGAATTCCTACTAGGGTGTTTGAATAGGCTTTGGAATGTGTTTTTTTGCCTCTAAGTATCATTTCCCAAATGAAATTGCTCTTTCCAGCGACAGGGACACGGCCATGGCACACGCCCGTGTGAATCGTGGCCAGGCCGTGTCGATTTCTCTCTTAGCCCAATTTGGTCCGTTTTAAGCCCGTTTCTCGTTCTTTTCATCCTTGGGTGCTTTCCTGAGTATAAAATATGAAAAGAAAGGATTAAGAGCACCTTTTTATATGAATCAAGGGGTAAATCATCCAAAAGCATACTAAATGTGGGATTAAAATATGTTACTTTTACGGTTTATCAATCCCATATCCGGCAAAGTTGAAGAAAGACCGCATAGACGCACCATTTGGTAAATTTCTTGAACTTTTTAAACAATTACATGTTAACTTACCTTTTGTTGAAGCTATTTCGCAGATGCCGACATACGCAAAATTCTTAAAATAGCTCTTAACAAATAAAAGGAAGTTTGAAGAGCTATCAACTGTGGAGCTTAACGAGGAATGTTCAGCTATTCTCCAAAATAAGCTAGCAACCAAATTGAAAGATCCAGGAAGTTTTACTATTCCCTCTTTAGTTGGTAGTTTAAATATTGAGAAAGGATTAGCTGATTTAGGTGCCAGTACTAATTTAATGCCTTATAAAATGTTCAAGTAGCTTGGTCTTGAGGAACCAAAACACACTAGGATGAGTATTCAATTAGCTGATAGATCTATTAAATATCCTAAGGGAATTATTGAAGATGTTTTGGTAAAAGTTGATAAACTCATATTCCCTGTTGATTTTGTTGTGCTTGACCTGGACGAGGACGTTGAGGTGCCTTTAATTTTAGGACTCCCATTTTTAGCTACTACTAGGGTTGTTATTGATGTAGCTGATGGTAAACTTGTGCTAGGGGTAGGTGACGAGGAAATTATTTTTAAAATTTATCATGCTATGCGATATTCTAGAGAGCAAGATGATTCCTGTTATTTTATTGATGCTATTGATCATTCTATTCCAGATTTTTTCAGGAAATCATACATAAAGACACGTTAGAACTATGTCTTGCCCAATGTAAGGAGGCAGATGACGATACCAATGAGATGGGGGAGATAAAAGTTGAGTTAAATTCTAATACTTCTTCCCAAGACAAAAGAAGTATTAGGGCATTGAAATAAACGACGAACTAAAACAAAAACCCACTATTGAAGAACGTTTCAAATTGGATTTGAAACAGTTACCAAATCACTTAGGGTATGCATTCCTTGGAGATAATTCTACACTACTGATAAACCGTAAAAGTAACATATTTTAATCCCACGTTTAGCTTACTTTTTGATGATTTATTCCTTGATTTGTATAAAAAGGTACTTGTAATCCTTTATTTTCATGTCTTAGACCTAGGAAAGCACCCGAGGCTGAAAAGAACACAAATTGGGCCTAACACAGAGTAAATGGGCCTTAGCAAGAAATTGACACGGCTTGGCCCAAAGCTCACACGGCCGTGCCTCACTTTAGAAGTCCGAACACGGTCTGGTCTCGATCCACACGGGCGTGTGACATGGCCGTGCCTCTGTCACTGGAAAGAGCAATTTCAGTCGAAGAAGGATATTTAGGGAGAAAGAATCGCATTCCAAGAGCCTATATATATCCCTCAAGTACCATCTTTGAAGGGCATCGAAAGCTAGGCCAAGGAGCCAAGCCGAGAAGGTCAGAGTTAGCGAATAACACGAGGATAGCCAGTTGATCCATCCCAAGAAGCCAGAATTATACTTAAGACGGCAGAATTCTCCTTCAATTCTTTCAGGAGGTTTTAGGAATTTCTTATATTTTGTTTATCTTTTCTCTTACAATGTTTTCTTTATTCATTATGAACTAAGCCCCTCAGATACCTGAAGGGGATGAAACTTAGATGAATCTTGTTATTTGGTTTTTAAGTTATATGAAGAATTACTTAGTTTGTTCTTAATTATGTTGCTTAATCCAAATCTAATGTGCTTAGGTGGAGGAGGAATAGACCCTGCCTAAGAGAAGATCTAATATAATTAAGCGGAGTTGATCGAACGCCTAGAGATAGGGTTACGAGATTTTGCTGGATTAGGGTGAAACCTAATATGGGAGTCCATTGATCGATTTACTACTATCCTAGAGGGTTATTATAAGCAAACGAGAGTTCCACTAATTAACCTAGGGTTAGACGTTATTCGCCTCGAGAGAGGGTTTAATATAGGTTAGGGAGTCTCACGGATCAAGCTAAGTGAAGAAATCATATAATTTGGGGTTAGATAATAAGTGAAGTCTAGGTGGATTCTTCCCGAAGGTATCGTCGTAATCAACTGAGTTTTTCTTCAAAGTTATTTTCCAATTCGATCTTCTTGTCTTTGTGTTCTTAGTTTAAGTCTTTGACAATATAGTTTAAAAGCAACCTTCACTTTAATATAGGCTAAATAATAAAAAGAAAATTAGTATTAATACTCTTAGTTCTTTTGGGTTCGATAATCCGGTCTTGCCTAAGCTATACTACTGTTCGATAGGTACACTTGCCTTTAATCGTTGTCAGAGTTAGTTTCCAGGTTTGATCATTCTTTTATAAATATTAAAGCTCTGATTTGCAGCGATCAAGTTTTTGGCGCCGTTGCCGGGGAACTAAAATATTAAGAAAACTCTATTTTTATTACTTTAGCTCTAATTTTTATTTTTTTTGCAATTTATTTTTGTTTTTATCTCTATTTTTACTTTAAGCTGAAATTTTCTTTCTTTCTTTTCCCTAGTAGGTACCTCTAGTTTATGACTAGAAGGAACCCGAGAGGACCTTTAATATTTGACAGCGAAATCGAAGCTACTGCTTGTAGGAATCGTCGGGAAACCAAGCGAGCCCTAGATTACACTGAAAGGGAGGAAGAAGGCAGATCCAATCCTACTGAAGGGATGGACGAAAATAACCCACCGCCACGTGATGTGGGGGAAAATAATGCTCCACGCACAATGTTTGATAATACGAAACCGCATTTAACAGGAGCAAAGTCTAGTATTGTTAGGCCTGCTATATCTGCTAACAATTTTGAATTAAAGCCTAACACAATACAAATGATTCAACAGTTTGTTCAATTTGATGGTTTGCAGGATGAAGATCCAAACACGCATATAGCTAACTTTTTAGAGTTCTGTGATACTTTCAAAATAAATGGCGTTTCTGATGATGCCATACGTCTTCGGTTATTTCCTTTTTCATTAAGAAATAAAGCTAAATAGTGGTTAAACTCGTTACAACGAGGGTCAATCACTACATGGGATCAGATGACCGAAAAGTTTTTAATGAAATATTTTCCACCGGCCAAAACGGCCAAATTACGGAATGATATCTCTTCTTTTGTGTAGATGGATTTAGAGACGCTGTACGATGCATAGGAGAGATTTAAGGATCTCTTAAGGAGGTGCCCACACCATGGCCTACCATTGTGGCTACAAGTCAAACTTTCTATAACGGTGTAAACCCCTTAACAAGGCAACTGATCGATTCAGCCGCCGGTGGAACCTTGAACAACAAAACTCCAGAAGCAGCCTACGAGTTCATTGAGGAGATGTCACTAAACAATTATCAATGGCAGGCTTCAAGGACTAAACCGACGAAATCAGCAGGAGTTTTCAACATCGATGCCATGACCATGCTATCAACACAGATCGAGATGATGAACAAAAAGCTTGACAGCTTATGTTCTTCATAGGCACATCCAGTCATGCAATGCGACACAGGTGGAAACGTGGCGAATCCTGAGTACCCACCTTACCAACCAGGAGCAGAGGATGAACAGATAAACTATATAGGTAATAATTTTCGATCCAATAACAATTCTTATAGTAACACTTACAATCCAGGTTGGAGGAACCACCCAAATTTTTTGTGGGGAGGTCAAGTCAATCAAGGAAATCAAAGGCAACAACCTCCTTAGAACTTCCAAAATTTGCCTTATCCACAAGAGAAGAAACCAACCCTCGAGGAGATGATGGCAAAATTATCAACAGGCACAGAGAAACGTATCCAAGAAACTGATAGAGTAATTAAAAGCAACGAGAGCCGAATCGATGAAATTGCTAAATCAGTCAAAGAAGTTACTAATGCAGTAGAACAGCTTGCAAAACTGATGGCAGAACGACCGCAAGGACGTATACCAAGTAATACCGAGATTAACCCCAAGGAGCAAATTCAAGCCATCACAGCTCAGGACAGTAACGGGTTAGAAGAACCCAATTTAACGCCAGAAAATAAGGTAGACGAAGGTAAAGTAAAGGTAACACAGGAAAAGCCAAAACTGATAATTAAAGAGTACCAACCTCGCATACCTTATCCCGAAGCAATAAAAAGAGATGACTCAGAGGAATAGTTCGATAAGTTTCTTAAACTTTTAAAGAAATTACATATTAACTTACCTCTTCTTGAAGCTCTTTTTCAGATGCCAGACTGGACAAAATTTTTAAAACAGCTCTTGACCAACAAACGCAAAATAGATGAAGAGCACCGCGTGGAACTCAACGCAACATGTTCGGCGATACTACAGAATAGACTACCTCAAAAACTAAAAGATCCAGGGAGTTTTACAATTCCATGTTTAATTAGTAGTCTAAATATTGATAGTGCATTAGCTGATCTAGGAGCAAGCATAAATGTCATGCCTTATTCACTGTTTAAACGACTAGGTCTAGGGAAGCCCAAACAAACTAGGATGAGTATTCAATTAGCTGACAAAATTGTTAGAATTCCTAGGGGCATTATCGAAGATGTTCTTGTAAAAATCGATAAATTTGTTTTCCCAATAGACTTTGTTGTCTTAGATATGGATGAAGATAATTCAATCCCATTAATTTTAGGACCTTTTCTAGCAACTGCTAAGACAAAAATTGATGTTGCCACAGGTGAACTCATACTTCGTGTAGGAGATGAATCGATCAAACTTCAAGCTCTCAACTCGGCCAGGACAACAGTTGATGAAGGTAAGAAAGTCACTTCAATTGATAATCAAATTGTTCAATCTTCATCGCAGGAAACACCACAAGACCTAAAGCCTGAGCCTCAAGATGAAAAAAAAGAGTCACACAAGGAACAAAGCCTTAGGGTCGACAATTTAGAAGAGCAGAAGACACAGGTCAAAGAAAAATCACACGAAGTAAAACCCGAGAAACTACCAGAAGAGATCGTGGGGACATCAAATCACTTCAAAATAGGAGATCAGGTACTGTTAGACAAAGCCGATCCGCACAATGTTTCAACAGAACCGAAGGCAAAGGGAGAAACAATTCTCAAGGTACACGATATTTTTCCACACTAAATAGTTGAGGTAAGCAATCCAATATTCGACAATTTTAAGGTAAATGCTTCTCGACTTCAACTTTGTCATGAAAATAAAGTTGTAGGTATGAGGGAAAATATTCAAACCTTTAAACCTCCCTAAAATTTTCAAATACGAGGAAAGTCTAGCTTAAGACTATAAACGAGCGCTTCTCGGGAGGCAACCCGAGCACTAACCTTATTCCTTTTCACAATTATTTTATTTTCCTTCTCTTTTCCTTTCTTTCTCATTTTCTTTTAAAACTAACCAAAAGTGCAGAATTCCAGGCCATACGGCCTTACATACGGCCGTGTCTGTGGCCGTGTGGACCACCTGAACTACCACACTGACAGGGCAGAGGTCGTGCAAGTCAGTCCAACCACCCCTAGCGTCACGGATCCAACCACCCTCCCCACAGGCACCGACAAAAAGAGCACAGTCGTACCTTAAACCATGTGAGGCTACTGACTTCCACACCACGGGCACACCACGCCCGTGCTTCCAAACCGTGTGGAGCTATTGACTTGACGAACACGGGCATGCGGATCCAAAAGCACGGGTATGGGGTGACAACACACCCCACAACATGGCCGTGCGAAGTGGCCGTGCAAATCGACACACCCTAGGACCACGACCGTGGAGCAGCACCAAATTTGAACTTCTATTTAAACCCCTCACCTTTTCCCCTTCCCTCCATCTGATTTCTTCTTTATTTCCTTTCCTTTTCACTCTTCTCTATCTTAGACTCTCCAAGACTCTAGATTCTTGAGCAAATCAACACCATGCTGAAGAAGCGAAAGAAGCTAAGCATAGACTCCTTAACAAAGAACGATCAACATGAGTTCATGCCCGCAGCTTCGTCTCAACACCAAGCCAAGGGTCTTTGAGACCAATTTGTTTTTCCTTTTTGTTTCTCTTCTTCTTTATTTTCCTTATCTAAGCTTCTCAACTGCTCTTTTCACTTACTTTTCTTTTAGTTTCTTAGTGTCAGGTTCGCCAGGCTGCTAGGGAATCATGCCAACCACCACAATGACTACACCACTCTCACCACCGCCACCACCTTCACAACCCTAGGAGTCACACCCACCTTGCGAACCATCCTCCATTAAGGACTCTCCGATCCATTCTTCTTTTCTTTTGTTTTCGTTTTCCTTCTTAGTCTTCTTTCCTTTTTCTTTTTTGTTTTTAATCTTATATTTAGTTTAAATTAACTATGTCTTAATAACCCCTGGCTAATCCTTCACGAGTTCCCCAATTTCTTCATCTAGCACAGAGCTCGGGAACCAACACCACCACCATACCGACGCCTTCGCCACATCCTCCACCAACCCGCCCAAAAATACAGGGAGTACCTCTCACCCTCACTTTTGATTTTTATAAAATTATTTATCTTTTTACATTCAGGACAATGTACATCTTAAGTGTGGGGGGTAAATATACCTAACTTTTTGCATTATTCTCAAATCCCTGAGGGTAAAAGTGGAATAAAAGTGCCAAACTTTTTTCATTATTCTCAAATCCCTGATTTAGTCTTGTTTTTATGCAAGATTTTCATATTATTAATCAGGATGAAATTTCCGATGATTTGTAATTATTATTGACATGTTGTAAAATAAGTCATAGTTAATTGTACATTGATATTTAATTTGAGGAATACTAGAGAATTAAGCAAGATAAGTCAATTTTTCAAGAAATAAACATTTTGATAGGTTGTTAACCTAAATTTGAATATTACCTTGAAATTTAAAATTCATAAGGATGATGTCAAAACACCCATAATTTTTCTGAGTATTTGAACCCTTTAGAGCATACATTCTTTTTTGTGCTTATTTTTTTATTATGAGTGTGTCAACTATGAACTGTTATTCTTGAACTTGCCTCGTTTATACATGTCGAGACCACAGTTATGATTTGATACACAGAGATGATAAAGGCACCTAGGTTTTAACCCACTAATTCCACTAAATAGCCCACCTTCACAATTAACCCCTAGTGAACCCCGTTAATCCTAACAAACCCTTTTTATTGACACACCCACTAATATTAACCCAAAGCCTTTGTATGTGTTATCACACTTTCTTTTGACTACCCTTTAATCGAGAATTGATTTGATTAGTTACCGAAGTTTATTATTCTGATAGTTAAATTTATCAGGTATTACCTAGTTTGTTCTTAAAAAAAATCCAAGTTATTCAATATTAGTAGTATGAAAAGAGAGCTTACACAATCAAAGTCTATGTCCAAAAAGAAAGCTCGTATTAGTAGGTTTATTACTTTTCAGTTGATGAAATTTCAGAAAAAGTTTTAGGTAGGTACTTATCAATTCGATCTCGATTCTAACCTTCTAATTTCAGCCTGTGACCACACCTTTTACCTTAGCCCCGCTACAACCCTAACAAAGACCTTTTGATCTATTTGTCATATCATATTACAGTGGTGGAGATTTGATTTTCAGGCAAGCCTATGGGATTAAATTTTCAGGTTCGACTTATGAGCGATCTATTCCTGAACCTTAAACACTTTAGAGTGGTTTGAGTGAATCATAAGTGAGGATATCAATCCCTGTCGGTTTTGAATTGAAAAGGTAGTTATTTAAATAAGGAGAGACACCTATGTTTTCGAAATACAAAATTATGACTTATCTCGTTTGAATCTTTAGGACGCTTTGAATCAAATTATCCATGTATGAATTCTCTATGAATTAGGATAAGACATTGTTGATAAGAATTATAGATCATAGAAAGTTTGTCTTAATTGTAAAGTTGAGAATTTTGCTTGAGGACAAGCAAAAGCTTAAGTGTGGGGGTTTTTGATAAACCGTAAAAGTAACATATTTTAATCCCATATTTAGCTTACTTTTTGATGATTTATTCCTTGATTTGTATAAAAAGGTACTTGTAATCCTTTATTTTCATGTCTTAGACCTAGGAAAGCACCCGAGGATGAAAAGAACACAAATTGGGCCTAAAACAGAGTAAATGGGCCTTAGCAAGAAATTGACACGGCCTGGCCCAAAGCTCACACGGTCGTGCCTCACTTTAGAAGTCCGAACACGGTCTGGTCTCGATCCACACGGGCGTGTGACATGGCCGTGCCTCTGTCGTTGGAAAGAGCAATTTCAGTCGGAAAAGGATACTTAGGGAGAAACAACCGCATTCCAAGAGCCTATATATATCCCTCAAGTACCACCTTTGAAGGGCATCGGAAGCTAGGCCAAGGACCCAAGCCGAGAAGGTCAGAGTTAGGGAATAACAGGAGGATAGCCAGTTGATCCATCCCAAGAAGCTGGAATTATACTCAAGACGGCGGAATTCTCCTTCAATTCTTTCAGGGGGTTTTAGGAATTTCTTATGTTTTGTTTTATCTTTTCTCTTGCGATGTTTTCTTTATTCGTTATGAATTAAGCCCCTCAGATACCTGAAGGGGATGAAACCTAGATGAATCTTGTTATTTGGTTTTTAAGTTATATGAAGAATTACTTAGTTTGTTCTTAATTATGTTACTTAATCCAAATCTAATGTGCTTAGGTAGAGGAGGAATAGACCCTGCCTAAGAGAAGATCTAATATAATTAAGAGGAATTGATCGAACGTCTAGAGATAGGGTTACGAGATTTTGCCGGATTAGAGTGAAACCTAATATGGGAGTCCATTGATCGATTTACTGCTATCCTAGGGGGTTTTATAAGCGAACGAGAGTTCCACTAATTAACCTAGGGTTAGACGTTATTCGCCTCGAGAGAGGGTTTAATATAGGTTAGGGAGTCTCACGGATCAAGCTAAATAAAGAAATCAGATAATTTGGGGTTAGATAATAAATGAAGTCTAGGTGGATTCTTCCCGAAGGTATCGTCGCAATCAACTGAGTTTTTCTTCAAAGTTATTTTCCAATTCGTTCTTCTTGTCTTTGTGTTCTTAGTTTAAGTCTTCAAAAATATAGTTTAAAAGCAACTTTCACTTTAATATAGGCTAAATAATAAAAAGAAAGTTAGTATTAATACTTTTAGTTCCTTTGGGTTCAATAATCCGGTCTTGCCTAAGCTATACTACTGTTCGATAGGTACACTTGCCTTTAATCGTGGTCAGAGTTAGTTTCCAGGTTTGATCACTCTTTTATAAATATTAAAGCTCTGATTTACAGCGACCAACTACCCGTAATTATTTCTTCAGAATTGGAACCCAATGAGAAAGACGAGTTACTATAGGTACTAAAGGAGCATAAAAGAGCCATAGCTTGGAAGATTTCTGACATTAAAAGGATAAGTCCATTGTTTTGCACCCACAAAATTTTAATGGAAGATGAATATAAACCATGTGTGCAACCTCAAAGACGTTTAAATCCCAACATGAAGGAAGTTGTTAAAGCTGAGGTAATTAAACTTCTAGATGCTGGAGTTATTTATCCTATTTCTGACAGTACTTGGGTAAGTCCTGTGTAGGTTGTTCCAAAGAAGGGAGGCATGACTGGTATAGCTAACGAAAAGAATGAATTGATTCCAACAAGAACAGTCACAGGTTGGATAGTCTGCATTAACTATAAGAAGCTGAACGATGCCACGAGAAAAGATGACTTCCCCTTACCCTTCATTGATCAGATGTTAGAAAGATTATCTAGGCATATGTACTATTGCTTCCTAGACGGACTCTCTGGCTACTTCCAAATCCCAATAGATCCTGAGGATCAAGAAAAAACAACATTTACATGTCCATATGGTACGTTTTTTATCGTAGAATGCCTTTTGGATTATGTAATGCTCCTGCTACTTTTCAACGCTGCATGCTAGCCATCTTTGACGAACTTGTAGAAGATATCATGGAGGTATTTATGGATGACTTTTCAGTATTTGGTAATTCTTTCCATCTTTGCCTTAAAAATTTAAAACGAGTTCTAATGAGATCTGAGGAAACGAACCTTGTGCTTAATTGGGAAAAGTGTCACTTTATGGTTCAAGAAGGGATTGAGGTTGATAAAGCAAAAATTGAAACCATAGAAAAATTACCTCCTCCTAGTTCAGTTAAGGCTATTCAAAGCTTTTTAGGACATGCTGGATTTTATAGAAGATTTATTAAGGGTTTTTTAAAAATAGCTAAGCCTTTAACGAAATTACTAGAAAAAGATGTGCCTTTCAATTTTGATCAGGAATGTTTAGATGCATTTAGTACCCTCAAAAATAAATTAATATATGCTCCAATTATAATTGCACCAGATTGGAATTTACCCTTTGAATTAATGTGTGATGCGAGTGATTTTGCAGTAGGTGCGGTTTTGGGACTGCGAAGAGACAAGCATTTTCAGCCGATTTATTAAGCTAGCAAGACAAATGTAGACAGTATTTGCATTTGACAAATTTAGACAGTATTTGATATTATCTAAAGTTGTTGTTTACACTGACCATTTAGCCCTTCGTTATCTTTTAACTAAATCTGATGCAAAACCTCGACTCATAAGATGGATTTTACTCTTACAGGAATTTGATTTGGAAATTTAGGATAAGAAATGAGCTAAAAATCTTGCAGCGGACCATCTTTCTAGGCTTGAAAATCCACATATCAAAGAACTCGATGAGAATAAGATAAATGACTCGTTTCCTGAAGATCAACTCTTGGCTATATCCGACTCCGAGGTACCCTGGTTTGCAGATATTGTGAATTACTTAGCTACTAACATCCTACCAAAATGGGTTGACACATCATCAAAAGAAATGATTCTTTGCTGATGTGAAAAACTATTTTTGGGAGGACCCTTTTCTTTTTCGTGTATGTGCAGATCAAATAATTTGGAGATGTGTTACAAAGGAAGAAGCAAGCAAAATTCTAGAACATTGTCATTCAGGACCAAAAGGAGGACATTACAGTGGGACTAGGACAGCACATAAAATGCTCGAATTAGGTTTTTATTAGCCCACTCTGTTCAATGACGCTAACAGGTATGTTACTTCATGTGATAGATGTCAAAGAACAGGTAATATCTCTAAATGCGATGAAATGCCTCAAACGTATTCATGTGAAATATTTGATGTAGGGGGTATTGATTTTATGGGTCCATTCACTAGCTCATTTGGGAATAAATACATCTTAGTAGCGTTGATTATATGTCAAAATGGGTGGAAGCTCAAGCTTTACCTACTAATGATGCTAGAGTGGTAGTGAGATTTCTTAAGAAACTCTTCTCTCGATTTGGAACACCTAGAGCAATTATTAGTGATAGGGGTACTCATTTTTATAATACTCAATTTGATAAAATCTTAAAGAAATATGGAGTACACCACAGAACAACTACCCCTTGTCACCCTCAAACTAGTGGACAAGTTGAAGTAGCCAATCGATAGCTTAAGCGTATTCTAGAGAAAATCGTAGAATCAAATAGGAAAGATTGGGCATTAAAGGTAGACGTTGCTTTATGGGCCTATAGAACCTCTTTTAAAACTCCCATAGGAACATCCCCATACAGACTTGTCTACGGAAAGAGTTGTCATCCACCAATTGAATTAGAGCACAAAGCATCTTGGGCTATAAAATTCTTAAACTATGATCTTAAACTTGCAGGTGAGAAAAGATTGATGCAGTTGAACGAGCAAGATGAGTGGTGAACTAATGCCTACGAGAACTTACGTTTATACAAGGAAGTAACAAAGCGACACCATGATGATCGTTTGAAGCAACCGAAGCAATTTGAAGTTGGAGATCTTATTCTACTATACAATTCGAAGCTCAAACTGTTTCCTGGAAAGCTAAAATCAATATGGTCAAGTCCATTCGTAATCAAAACCATTTTTCCCTATGGCACAATTGAGGTAACTCATTTGACTTATGGCACATTCAAGGTAAACGGTCAACGACTTAAACCATATAATGGTGAAAATTTTAAAGATATGAGAGAGGAGCTTCAACTCCGTAAACCTTCATATAGAGATGAAAACAAGGTAAGTCTAGCTTAAGACTTTAAACGAGCGCTTCTCGGGAGGCAACCCGAGCACTAACCTCACTAACATCCATATTTTTGATTTTTAGCATTTAACTAAAAAGTAACCAAATTAATAGGCGCGGGATTCCCTACCGACACGATCTAGCACACGGACATTGTCGTGGCCATGTGGACACCACGAGTGGGTACATCGGCATGGCGAAGGCCATGCGGGCGAAAATTTTCCCCAAAACACGGGCTGCGATAAAATGCCACAGCCGTGTGGTGCGACCGTGGTCGACACTGACTAAAGAACACAGCATGCAATAACCCCACACGGGCGTGCCTTAAGACTGTGGTTCAAGCTGGACAAGTTACACGAGCGTGCGACACGCCCGTGCTTATAGGCCATGGGTGGTACTAAGTAAATGACACGGGCATGTGACACGCCCGTGCCTAGAAATCGTGGTCGATACTGAGTAAGTGACACGGGCGTGCAACATGCCCATGCCCAGAAGCCGTGGTTGAAATTGATTAAGTTACATGGGCGTGTGACACGCCTGTGCCTCTAGGCCGTGGGCGACACTGATTAACTAACACAGGCGTGTGACCCTCTACACGGGCGTGGGCCAAGACTCAGACACGCCCTAATTCAAAATCTACGAAACACACAGGCTAAACACAGGGCACACGGGCGTGGGACACGACCGTGTGCCCCAATCTCTATTTAAACCCCGACCACTGTTCATCTCTCCGCAAATTTTCCCTCCAACAAACCCTAGTCGCTCTCACCCAAAACAACCTCTCCTTCTCCCCTATTCTGGCCACCATCGACTCTTCTCCCTCCTCCCTTCACTTTTCCTTCCTCCTCTTTCTCTCATTTTTTCTTTTCCCTTCCTTCTTTCCCCTTTCTTCTCCACGCGCACCAGCCCCGCAGACCACGCTTACGTACGACGACCACACCCGTGCGCCACCGCCACGTCCGTGCCACCACTTCAACACCCCATCGGTTCACCTTTCTCCACCATTGTTGTTTATTTCTCTTATTGTTTATATTTATTCTTTATTCTTATTATTATTTTCATTAGTATTTACAATTTAAATCTCTATTGCAAATTCATTAGTACTTTTGATGGTTTATTTAAGTTTGGTTTTATTCCATTACTAAGTTTAATGATTAGGTTGATACTACTTCTTAGTAATCTTGTTATTTTAGTTCCATTACTAATACCATTAAGCCTATCGTAAATTCGTACTGTCTAATGTTAGCATTACTTGATAATCTAATTTCACTATAGGATTATACTATTTATGACTACTAGGATAGTACATTTCTTTTGGCTGGCAATTATAATTGACTTATTGAAAATCTTTGGCCTTTTCAGGTACGTAATGACTCCCCCATATGGGAAAAAACCACCGTCCCCACTTCGAAAAAGCAGAAGGGACTCGGTGCGACCTCCTCGAGCGCCTCTGTCGAAGTACGCCACCCTTTTCTACAGTTTCCTTCGGGTCCCCAGGAGGAGCTCTTCTAGATACTTCATGCACGACCCCTCGGCATAGGGAGATGCATTGATTGGGCCGCTTTGGAGCAGGTCCAACTAGCCAACGCAGTCAGAGCCCTGTTGACTACCAACCCGTGGGGACACTTTTTTGAGATTGTCGAGCCGACATATCTAGAGCTTACTTTGGAGCTCTGTTCCACATTCCACCTTCAGACGGTGATGACCAACTTTGACGACCCAGGCACAGTCCAATTCTGCCTTGGAGGCCTCGTTCGTGGGTTGAGTATCCCAGAGTTCGAGGCTGCTTTGGGACTTTACACCGACGAATTCATGGAGGATGCCGATTTCGAGGACCTCCATCGCCAAATCCACTACTCCCCTTCGTCCTGTTGGAGAGACTTAGTCCCTGCATCGGCCAACTATGACCCCAGTTGCTCCAAGGCGTCAGCTCTCACACCATCATTGAGATACTTACACGCCATCCTGGCTCATACTTTGACGGGTAGGCGAGAGAGCACCGACGTCGTCAACACTCACGACGCCTACTTTTTATGGTGCATGGCGCATGGGCACGTGTTTGACTTAGCTTACTTCATCGCCCTCACCATTCGGCATCAGACGGAGCCACATAGGAGAGGAGTCATCTCCATGGGCCTATATGTGACACGCCTGGCTCGATATTTTGGGCTCCTCACCATTCATTTTTTTTGTTTTCTTTATTTTAATTTTTAAACTATTTCTCTTTATCTTTCTTGTCTTTAAATTATATTAGTATATTTTGATCTCTTTTTATCTCAGGCTATTTATTATCAAGTAACCATAACGAAATCCATTAATAAAACCCCCTAAAACTTTACTGATGACTCCGCAGTTTCAAAAGGTTCAAGGTGCCACTAAGGAACGAACAAACTACCGGAGTATTCTCCCCCACCTTCACTTCTACCTAGTTCATCATGCTTATCATTGGCTCTATTTCTACAATTTTCACTCCCTAAGTTTTTCATCCATAATTTAGGAAGTTTCACTTCTCTCCCTATCTTATGATTTCTTACTATATTGCTATTATCTATCTCTATACATTGAGGAAAATGTACATCTTAAGTGTGGGGAGGTTAATTATAGTATTGTTAGAAAATCCCTGAATTATGTCTTGTTCCTAAGTAATTTCTTTTCATATTACTGTTAGAATGAAACTTCTATTGACTTATGGTTTTTATTGATATGCTTTGGATTAACTCATAGGAAATTGTGCATTGATGGTTTAAACTTTAAGACATTAGAGAATCAAGCATGATAAGTCTATTTTCAGAATTAAAAATTTTAGGTTGTTTCCCTAAATTTAAATATTACTTTGAAGTTTGAAATTTGCAAGGTTGACATCAAAAACCATAAATTCTGTGAGTCTTTGAGCCTTTTAGAGCATATACTTTTCTTGCTCACTTTATTGTTGGTTATGAGTGTGTCAATATTGATTTGTTATTCTAGAACTTGCTTCGATTATACATGTCGAGACCACGCCTTTGATTTGATATACTGAGATGATAAAGGCACCTAGGTTTTAACCCACTTATTCCATTAAAAAACTACATTCATAATTAACCCCTAGTGAACCCATTTGAGCCTAATATACCGTTTATTGACTCATCCATTAATATTAACCCAAGACCTAATTTTTGCTTCTCCTACTTTATTGACTCCCCTTTTGTCGAGATTTGATTTGGTCAGTTGCCTAACTATTTTCTTTATTTCAATTGTTAAATTCATCTTATATTGTGTTCTTATTCTTAAAAAAAAGGGAGTTGGAAATTTATTCATTATTAGTGTTATGAGCTTAAACTGTTAATTACACATCTTCAGAATAAGCTCGTGTTATTAGTGATAAGTTTTCCATCGATATAATTATTCAGTATTAGTTCATCTTTTCTAGTTAGGTAAATTGTCAATTCGATCTCAATTCTAACCCTCTAATTTAGCCTTTATCCACACCTCTAAACCAAGCCCTATTACAACCCTCTCTAAGACCTTTTGATTTGTGTATCATCTCATTTTATAGTGGTGGAGATTTGATTTTCATGCAAGCCTAAGAGATTAACTTTTCATGTTTGACTTCTGAGTGCTTAAACTTGAACCTTAAACACTTTGAGTGATTTGAGTGAATCTTTAGTGAGGATGTCAAATCTTGTCAGTTTTGAACCAAAAGTAATTATTTAGGTAAAGGGAAACACCTATGTTTTCATGCTATAAAAATTTATGACTTGGATCGTTTGAATCTTTAGGACCCCTTTAGTTAAATTATCAATGCATGAATTATCTGTGAATTATGATGAGACATTATTGATGAGAATTATGAATTGAAGAAGTTAATTTTAATTGTGAGTTGAGGATTTTGCTTAAGGACAAGCAAAGGTTTAAGTGTGGGGATATTTGATAAACCATAATTTATACATATTTTGACCCCATGCTTGACTTATTTTTGGATGAATTTTCAGTAGATTTGATGAGTTCGATGCTTCTAATCCTTTAATTTCATATTTTACACTCAGGAGAGCTTAGGGAGTCGAAAAGAACGAGAAATGGGCCAAAAAGGGACAAAATGGGCCTACCCTGTAGATCAACACGGCCTGGACTATCGCAACGGGCAGACCACACGGCCATGTGTGACGAGCAGAATTGACCACGGCCTAAGTTATCAAACACGGCTGTGTGTGACAAACAATATCAAGCACAGCTTAAGGCTATCGAACACGGGCGTGTCCCTGCCGAATCCAAGTCAAATTCCATTCGGAAAAAGATACTTGTAGGCCAAGAAAGGCGTCCCAAAGCCTATATAAACACCCTAGGGGAGGACTTAAAGGGGGAAATAGAGGAGAACACAGAAAATACTCGAATACAGCCTTCGGGAGCAGCTTGGAAGAAGGATCTCCGTCAAGATTGAAGATCTCCTATCAATTTCTCTTGAAGTTTTTAGGTTTTCTTATGTTTTGTAGTTTTCCTTATTTTAAGATGTTTATCTCTATCAGTACGAACTAAATCCCTTAAATATCTAAGGGGATGAAACCTAAGACAGATCTTATTACTATTTGATTTATAAGATAAATACTTGTTCTTATTCTTAATTGTGAGTTCTTATTCTTGTTTTGATAATTCAGGTTATTAATTCAAGTCAAATGTGCTTATTCAGAGGAGCAAAAGTCCCTGTTTAAGAGTAGATCAACACAATTAAGCGGAGTTTATTACAACCCTAGAAATAGGGCGACATAAAGCTGTCGGATTAGAGTCAAATCTAATAAGGGAATTCATAGATTGATTTAATGCGACAATAGGGGTTTCAATTAGAAAGAGATTTCAATTAATCAACCTAGAGTTAGTTGTTTTTAGTCTTGAAAGATATATTAACATAAATCAGGGATTTCTACGGATTAAGTCAAGTGAATAAATCGTATGAATCAGAAGTAATAAGTGAAGTCTAGGCGGATTCTTCCTTGGTTATTGCCTCTCTCATATAGTTGTCTAAAAAGTATTTTCCCAATTTATTCTCTGCCGTGCTTTTAATTATTTTAGTTTAAAAGAAATCACTCAAATTCTTAGGCTAGATAATAAGAAGATAGTAATTACTAGTACTCTTGGTCCTTTTGGATACTATATTTCCGGTCTTACCATAACTATACTATTAAACGATAGGTGCGCTTGCCTTTATTGTGATCATAGTTAGTTAGAGACACATCACTATTCTCTTACAAGCAAGTGATCTTAGAGGTCTTTCTTAATAATTTTTGTACTTTTGGAACCCTTAAAGCTTAAGATAGCTAATGAGGGGACTATTTTGCAAAATGGTTGAAAGTTTAGGGATTTTCCATGAGAGTGTTTATGTTGTTTGCTGAGTTTTTATGGAAGAAAATGAATGTTAGTGGGTTAAGGAATAACTTTTGTGAAAGGTTTTTCCATGAAAACACCTAAATGGGACTCATTTGTAAATGTTGTAATTGAGTAATAAATGCATGAAATGATTGGTTTTGTGAGTTGTTATAAGAGAAATAAATGTTCAGCTAGGCTTGTTTAATGAGAAAATGTGATTAATAATGATTTACGAGCCTAGGGGAAAAATCGTAATTTTGCCAAAGTATAAGGGCAAAATGGTCATTTTTGCCTAAGTAGAAATTTTGATGTGTTATGAGTTAAGTAGTGATTAAATGAGTAAATTTTATTATTATAGATCAAGAAGAGCACGGAAACAACCTTGACATTGTACCGAGGTAAGTTTACGTGTAAACGGTACATCCTTAATACTTATGATGTTACCTATTGATGCATTGTATGGATGTAAATACTTATTGGTGAGATTGATTGAAGATGATAGATAATGAGTAATTCTCGTATGAACCTCGGAATAGAAATGTAAGTACGGACAAATATCCGTAATTATCATTTGGTGGGCTGTGTGCGATACCGCCTTATTATTTATTCACGATGGGCTATTTGCGATACCATCATTTATATTATCATTTGGTGGGCTATGTGCGAAACCACCGTAATTATCATTGTTGGTGGGATGTGTGCGATACCACCCTATTATTGATTAATAGTGGGCAGTGTGCAAAACCATCGGGTACTTATATCATTCCGAGGGGTTCATCGAGGAACTTATTTAAGCAAATATTTCTTGTGGCTTTGGGGTGATAAATGCAGGGCATAAGTAGAAATAAATGTGAGCAATGTATTTGATATATGGTTGGGATGTGGTAAGAGTGCAGATGAGTAAGCATGATTATGGAAATGTGAATTGTTCTTACTTAGTATGTAATGTTATTGATTGATTAGCATATGGTATGATGCTTATTTTTTTACATGTAGACTTACTAAGCTTAAAGCTTACTCCCTTTCTTTTCCCTTGTTTTATAGTGTCAAAGAGTCAGATCGAGATACGAAGATAATCAGAAGATCACTCACACTATCAGCTCATCTTGGTATATTTAGACTTAGCATTTTGAGTATGACATGTATAGGGACTAGACTTAGTGAAATGTCATGTTGTTTTGGCCAAATGTGTTGGCTCATCCAAAGATGAACTCTTTTGTATACGGCAATAGTTGATGGCTCTTTATTAATAATCTATGAAAAGATGAAGTTATTCATGACTGTGCAAGTAGTATGTTAGTTTACTTGGTTTAAGTATGCATGAGTGGGTTGATGGTTGAATGTGATTTATGTTTGTATGAGTTAGGGTGATAAAACGAGCTTGGAAAATAGCCTTGTTCTTGTCCACACGGGCGTGTGTCTAGGCTGTGTGTGACACACGGTCAACCTCATGGGCGTGTGGTTAGGCCGTGCGTCCTCTTGCATGTTAGTTTTATAAGTCAGTATGCTCAGTAGTAAACACACGGGAAGAGACACGATCGTGTGTCTCAGTCGTGTGGAAGGCACGGCCATGGACATGGGCGTGTACCCAGGCCGTGTAAAGTCTGCGCCTGAAATTGGAATTTAATTGGCCACACGGTCGAAGGACACAGGTGTGTGTCTAGGTCGTGTGACATATATAGGATGATGACGTCAGAAACAGAATGCCAAGGTTTTGGCAACGAGCTAAGGCACGGGCGTGTCAAGGCCGGGCCAGGGACACGGGCCAGGGACACGGGCGTGTGCCAGGCTGTGTGAAAACCCCTGTAGGTTCGGATTGGGAAATAATTCCACACGGGTGTGGTACACGGGTATGTCCTTTCCTCCACACGGGAGTGTGGAATGTTTAGAGAAAATTTTCTAAGGTCTTCTAGAGAGCTTCAGAGGAGCTCGATTTGATCTCGAACCATTCCTAAACCGTGAACTAGGCCTCGTAGGCTTGTTTAGGAGGTGTTAGTAAAAGTTTTAAATTGGAGAGTAAAGTCAAGTTTCTAAATTGCATGATTGATTGCGTGTAAGCTTAGTAATGCCTCGCACCCTATTCCGACGTTGAATAAGTGTAAGGGGTGTTACATACAGTTCTTTCTAAGATATATTTGAGTTCTCGATTCACAACTTCAACTTGTCCACTAGTTTGAGGGTGATAATGGGTAGTTGTTCTATGATGCACCCATAATTCTTAAGAACTTTATCAAATAAAGCTTTACAAAAATGCGTACCCCTATAACTAATAATCGCTCTAGGTGTTCCAAATCGAGAAAAGAGCTTCTTAAGAAATCCAACTACCACTCTAGTATCGTTGGCAGGTAAAGCTTGAGCTTCTACCCATTTTGACATATAATTGATTGCTTCTAGGATGTATTTATTACCAAAAGAGCTAGGAAATGGGCCCATAAAATCAATGCTCCAGACTTCAAAATTTCACATGAGAGCATATAAGTTTGAGGTATTTCATCATATTTAGAAATATTACCTATTCTCTAGCATCTATCACAAGAAGCAACATACCTGTTAGCGTCCTTGAATAGTTTGGGCCAATAAAAACCTGATTCAAGTGTTTTATGTGTTGTCCTAGCCCCACTGTAATGCCTTCCTGTTGGTCTTGAGTGGCAATGTTCTAAGATTTTACTTGCTGCTGATTTTGTAACACACCTATGATTTACTTGATTTGCACATACACGAAAATGAAAAGGATCCTCACAAAAATGATTTTTCACATCGACAAAAAATCGCTTCTTTTGATGATGTGTCAACCCTTTTGGTATGATGTTAGCAGCTAAGTAATTTGCAGTATCCGCAAACCAAGGGACTTCAGAATCTGTTATAACCAAGAGTTGTTCCTCAGGGAAAGAGTCATTTATCTCATTCTCATTAAGCTCATCAAGATGTGAATTCTCTAGTCTGGAAAGGGGATCTGCTACAAGTTTTTCAGCTCCCTTCTTATCCTAAATTTCCAAATCGAACTTTTGAAATAATAAAATGCATATTATAAGTCGATGTTTTACATCCGATTTAGTTAGGAGATAATGGAGAGCTGAATGGTCAGTGTAAACAAAAACTTTAGATAATATCCAATATGGTCTAGATTTATCGAATGCAAAAACCACAACTAGTAATTCTTTTTCTGTAGTAGTGTAATTTTCTTGTGCAACTGTCAACGTCTTGCTAGCATAATAAATTGGCTGAAAATGCTTGTCTCTTTGCTGTCCAAGAATTGCACCTACTGCAAAATCACTTGCATCACATATTAGTTCAAAGGGTAAATTTCAATAAGGTGCAACCACAATCAGGGAATTAATTAATTTTTCCTTAAGAGTATTAAATGCTTCTAAGCATTCCTGACTAAAATCAGAGGGCACATCTTTTTCTAGCAAATTCGTTAACGGCTTAGTTATTTTAGAAAATTTTTTAATAAACCTTCTATAGAACCCAGCATGTCCTAAGAAGCTTCGAATAGCCTTAACTGAACTAGGGGGAGGTAATTTTTCAATGGTTTCAATTTTCGCTCTATCAACCTTAATCCTTTTACTAGAAATTTTATGGCCCAACACAATCCCTTCTCAAACCATAAAGTGACATTTTTCCCAATTAAGCACAAGGTTCGTTTCCTCATGTCTCATTAAAACTCATTTTAAGTTTTTAAGACAAAGATGAAAAAAATTACCAAATACCGAGAAGTCGTCCATAAATACCTCTATAATGTCTTCTACAAGTTCATCAAAGATGGCCAACATGCAACGCTGAAAAGTAGTAGGAGCATTACATAATCCAAAAGGCATTCTTCAATAAGCAAATGTACAATATGAACATCTAAATGTCGTTTTTTCTTTGTCCTCGGGAGCTATCCGAATTTCAAAGTAACCAGAGAGTCCATCTAGGAAGCAATAATACATATGCCCATATAATCTTTCCAACATTTAATCTATGAATGGCAGAGGAAAATGATCTTTCCCCATTGCATCGTTCAACTTCCTATAGTCAATACAAACTCTCCATCCCGTGACTGTTCTTGTTGGAATCAACTCATTCTTCTCGTTAGCTACAACAGTCATACCTTTCTTTTTAGGAACAACCTATACATGACTCACACAAGTACTGTCAGAAATAGGATAAATAACTCCAGCATCTAGAAGTTTAATTACCTCAGCCTTAACAACTTCCTTCATGTTAGGGTTTAGCTATATTTGAGCTTGTACACATGCTTTGTATTCATC
Source organism: Gossypium australe (assembly GCA_005393395.2). NCBI lineage: Eukaryota > Viridiplantae > Streptophyta > Magnoliopsida > Malvales > Malvaceae > Gossypium > Gossypium australe. The sequence continues at coordinate 11,489,045 of CM016617.1, forward strand.
CTCCATTAAAATTTTATGGGTACAAAAAGAAGGACCGATCCCTCTAATGTCAGAAATCTTTCAGGCTATAGCTCTTTTATGTTCCTTCAACACTGTCAATAACTTATCTTTTTCATTTGGCTTTAAATCTGAAGCAATAATCACTGGTAATGTAGAATTGTCTCCAGAAACGCATACTCTAGGTGATTTGGTAATTGCTTCAGTTCCAACTTGGGAGGTTCTTCAATAGATGGTTTTAATTTCAATTCCTTAATTACCTTGATGTCCTCATACTCTGTTTGTCTCAGTGAAGACTCATTAGAGTCTAAATCGGTTTTCATCTTACCTATTAAAGCAGCATAGCTATCTACCTCTTCTCCTTGAACCAGACAAAGTTCCAACGTGTCCTTATGAACAATTTCCTGTAATGAATCTTGAATAACATGATCAATAGAGTCAATAAAATAACAAGAATCATCTTGTTCTCTAGAGAACCGCATATCATCATAGATTTTAAAGATAATCTCTTCGTCACCTACCCTAAGCACAAGTTTACCATCACTAATATCAATGATAGCCCTAGTAGTAGCTAAAAAAGGACGGCCTAAAATCAAAGGCACCTCAACATCCTCATCCATTTCAAGCACAATAAAATCAACAGGGAATATGAATTTATCTACTTTTACAAGGACATCTTCAATAATACCCCTAAGATATTTAACAGATCTATCAGTTAATTGAATACTCATCCTAGTGGATTTTGGTTCCCCAAGACCAAGCTGCTTGAACATTTTATAAAGCATCAAATTAATGCTAGCACCCAAATTAGCTAATGTTTTCTCAATGTTTAAACTACCAATAAAACTGGGAATAGTAAAACTTCCTGGATCTTTCAGCTTAGTTGGTAGTTTATTTTGGAGAATAGCTGAACATTCCTCGTTGAGTTCCACAGTGGATAGCTCTTCAAACTTCCTTTTATTTGTTAATATCTCCTTTAAAAATTTTGCATATGAGGGCATCTGTAAAATAGCTTAAACAAAAGGTAAGTTACAATGTAACTGTTTGAAAAGTTCAAGAAATTTACCAAATTGTGCATCCATACGGTCTTTCTTCAACTTTACCTGATATAGGATCAGTGGTTTATATTCTTTAAGTATCGGTGTTTAAATTTCTTCGAGATTTACCCCTTCATCATTTTCCTTATCAGATTCCTGTTGTAGCTTCTTTTCAGGTTCAGCCAACACTTTCCCATTCCTTAGTGTAATTGCTTTCACATGCTCTTTTGGGTTGGGTTCGGTGTTACTAGGTAAACTACCTTGCTGCCTTTCTGAAACCAATTTAGCAAGCTGTTCAATTTGATTTGCAATCCCATAAATTGACGCTTACTTGTTTTTCAAAGCTGTCTCAATGTTTTGGAAATGTATCTCTGACACCGAAATAAATTTTGCCAACATCTCTTCAAGGTTCGGTTTCTTCTCTTGCTGATAGGGTTGTTGAAAGCCTGGAGAGGGTTGTGGTCTTTGGTTTCCTTGACCACCCCATGAGAAATTTGGGTGGTTCCTCCATCCTACATTATAGTTATTACTATAAGGGTTATTTTGAGGTCTAGAATTATTACCCATATAATTTATTTGCTCATTCTCCATGCTAGGACCAAAAGGTAAATATTCTGAATTATTTATTCCACCTCGATTTGCATCGCATTGCATCACCAGATGTACCTGCGTAGAAACACATAAACCATCATTTTTTTTATTTAAAAGTTCTACCTGATTTGATAACATGGTGACCGCATCTAAGTTAAAAACACCAACTGCTTTCATCGGCTTCGTCCTAATGACTTGCCACTGATAATTATTCAGTGACATCTCCTCTATAAACTCATAAGCTGCTTCAGGTGTTTTATTGTTCAGAGTACCACCGGCTACTGCATAGATTAACTGCCTAGTTGAGGGATTCAAACCGTTGTAGAAGGTTTGAACCTGTAGCCATAAAGGTAACCCATGGCGAGGGGACCTTCTCAATAAATCCTTATACCTCTCCCATGCATCATATAGGGTTTTTAAGTCAATCTGAACGAAGGAAGAGATACCATTCCTCAACTTAGCTGCCTTAGCCGGTGGGAAATACTTTAGCAGAAATTTCTCGGTCATTTGATCCCATGTAGTGATAGAACCTCGTGGTAAAGAATTCAACCACTGTTTAGCTTTATTCCTCAATGAAAAAGGGAATAACCGTAGGCGAATGACATCGTCAAAAACACCATTATCTTGAAAGTGTCACAGACTTCTAAAAAATTAGCTAAATGAGTATTTGGATCTTCATCTTGCAAGCCATCGAACTGAACAAATTGTTGTACCATATGAATAGTGTTTGACTTCAATTTGAAATTATTCGCAACAATGGTGGGTTTCACAATAATCGATTCAGCCCTAGTTAGAGTGGGCTTGGCATAATCATAGATAGTATAAGGAATAGGATCTGGATCTGCAGCAACTACAGGAGGTAGCTGATTATTCTAATTATCACCCATCTCCTCAGTAATAATAATAACGTCCTCTTGCTCGTCTACTATACTCTGTTGGCTCTGCCTTGCTTTTCTACGATTTTTGTGAGCTGTACTTTCAAATTCACTGTCAAACAGTAATGGTCTCAACGGGTTTATTCTAGTCATAAACTAAAGGACCTGCTAGAAAGCAAATAAAAGAAAAGAAAAATTAGAGTGCAAAAATTAAACTAAAATTAAAAAATATAATAAAAATAAAAAATGGCTAAATTAAATAAAAATCAAGTGTTTCTAATATTTTATTCCCCAGCAATGTGCCAAAAACTTGATGGTCACTAAACTAACTAATTATGACAAAGGCAAGCGCACCTATCAAAAAATAGTATAACTATGGTGAGTAAGGAATATCGTATCCACGAGGATTAAAAGTACTAGTAATTACCATTTTTCTATTATTCAGCCGATAAATTGAAATGATTGTTTTTAATCTAAATTTACTAATCTAAATTAACTATGAACGCAACAGAGAATGAAATGGGTAAATAATCGAAGATAACCAATGAGAAAGACAATACCCAGGAAAAAATCCAACTAGACTTCACCTATTATTCTGAATCTGAATTAAACGATTTATTCACTTGTGTCTTGATCCGTAGATATCCCTAAATTATGTTAATATCTCTTTCGAGAGTAAAATCAACTAATATCTCTTTCGAGAGTAAAATCAACTAACTCTAGGTTGATTAATTGAAAATTCTTTCTAATTAAAACCCCTATCATCATATTATCTCAATCTATGGATTCCCTTATTAGATTTGACTCTAATCTGGTAGATTTATGTCATCCTATTTCTAGGATTACATACAACTCCACTCAATTATGTTAGATCTACTCTTAAACAAGGACTTTTACTCCACTGAAATAAGCACATTAAACATGAATTAATATCCCAAAAATATTAAGACACAAAATAAGCATACATAATTGAGAACAAGAATCAAGTATTTATTATGTAAATCAAAAATCAAATAATAAGATTCTTCATAGGTTTCATCTTCCCTAGGCATCTAAGGAATTTAGTTCATAATCTAGAATGAAAACATCTCAAAGTTAGAATAACAACAAGAGATAAAGAAACTCAATAAAACATCGAAGGAAATTAAATGGGGATCTTCAATCTTGAAGGAGATCCGCTTCTGAGTTGATTCCGATGGCATTCTTCGAGTCTTTTCTTCAATCTTCTCTAAGTGCCCCCTTATGTCTTCTTCTAATTGATATTTATAGACTTTAGAATGCTCAAAAAGCCTAAAAATTGGGTTTTTTTGTGTACTTGGGAAGCAGGGTGCGATATCGACACTGGCTGGCACATGGGCGTGTGGCTATCCCGTGTGGCTCACACGGGCATGTGGCCAACCTGTGTGGAAATGCCCAAGCCGTGTGGATCTTGGAAATAGTTCTATTTGCCCGATTTTGGCTCGTTTTTCGCTCCTTTTGCTCCCAAATGGTCTCCTAAGTATAGAAACATGAATTTAAAGGATTAGGAGCATCAAATTCACTAATTTACATAATTAAAAATCCAAAAATGCATTAAGAATAGAATTAAAATATGTTACTTTTCAGATTGATCACACCATTTAACTTTGACAAAATTACTAGACCAAACTTTAATGTATTTATATATTAGTCTCTTGAATATTAAATATTGATATTTACGAACTCATTTAACGAAAATAGGGTTCCGAAATCATCATTTTCAATACCATTAAAAATCAGGTTGTTACAGTATCTTTACATTAAATCAAAGCACACCTAAGGAGGATAGACTAACCATGGTGTTTAACTCTCACAAGTGACATCTTATACTTGTTCACAAGATAGTTATGCTAAATTTAATAACAACATGAAAGTCCTCGTAAGTTGCTTTACTCTGTGAATGGATCCAAATAATTTTTTTTCAAGATTCCATCACCATCAATGTTCACATGATAATAAAAACTCTTATCTTTCATTTGCATTTTGTAAAAAACTTGTGTAATGACTCAACATCCCTCTCTTCCATAATTAACCTCCTAATAATATAAATAAAATTTCTACAATCCTCGGCTAAACATTGAATTTCATCTGGCCCACTCTATTGAACTTCGATCAATTTAATGTTCTTGGCAATTCTAATGCACCATATCATTTACTTTAAGGGTTCTCTTGAATCAAGCGAAACATGCCTATGTGTAAACGAAAAGAGTTCATTACTATCATTTGTGAGTAGCTTAGTTATACGCCACCACTCATCACCATCTAATACAATATTGACCCTTGCAAGAAAACTACTTTTTTTGTTACTCTTGTTGCCACAAGATTTTCCACCTTTATCACAAGTTAATAGAACATATCACCATTCTTTTGCACATTGATCTCTTCACCCCACTAAACCCTTTCAACTTTAGTATGCTCTTAATAAAAGTCAAACAATGCATCAATAGTTGAAAACTACATTCGACTAATTGGCTTGATTCTAACTTCAAATTACATTCGTATTGCATCGTATTCTTCGCAACAATGGAATTTTCTTTGTTAATATTTTTTGGAACTAAATGTTGAATATCTTCATCATTAGGAGACTCATCACCAATACCATCCTCGAGATTGAAATATTCAATTATTCTATTTGAATCTTTGCTTCCTTCTTCGTTCATTATATTACATTAGAGAACCCAAACAAATCATTGTTTGTCTCATATCATGGTTGGCATTTGTATGGTTCTTAGAATGACTTCCTTCTCTTCTCCTATTCAAAATTTCGGTGTTTGGATTTCCTATGGACTATTCGTATTGATAATAAAAAAATCTCTAAAGTATCAAAAAAGTGGATTTGATAAATATTTTGCGCATGCTCGCATTGAAACCATATAATATCTATTACATAATGGGAGTGAAATATTTTGATGGAAATATTATTGTAAATTACCAGAGTAAATGTTTTGGACAAGTTCTGAACACCAAATAGCTCCCTTTAAAGAGTTTTCTTTAATAGAGAAATATAGAGAAAATTATTTTGTAATCGGCCTATTTTGCCTGGCCCACAAAACAAACAAAAAAACCCAAAATATAAAATTGAAGTCCAAAATTTAAGTCCAATAATAGCCCAAATTAAAAAACCCTAGGCCCAATTTACAAAGCCCACAACTTCAACTTTTCAGCAGACTAATCAAAACCCTAGCCCTTTCAGCCGCACCGCTCCTCCTCGGTAGCACCGCCCGCGCCTCATCTTGAGGCCTGGCTCACCCACTGGCGTGCCTTTGTCGCGGTTTCACCAGAATAGCAAGGCCCGCCCACCGTTGACTCGCTCAAACTTGCAAATAGAGAAAAAAGGACAGAGGCTCGATGGCAAAGAAACAGTGACAGAATGAAAGCAAACAGTAAATAAAAGCATTGTAATCGGCTATAAAAAGCCCTGAATCTGATTTTTAATTTTTTTACACATAAAAATAATCGAACACAAAAAAAACATAAGATTAAAAAGACTCAAAGCAAAAGGTGACATTTCATTTTTCATTTTATTTTTTTTTATTTCGAAACAATAATAAGAAGAAAAAGAGTGTTTTTTATTTTATTTTTTAAAACCCTAGAAAGAAAGAAAGGAAACTTAAACGAGAATCGTCGCCATCGCCGAGCCGGTGAGATTTGGGAGGTTTGAACCCCAGATTGAGGTTCCTTGTGAAAAGGGGGTCAAAAGGGAAACTTTTTAGTTTCCCGGCAGCCGCAGACGGCAGCGCCGACGTTGGCGACCTGCGGTCGGCGCAGTGGCCGATGGCCGGAGGGCTGGTCGGATTCTGGGCTATGCTAGAGAGAAAAGAGCGGTTTTTTTGGGGGGGAAGGGCGAAAATGAATTTTTTTGGAAATTTTTCGGTTTAAATAGCGTCTGGAAACCGCACCGTTTTGGCCTATTTCCTTTGGCTCTAAAACGGCGTCGTTTTCAGAAGACCCGCGCGCAACCCGGCTCATTCCAAGGGATTCCGCGTGTTTTTTGTCGAAGAGTTTAATTGCACTTTTAGCCCTTCTACTTTTTAATTAATTTGCATTCTAGTACTTTTGTTTTTTTTTAATTCGGCCCAATAATTTTGCGTTCATTTCATTTTTGTTCGTTTGAAATGGTGCGTTTTGGAGGACAGGGAATATTTCCCCTTGCGGAAAGGAGGTTTGAACCCCAGATCGGCGCAATAGCCGATGGCCGGAAGGCTGGTCGGATTCTGGGCTATGCCAGAGAGAAAAGAATGGTTTTTGGGGGGGGGGAAAGGGTGAAAATGAATTTTTTTGGAAATTTTTGGGTTTAAATAGGATCTGGAAACAGTGCCGTTTTGGCCTATTTCCTTTGGCCCTAAAATAGCGTCATTTTGATACGACCCGCGCGTGAGCCTACACGCTCCAGGGGGATCCGCGTGTTTTTTTGCTGAAGGGTCTAATTGCATTTTTAGCCCTTCCAATTTTAATTAATTTGCGATCCAGATCGGGGTTCCTTGCAAAAAAGGGGTCAAAAGGGAAACTTTTCAATTTCCCTGCTGCCGCAGACAGCGGTGCCGGCAACTGGCGGTCGGTGCAGCGGTCGATGGCCGATGGTCGGACGGCTAGTTGGATTCTGGGCTATGCCAGAGAGAAAAGAAAGGTTTTTTAGGGGGGAAAAGGGTGAAAATGAATTATTTTGGAAATTTTAGGGTTTAAATAGGGTCTGGAAACGACGTCATTTTGGGCTATTTCCTTTGGCCCTAAAACTGCGTCGTTTTGATACTACCCGCGCGCGACCTGACTCGCTCTAGGGAGATCCACGTGTTTTTTACGAAAGGGTCTAATTGCACTTTTAGCCCTTCCGCTTTCTAATTAATTTGCGATCCAGTACTTTTGTTTTTTGTAATTCGGCCCAATAATTTTGCGTTCATTTCATTTTAGTCCGTTTGAAACGGTGCGTTTTGGAGGACAGGGAATATTTCCCCATTTGGTCCCCCATCTCATTCACGCGTTACAAATGGGTCCTTTACCTTGTTTTCATTCCTGATTTTTGCCCAAAACTCTGTTTAAACTTCAATTTAGACCTTTATTTTATTTAATTTCGACCATTTATAGATTTTATTTTTTTATATATTACCTTATTTATTATTTAATTTATTTATTTATTGTTCCTTTTTTTAAATTGATTTATTTCCTTTTATTGTGCATTGTTATTTTATTTTATTGCATTCTTATTATTATTTTTTTCTTATTTTATTTTTATTTTCATGCCTTTATTATTACTATTTTATCATCTATTATTGTTTTATTATTATTTGTTTGTTTATTACCTTTTTTTTACTTTTAAAAATTAGATTATTTATGTTTTTACGTACACATATATTATTGTTATTATTTTTATTTTTGTTATTATCATTATTATTATGGTTTATTTTTCCATTTATTATTTAATTAGTATTAAAATTGACAATCTTAACATGATTATTGCCATGGCTTTTATTCGATGTTTTATTATTATGGTCATATCATCATGCATTATGCTTAAATGTAATTAGTTGTTTTTATATTATACTTTAAACAAAATAAATACACATCGTTTAAATATTACACTTATTATTCTTCAAAACAAATTTTTGAAGAATAGGCAATGTTCGGTATTTGGGATATTCGAGAAGTCGTACCCTAACTTACGGGGTTTTGATTTTCTAGTCAAACTTGAATAACCGAATATCCTTTCAAAATTAAAATACATGAGGTTTAAACAAAGAAAAACAAAAGGCAAAATTATTCTCAAAGATTCGAAATGTCGTTCCTAACTTACAGGACGTGACGTTTTGTTGCCTCGAGATAAGATGGTCTTCAATATATTTTTTGACTTATTCAAGCAATTTTTAAGCAAAATATTCATTAATACAAAAAGAGATCGTATTTTAAATTCTTCAAATTTTCGATTTTCGACACCAAAGACGTTAAGTAATCAATTAGGTACCAATTTTGGGTGTAACGAGGGTACTAATCCTTCCTCATGCGTAACCGACTCCCTAACCCATTTTCTAAACTTTGTAGACCAAAAATTGTCGTTTTAATAAATCAAACATTTTGTTAAAATGATCAAATTACGAGGTGACCCGATCACAACCCATTAAAATGGTCGGTGGCAACTCCCATTTTCATTTTCAAAATAAAAGTTGACCTTTCAAAAAGATGGTTTCGACATACTTTATTACTAAATAACATTAATTTTAAATTATGTTATTTCAATAGATTGGTTCACACATTGATCTTCATGCCATGTTTTAATACCATATTGTATTTTTATCTATTTTAATTTATCTTATATTTTACATAATTTATTATAATTATTTAATTTTTTTCTAATTAATTATTCAATTTTAATCTATATTATCTACTTAAAGTATAAAAAATATATAAGATATTTAAATAGAACTTATTTAATATAATTAAAATAATATATTTTAATTAATTATTTAAATCCTAACGTAAGGGAAGTATAAAATCTAGTCTTAAAATAATAATAAATATCACAAATTGTGAAATTCGACCACGAACATAATAAATATTGAATTATTGATGACTTGAACAATTGAATGTGTGGCCACAGTTTCACCATTATTCCCTCCAACACTTTCACAACAGCCTGGCTTCATCATCCTTCCATTTAATGAGAAAGTAACGGTTAATTATTTTTTTTCTCATTAATAAATATATAATGAATTGAGTTTTCATGAGAGATGACATGTTCTGGTATGATAAACAAGGTTCAAACCATGACAACATATTATAATAGACGTCGATAATAGCAATAGAATGATCGCAAAAATAAGAAAAATAAAAGCACACAAATTTTACGTGAAAATTTTTTCTAGAAAAAATTACGAGTAGAGGAGAAGAAATTCACTAATGTTAAAAAACGAATCATATAAGAGGAGTTTCGACTACATCTATTTAAAAGTTGAAAAACCTTATTCTAATCAATGTCAAATAGAAGAAGTGTAGTCCTATACGAGTTCTACTTGTGCATCATGATTAGTACCGTGGGGCCTCCGACCCTCAACCTTAAACCATACTGATAAACCATAATTGTAACATATTTTAATTCCATGCTTGGCATATTTTTTGATGATTTATGATGAGAATTAGTGAATTTGATGCTCCTAATCCCTTAAATTCATGTTTCTATACTTAGGAGAGCATTTGGGAGCAAAAGGAGAGAAAAAGAGGCCAAAATCGGAGTTTTCAGGATCCACACGGGCTGGGCACACGCCCATGTGCCAGTCCGTGTCGATTTCGCACCCTGCTTCCCTATTACGCGGAAAAACCCAATTTTTAGGGTTTCTGAGCATTCTAAAGTCTGTAAATACACACTAGAAGATGACCTAAGGAGACAGAGAGTAGAACGAAGAAATTACTCGAAGGAAGTCGTCGGAATCATCTCGGAAGCAGATCCACTCCAGGATTGAAGATCTCCAGTCAAATTTCCTTCGAAGTTTTATTGGGTTTTTCATGTCTTGTTGTTACTCTTATTTTGAAATGTTTTCCTCTATGAGTATGAACTAAACTCCCTAAATACCTAGGGAGGATGAAACCTACGATGGATTTTATTATTTAATGGTCATAATTACATGATAAATACTTGTTCTTGTTCTTAATTATGTGTTCTTAACCTTTGCTTTAATATTTTCAGGATATTAATCCAAGTTTGATGTGCTTAATCAGTGGAGCAAAAGTCCCTGCTTAAGAGTAGATCTAGCATAATTAAGCGGAGTTGATTGCAATCCTAGAAATAGGACGACATAAATCTGCCGGATTAGAGTCAAATTTAATAAGGGAATCCATAGATCGAGTTAATGCAACAATAGGGGTTTTAATTAGAAAGAGATTTCAATTGATCAACCTAGAGTCAGTTGTTCTTAGTCTCGAAAGAGATATTAACATAATTTAGGGATTTCAACGGATCAAGGCAAGTGAATAAATCATTTAATTCAAATCATAATAATAAGTGAAATCTAGGTGGATTTCTCCTTGGGTATTATCTCTCTCATTGGTTTTCTTCAAATATTTTCCCAATTTTATCTCTGTCGCTCTCATAGTTAATTAGTTAGTTCAATTTTAGATTAAAACACCCCTTTAATTATTAGGCTAAATAATAAAAAGATAGTAATTACTAGTACTTTTAGACCTCGTGGAAACAATATTCCGTACTCACCATAGCTATACTACTGTTCAATAGGTGCGCTTGCCTTTGTCGTATTTTAGTTAGTTCGTGACATCATCACCTACACAAATCCCCTTGTTTTGCCACTATATTTCTTTAACAAGATTTAATAAGTAACCATATTTTATATTTTGTTTTGTATTTTAATTTATTGTGTTGTGTATAAAGATGCAATATTGTTACATTTTCCTTGAGAAGCATGCAAATATTTTTATCTATTATTATATGTAGTCTTAAAATCAGATAAAAACCCTAATTTAATTTGATTGATTTATGTATTTATAGCTTCCCTGTTTTCATACTAACCTTAAAAAAGATTTCATACAACATTTACTCATCCCATATGTCGCTCCAAATCTTAAAGCTTAACACGTAGACCTCATGTGCAAATAGTAAGAGATTTTCTTTCGTTTGACAACGATTTCAAGGTTTCTTCGTGTTGGTCCAAGGATGGTCTACCACAAAAGTCCTCTAGGGTTTGTAAATTCTATGATTCCAACGATTGAGCTATTTTCCTTAACATTGCCTTATTGATTATGGGTTTCATTTTTCTTAGATTTTATGAGTCCTTTTTATCTTGGAATTGTCATGGCCTAAGATAACCACCAATGGTTTAAGCTCTAAACAAACTTCATCAATTTTATGAGCCTTCAATCATCTTTCTAATGGAAACAAATCAAAATAGGAGAACATTGGAGTTGATTAGAAACATTGCAAGATTTTCTAATGGTTTCTATATTGAAACTCAAGGAAAATCAGGGTCTTACCCTAGGTGGAAACAGAAGATTGTTGACCTGAATAGTCTTTAAATTCAAGATACAATGTATGAGCAAAAGTGAGTGAAAGTGGGCACTTCTGATCAAACTGCAGTAAACACCAAAAATATAGGGGACAACAAAATTGTTCATGTGGTATGATTTTCCTACATCCGTAGAACCTAGCTTATTGAGATGAATTAGCTATGTTTGAACTTAATACAATCAGTGATCCTAGTTCTAACATGCCCTAATGAATAATCCTCATTTTTGTACTTCAAAGACTAGACCTTTCAAATGCAACAACAAAAGATTTTACTTTCTCAAATGCATCCTCATAAATAACGTTCCTCAAAGAACTGATAAGTGTTCTCAATATTTAGTACATAAACCTATACAAGTCTCTCAAATATATAGAAAATTTTAAGACTTGCTAACATACTAAATTAATCATGACCCCTTTCAACCTACAACTGAAATAGCTATATATCATACAATGATGACCAAAGTAAGCTGGACTGTTAGAAGATAAGTTTTCAAGTTATGTCTTGATCAAACATCCTTGATCCAAGGGATTTGGTACAATCAATCCAATCCTCAAGATATGTTTCTCCAAGTGAATTGATGAGCTTAAATCATCCAACGATATAAGCATAGCCCAAATATTTTGTTTTAATAAATTGTCAATCTTTCAAATAAAAAAAAGAGTTAATTCACTAGACATCCCCAAATTATAACTTTCATTCTAAATAACATCCCCAAACTCCAAAAAGTTCTAATTACATTCTCAAAATATCAATGTTATATCAATCGGGTTCTTCCATTATTGAAATAGTTAATTTAATCATTAAATGACACGTAAAATCTTTTGTGACATAATTTAAAATGAAAATTTTAAAGAGAAGTAAATGTTAACGCATAAATTTTAAAATTAAAAACTAAAAACATAGTAAAATTGAAAAAAAAAAAGGGTGAATGATATTTTCTATAAAAGTTTTGAAAACCTCAAAACCAAAATTTTTACAACATCAATCTTTTACAATATTTATTTTTCTTTAAAATTTTCATTTTAAATTATGTCATATAAGATCTAGTGTCTCATTTAACAGTTAAATTAATGATTTTAATAGCAGAAGAACTTTATTTATATAACATCAATAGTTTGAGGATGTTATTAGAATATTTTAAAGTTTAAATATCAATTTATAATGAGAATCATAGTTTAGGGATTGGTGCAATTAACTCTAAAAAATTGGGGTATAACAAATAATTAAATAGGAAAAATTATTTTATGAACGCTTCCCACCACATCATACATTGTCATTTTCCAATTATTTAATGACATTTTAGCATTTTTCTCCCATGTTATTGACACATAATTTTGGTAATTGTTTTACCCTAAACTTTGAACCCCAAACCCCAAACATTGGTTCGAGATTCTAAATTTAGGGTTTAAGGTTCAGGCTCAGAGTAAAAAAATTATCAAAATTATGTATCAATGACATGAAAAATTTTGTTAAAAAATCATTAAATAATTAAAAAAATTATAAATAATATGGTGAAAAAGGTACTAAAATAATTTCTCAATTAAATAGTGCTTAATGCATGATATTTTTTAATTGTCTGGGATGTTGATGGATATTGTTTAATTAATTCATATATATTAATTGCTGCATATCAAATCTTGTGCAGTATAGAACTATAACTTTAGCAATCACTTGTCATTTGACGGAAAGCTTTGACAATAATCCCTAAATTTGAAGCATTACTTCTCAATTAATAATAAATTCCTAACAAGAAAAACAGAAAATAGAAGTGTTGATTAGGATTTTTAGAAAATCAAGTAGTTTCAGACAATTGAAAGATAGGGCTATCAAACATTGTTATCTGATTTCGTACGAAAGATTAGTGTTTATTAGGAAAATCTGATGACTAAAGATTAGGGTTTTCAAGTTATCTTAATTTGCCAAAATTGATGTTAGATCATTTGGGACGTGGTATGAAAAGATAAAATACAATAATAAGACAAGTTCTTAATTAGAAGTAATTAAAGAGTAATTGGAAATTCTTTATCCGTCATATTCTTAGAGATTATAATGCTGTTGCAGATTTTATGGCCAAGCAAGTTGATATAAATTTTATTAGTGTACAGGTATTTTTTGAATCTCTTCAAGTTATGCAATAGTTAATCTAAAAGGATATTATGGACTTTTGATCAGGGGCGAAGCCAGGGGGACTGGCATGGGCCCCGGCCCCCCTAAAATGTAAAATTTCTATTTATGCCCTTAAAATTTTTTTAAAATTTTAAATTAGTAAAGGTAAAATTACACTTTGGCCCCCCCTAAAATTATAAAAATTCAATTTAATCCTTTACAAATTATAAAGATATAAACTATAAAAAATTAAAATTTCATCCGCCCCCCCTAAAAAATTGTTCTAGCTTCGCCCCTACTTTTGATTTTATCTTTGTTTCAAGTTATTTGAGGAAATTTATTGTCTTTAATTTCAATACAACAATTAGTTTAAGTTCTATCACACCCATTATTGCAATCTCATTTTTGTATTTAAAAACTTATTTCGCTCACCTCTAAGTTCTTCCCCTAAAAATTTAAGTATTTACTCTCTCAAATGCACTCTTAAAATATGTTCCACTATGAATAGATAAGTGTTCTCAAATCTCAGTTACAAAACCTATACAAGTCTCTCAATATATAAGAGTTTCGAGACTCGCTAACATAGTAGAGATCAATTATAAATTCAGTATTAAATGACAATTGAAATAGCTTAAATACAATATAATAAAAAAAACCAATGTAAAGTGAATTGTTGGAGATAAGTCTTCAAAGCCTATCATAATTCAACTTCCTTGATCCAATACATTAAATTTGCATGATCCGATATGATCTGGTCCTTAACATGTGTTTCTCCAAATGGATTGATCTTCATAAATGAGTTTGAATAATTATGTAATATCAACATTTATTATAGCCCAAAAATTTTATTTCAAAATTTGTCAGACTTCAACTATGAAAAATAAGTTATTCTATCATAGTGCTAATTATAATAACCACTTTCATAAACACATAAATAACCATTTCAAAAACTTACCTCAAACTTCTAAATTTCAATATATATATATATAGAGGCATTAATTTCATTATGATCCCACATTAATCAAAAATCAATTTAGGAAAAAAAAACTATCCAGTTGAAAATTTAATATATATAAATATAACTCAAACACTCTAAGCAGAAAATAAATCACTTTCACGTACACTTTCTGCTACTTAAACCAATGACTGAGTTATGAGATAAACACCTATGATGAATAGGCTAGAGTTGCAATGTATATTAGTATTCGCTCGAAATGTTCATTAATTATTTAATTATAGTAAGTTTTAATTTTAAGTTTAATCATTATTTAAAATTTTTATTATTAATTGTAATAAGATTAAAATAAAAATTAATATACTGTATTTTACAAATAATACACAAATCTATCTTCTCATATGTTTTTTTTTTAACTGATAAAACAGGTCTCAATCACTCAATATCCTATATCTACAGTACGAATAGAACAGTAGCAATCTTCTGCTGATAAAGTAGTCTCTGGGTTCTATTTTACAAGGAAATATCAAACCACATTGATCATTTCAATTTTTACTTTTGATTTGATTTCATTTCTGCTGGAATTTGTAAATTATACCAAAATGCCTTACAGGATTTTTTTTTTTTTAAAACCTAGAAATTTTCATGCTTGTTATTAGCAGAATGTGACCTGAAACTACCAGCATTAAAGTCTATCATAAATACATACAAATAATATCTTTATTAATTGTTCTTTGTCTATATATAAATGGTCTAACACAAATGAAATGAACTTTTGAGGGTAAATTTGATTTCCAATTTCATACACCTCTTTTGTAAAATGATGATGACCATTTCTTGATTATGAGCTACAGATCTAGATGATGAAATTTCATTACTACAAAGGTTTTTCAAATATATATATATATATGAACATAACAATACAAAGAGAAAATTGTCATTGAATATCACTCAAAACATGTTAAAATTCTATCAACTACGTAGAACATGTCAAAGCTTTTCCCTTTGTAGAGGAAACAGTGGAAAATACCTATTTATATAACCTGATGGTATTTCACAGCTTTTAGAACAATTGCGATATATATATATATATATATAATTAAATTGTTTAGAACATTGGTGAATCTGATGGGGAAGAATTCACCAAATTAAGAATACTGTTCCAATAGTTCTTGTTATCTTCATAGTAATCACTGCCATCCCCGCTGCCTCCGCTGTTTTCGTCAGATTCTTTGCCGCTATCCGATAAACTCCGGTCGACGGAATCATTAAGAAGAAGATTAGTGAAACCTTCCTCCATTATATTCCCAATATTATTAACATTAATGTTGTTTGGCCTCAAAGACTCTGGAGTCCATCCTTCTTCAATAGAAATTGTCATATCCTGAAGACTAGATGTGAATGATGACAAAGAATTCCCCATACCCTCTTTGTAATTAGCCAAATTGCTTGAACTTCCAAGCTCTTTCCACTCTTGTTCACCTTCTTCTTTAACGATCACCGCCGTCTCGGAGGAACCCGAGGTGGTGCCGACGAACTCGATCATCGGCATCGGACTCACACCGAGCCCTGAAATGATTGGTGGTGCATTTTCTGAGACAGAAAGAGTGGATGTAGGAGAATCAAGGGTAAAAGCAGGGGGGTTGAAGTGGTGATGATGTTGAAGTGAATGTGAACGGATCTTTGATTCTCGAACCAGTCGAGCTTCAGCTTCGAGCCTAGCACTCTCCCATTGAGCCATATGGCTAAGGTTGGCTGCATTCTTAGATTGACCATCAGTAGTGGAGAGTAAAGCATCGTTTTTGGGCTTGTGAGTGATGGGATCGATCCCCATTTTAGCTAACCTTTTCTTAAGATGAGTGTTCCAGTAATTTTTTATCTCATTATCTGTTCTTTTTGGCAAGTGAGTGGCAATGGCAGACCACCTGAAGACAAAAAAAAGAAAGCAAAAACATAATAGAGACAGTAACATTTATACAAAACCCTAGAATTTTCTCAATCTATCACTCATCTAAAGACAAAAAAAAAAATTATAAAGTAGACAAAAAAATGTTAAAAAACTGATTTGCTATTGCATTTTAATGAAGAATTGAAGACCCATTTTTGCATTTAAAGTTAGCATCCCATTAAAATCAGATGTCAGAAGAGACAGTAACTTATTGCAAAAATAGAAGACACTGCACAATTTTAATTTAATATCTGTAGGATCGAAACCAAAACAAAGAAGAAAAGATTATATAGGTGATAATTAGAGTAGACTAGCCGTTCAGATTTGAGAGTATTTATATGTTTCCACTAAATCCCCCCCCCCCCAAAAAGTTGTCATTTGAGTTCAAGAAGTTTGAGCTTAGATTTCATAACAAAATTTGGAAATTAAAATCTTAGTGTTGAGAAATAACCCAAGATCAGAAAGATACTAAAAAATCATGAGGAAAAAATAGAAGTTTTTTTTTCTTTTTTAAATAAAGAATGAACTACTATTACCTGTTCCCTAAAAGGGCATGAAGTTGGATGATAGTTTGTTCTTCTTGCAAACTAAATTTTCCTCTCTTAATATCAGGCCTTAGATAATTAGTCCATCTGAGCCTGCAACTTTTCCCACATCTTTGAAGACCTTAAAAAAAACAATGAGACCCAAAACAAGTAAAAGAAGGAGCTGAGAACTGAAGAATAACTTGTACTATAAGTAAAGCAAGAAGGAATTAGGGTTAGGGCTTAGTCACCGGCTTTGGCGGGCAAGGAACGCCAGCTTCCACGACCATGTTCTTCAATGTAAGCCAAGAGTTTCTGGTCTTCTTCAGGTGTCCAAGGTCCTTTCTTCAACCCTACTTTGTCACAGCAAGGTGATCTCCCCATATTGGGTATAGTGGTGTATAGTGAAAAACTGAAGCAGCAAAGGAACAAGGTAGTTGAGTTCACTCTTTATATAACACTTTGAAAACAAAGAGATAATGTTTGATGAAAGAATTAAAAGTAATGAAGAGAAGGGAGTGACAGTGAGAAAGGGAAAGAAGTCTGTGTTTGTAAATGAAGAGATGGGGGGCAGAGAAGAAAGGTCAGCGAAATTAATGGGATAGAGAGAAATTAAATTTTTCATCAGAGTATATGCTAAAGTCACATGATAGATGAAATTAAAACCGACCGTTTTTTGTTACAATGGAGGTTGTATAGTCTGGAAATAGAATATTTGTATATATCAAAATACTAAATAATACATTATGGGGCTCGGAAATTGATTAATGTATTTGCGCCTAATGAATTTTAAAGTTGAATATTCAAGACCCCAAATCTACACTTTTACCAAATATTTTTTTATTTATTTTTTGAAATTACATCTTCACTATAATCTCTTCTTTAGCATTTGCACTAGATGTCTATTTATTAAAAGTTTTTACAACCCTCCTTTATCCATAGCATTACTACTTCATTATATACCTTTACTTAACCCATGGGGTATACAAAATATGTCCCATGTATGGTAAAAAAGTTGATAATTTATATATTCATGTTGTATTTTTTTTTTTTTGGTTATATCATGTTGTGATTTTAATTTTTATCTTACTTTTCATCATGTGTAGCATTCCCCCAAAAAAACCTCAAACCCCCAAACAAATTATGAAAGGATTTTTTGGTCCTTACAATTAACAAAGCAAAAGAGTTAGTAAATGATATGGGGCCAGATCCCAAATTTAAAGTTTCTCAAATTATTTCACTATATACCACTCATGATGATGGTGACTTTTCTTATTATAAGTTTTGAACTCTTTTTAAAGCTGTATTAATTAGCTTATAAAGTTGAATTTCAATTAAATAGAACTAGAATAAAGATTCCCTTTTTTTTCCCTCTAAGAGCTGTATTAATTAGCTTGTGAAGTTGAGCTTTAATTAATTAAAAATATTGGCCAAAAAATAATTAATTAGAAATAGAATAAAGAATATTTTAGTTTCAAGTGCTTTTAGATTTATTTTAGGAGAAGTTTTGTTAAATAAAAATGAAATATAATTTATGGTAAAAACATACAATGTTAGACACAAGAAGGAGAAAATCTTGTTCTATGCATGATTTTATATGGCATAAAAACCAAAAATCATTCTAAAAAACATGAAAAACTTTCAACATTAAAACTATGTGTAATAGATGTTGTATTTAGCCGATTGAGTTTTAATTTAATTGGCATGAGTAATGTTATTAATGTAGGAGGACGTGGGTTCAAATGCGTTGAGATGCATTATATATCTTCCTATTTATGGGTTGGAGAGTAGCTATAGGTAATTCTAGGCATTGTGTCAAAAAGAGCAGACAGGGGCTAAGTAGAAAAAAATTTTGGGAGGGGCCGAAATTAAATTTTAATTTAAGTAGCCTATATCTTTATAATTTTTAAAGGATTAAATCAAATTTTTAACATTTTTAGGGTGGTCAAAGTTTATTTTTACCTTTACTAATTTAAAATTTTAAAAGGTTTAAATGTAAATTTTTCTATTTTATGGGGAGCTGGGGCCTTAACCAACCTCTGGCTACGCCCCTGAGAGTAGATATAATCAAAACCTATAATGAGATTGTTCAAAAAAATAGTTATTGAAAAAATTTTGGGGGACTAAAATTAAATTGTATATTTTTACGACAATAAAAATACAATTTCACCATTTTAATAGTATATATATTTTAAAATATAATTATTATTAATAATGAATACTATTGTTTTTTTAAATAATAATAATAATATTCTGGACCTCATAGTGGTAACTAGGATTCTACACTCCATATCATTTAATAAATTTGCATTGTAAATATAAATGCATAAAAGAATATTGACTGTTATGAAACTTTTAACTTAGACCTCAAGTTTTGAAGCTTTAGAACCTACTTGGGAAAGAAAGTATAGATTTTAACTGTTTTGGAGACTATAAGGTCTTTATATTGGACCAACCTCATTGCTATACCAAAATCTAGAGTAAACCCATGCTTTCTCAAATGTTCAGCTGACTGCCCATTACCCTTTCAACAAACCAAAACTTGATTCCCCCTTTGTTCATAATTTTACTTTTTCTCATTTTCCTATTTAACTTATTTTTTATTCTCATATTTAAATGATTTTTTCATTATAAATTTTAATTAAAATTTTTAACGTTGAGAAAAAAAGGTTTACACTCAACCAACAATGTTCTTTTACATATGATAATTAATGACGTGACATACATTGAAAATATATAAAAAAATTAAATTTTTTATGATATATATCAATTATAAATTTTATTAAATTCAAAAAAAAAATCAATCTTATCATATATCAAATATAAAAAAAACATTTATAAAACATTAAATAAAATTTACATGATTTTAAAAATAAAAAGGAAATTTTCTAAAATTTTAAATATGTGTATTAAATTTTTTTTAAAATAGTTAAATTTTTAGAAATTACAAAAAAATTTTGTAACAAATATATTTAAAAATGCAAGAAAATAAAAATATATATTTAATTTCTAAATATGATTTAAATTAAAAAATATTAGGGAAAAATCAAATAAAAGCCAATGGTCGATAAAAACTTGGTCAATGCTGGTCAGTAGTTGATCAAATGGCCACTTTAGCAGTCAATGGACACATCAACAGTGACATGGAAAATGGCAAACACGTGGCATATTTTCATTGGTTAAATGCATTACTTGTATTTTTAATACAATTAACTTTTTAACTAAATTTAATAATAAAAGTATTATATAAATATCAAAATAAAACATTTGAGGTACCGATATAGAAAAATGTATATAGTTTTAGTAATTGGATGGCTTTGTGTAGTGTTTGATAAATTTTCTTAAATATTATACAAGCATTTCTCTTTTGATAATCGAAATTTATGTTATAATAATTATATTATTTTATATACACTTAATAATAATCAATGTCTTTTTAAAACTTAAATTTAAAGTTACATGTACGAGAGTGGATAGTGACATATTGGAGCAGGAAGGGATTTAAGCAAACACTCAAATTTTATACAGTAAAATATTTATTATAATCTATATATTTATTGCTAAAATATTACTGATGTGCGTCAAGACAACCAAATATAAATTCCTACGACAAAACAATAGTAATTAGCAGCATAGAGCAGTAGGGTTGAATCTATAGGGACTTGCTATTTAATTTCGTCTTTTTTCGTGACCAAAATCGATGTCGCGGTCACAGTCGTGCCCACGACCTATGTGTAGAAATACTGAAAATAAAAATAAAATGAGGGTTTAAATTTGTTAAGATAATAAAAGAAGAAAATACGAAAAATAAAATAAAACAGATTCAAAATGCAAAAATTAAATAAATTTAAGAAAATAAAATAAATGGATAAATAAAAGATTTTTTTAAGCTTAGCCTTAGCCTCAGTGTACTCCAATCTTGAATAGACCCTTGAACCAAAATTTTCCTTCCAAGCGATAAGCTGGTTATAGCAATCGAGGATCCCTCAAACCACCAACTCTTCCTTTCGTAGTCGATCTCGGTATCACCTGCAAATCGACCATTGTCAAATTTCCAACCATGTGGGACGTACTCGTAATTTAAGATTTTGATAGCCTTGCGATCTGAAAAGCCCGACTCGAATTAACAGCCTTAACAGTGTGGGTCGTTTAAATCCGATCACTATCTCCCTTGACGGAATCCAACTAGCTTTTTCCAATTGAACACGCCAATTTGTTTGCGGGATTTTGAATACAGCATCGCCGACTCAACTTCCCAATTGTACGCCAAACGATTCCAACCCAACGCTCGCTTTTTGAGTTGATTGAATCAACTTTGAGGGACGAATTTGTACTATCCCATATACCGGAGAGATAGCGAATACCGAATTGAGAGGTTTTTTTTTTTTTTAGTGGGTTCGTATAAGAATTATGCTTGCAAATAAATGGTTTAAATGGAATTTTGGAAAGTAGAAAGGGGCAAGGCCTTAGAAGGCAATTAAACCATAAAGTTAAAAGTAAAAGAAAAGAAAAGAATGAGCACAATGAAAAGTAGCGTCTGAAGGGGAGAAAATATAGAATTTATTAAATGTCAAAGGTAAAAGTGTGTTCAATTAGTTGTAGCCGCTAGGTATTTATATATATTTTTAGTGTCAAAATTTAGCTAGATTTTTTTTAAATATTATCACTAAATAATTCTAGATTTAAAAGTTAAATTTAAACTAGAATTTAAACTAATTATAGAGTTGTAACAATATAAAAAATCCTTCAATCTTTATCCAGCTACTTTAAAAAACAAAAATCTTCAACCCTTCAATCTTTATTCAGCCATCTTTGAATCTTCAATCTTTCAATCAAGCCATCCTCTTTGCTTTTTGTTCCAATTTAGCACTTTTTTTGTAAGAGTTTGAATTAAGCACACCAACTTCATTCCTGATAAGAAAAATCAAAATTTAATAGCATTTTATTTGATAATTAGCCAAAAAATATATTAAAAATACGAATTTATCTTGCTATCAAATTCCCCCTACTTAGCCGATACTTTTCCTCAAGCATGATATCCACTAAAAATAATTTGTCAATCCCTTTCAAAATCAAAACCCCCTTTTCTAGTCAAGCATACATCGAACAATTAGGTGAATAAAAAATAAACAATTGCTAAACTCAATCAATAAGCATATTATAAAATCTCTATGTCAAACTCAACTATTTCACTAAATTTAGGCTCAATCAAACATACAAAACGGTCATACCCAATATATGATGTTATTTATATCTATATACATTTTTTATTTTTATTTTTTTGTTATATTTTTTTATTTTTTTCCAACATAGTCAAGTCTTTTGACGCGATGTGAGATGACAACCCAAGCACCTCATCCCGATTACTCAACCCGACACGTTCTCTTTATTTTTTTTTATTTTTAATGAATTCGAGACATAATCAAACCTTTTGACGCGAAATGAGATGACAACTCAAGAACCTCATCCCGGTTACTCAGTTTCACATGTCTCTAATCGATTTATTTCTCAAGGCAGCTCAGTTAGCGGAGTGTTACAAGCTTCAGCTCGTCACCAAACCTTTTGACGTGAAATGAGATGACAACCAAGCACCTCACCCCGGTTACTCAACTTGGTCACATTTTCGAATCTTCACTCTTAACCAAGATATTAGCAAATTTATTTATTTATTTAAACGAGTACTTTCATTGGACAAGTTCAATAAAACCAATAATTTTCATGAAATATTGACTAAGACATAACATTTTCAATTCTACAAAACATTCATTGATTAAGCAAGCAATAATTACTCATGATTCACCCACTTATTTAAGTAAACTAAACATAATAGTTAGATTTTTATTTCTGAAATGAATTAAGAAATTATTCTTAGCAAAACACATGCAAAGAAGAAAGTATGGCATGATCCTACGAACCCTCTACTTAGCCCACATTGCTCTCAATATGCAATTTTAAAACAATAATGAATAGAAGGGTCAAGTGTACTCCCAGTGTTAATTTGGCGGAAGTTGGTTTGGGCAGTTCAGGTTGATTCTGGTCAGTTCGGTCTTGGGTGTATGTTTCAACAAATGGCAGCATTGAAATTATACAAGGCATACTCATGCCATGAATTAATTCCGACCTCTTAAAAAAATGACTGTCCTCGTCCATGTTCTTGGAAATCAACACGATCAAATTTATTAAAATGATACTTTATTTAATTCTCAAACTAAATTAGAATTTAAAATTAAATTAAATAAATAAAAATAAATATGGGTTGCCTCCCATAAAGCGCTTTTGTTTAACGTCGTTAGCTCGACGACCTGAGTGTTATTCGTTTGGTTTCTCAAGAATTAATTCTTCCATTATGTGCACTTGGAATTCTTCCATTATTGGTGGATTAAGGCGCTTTTGAGCTTCTCCATTCGGGTTTGCCTTTTCCTCTATCGGAATCCTCAAATGTCTCGGTAACGATTTGAGTTCCAGTTCGGAAGCCTGCAAAATAGAAGGCAAGAGTTTAGTTTTAGAAGGAGAAAGTTCAAAATATTTACCTTGACTTCTAGGAAACTGTGGTGCCTCCATGAAAATGACAGTTTCACGAATTGGCTCTTTGAATGTCATTAATTCCTCTAGTTTATCCATTGTATTGAGGTCTAAATTCCTACAAAGCACAGTTTGTAACTCATCCTCTTTATTATACTTAAATTGAAATTTCGTTAGTAGTTTAATAATATCAATACTAGAAATATTCAACATTGTACTGGATTGGCCCATCGCCTCATAAACATTAAAGTTTACCGCCTCACCGTTGAATTCCATAGTGAGGGTTCCACTTCGAACATTAATCTTTGCACGTACAATACTTAGGAATGGTCTTCCAAGTAAATTATCAGAAGCATTTTTTGAGTAGTCGTCCTCCATATTGATGATGTAAAAGTCTGCAAGAAAAATTAGTTCATTTACCTTTACGAGGACATTTTCCAACACCCCTTCTAGATATACGCATGACCTATCTGCCAATTGAATAATCACCCCTGTTTCTTTCAAAGGACCCGTGTTTAACAATTTAAAAATAGATAAAGGCATTACTTTAATAGATGCCCCCAAATCACACATGGCTTTCTTTATGCCAATATTACCTATTTTGCAGGTTATAGAAAACATACATTGGTCCTTACATTTAGGCGGGATTTTCCTTTGTAGCATTGCAAAAAAGTTTCTCCCACATTCACCCATTCGTTTTCTTGGAGCTTCTTTTTGCCAGTACACAGTTCTTTAAAAAATTTTGCATAGCGTGGAACCTGTTTAATTGCATCAAGTAAAGGAATATTAATTTCTACCTTTCGAAATGTCTCAAGGATTTCTTTTTCCTCTCGTTCCTTTTTAACTTGGGCGAGCCTTCCAAGGTATAAGAGAGGTACAACAAATGGTTTATGAGGTGCCGGCTCAGAGGGAGCTGCTAGTTTGGCTTCCTGTTCAACATCGTAGTCACAACTCGTGCCGGACACTGACTCTGTTCTATCTTTTATAGTAACAACACTTGCATTTTGATGTGGGTTTGGCTCAGTTTGAGATGACAATTTTCCTTGGTTCTCCAAACAACTAACCATAAGTGCTATCTTATTTATTTGTTGATGTAGTTCTTGGAAATGTACTTCAGTCTTTTGTTGGAACTATTTGGTGCTAACGGTTAACCTCTCTACTATGGCTTCAAGAGATGACTTTGGAGGCTGATACTGTTGAGGCGGGGGTGGTCTTGGTTGATATGGTTGATTGTATTGAGGGTTCGACCCATAGCTCAGGGTTGGGTGATCCCTCTACCCTGCATTGTATGTTCTTGAATATGGATCATAACGCCTTTGAGGTGGCCTTGGGAAGTTCCGAATGGCATTTACTTGTGTAGTTGTGTCCTCAAGTAAAATTGGGCACAAGTCGGTTGGATGATCAGGCTAAGCGCAAATCCCTCATAATCTAGTTGGGTTCGATTTTCCTGCAAGCATACTTTTAACCATATTAGTAAGTTCATCAATCTTATTTACTGTGGAAGGAGTACTTAGCTCATGAACCCTTCTCGTAGGTTCCATAGGTGGTCGATGCTGTTGAGAATTTGCAGTCATGGTCGAAATTAATTCCCTACCTCTTTGAGGATTCATGTTTACAAACGCCCCTTCACTAGCGGCATCAATCATCTTCATTCCCATTGGGAGTAACCCTTCGTAAAAGTATTGTAAGAGTGATTGTTCAGATAGGCCATGTTGTGGGTAACTTGTGCACAACTTCTTGTATCATTCCCAATATTCATAAAGTGATTCTGCTTCTTTTTGTTGATTTCCGACTATACTCCTCCTTAATTCAGCTGCTCAAGCTGCTAGAAAAAACCTGTCAAGAAACAATCGAAACATATCAGTCCAAGTATTAACAAACCCCGAAGGTAAATAAAACAACCATTCTCTAGCAGATTCAACTAATGAAAAAGGAAAATCTCGTAGTTTTATTTGATCCTCAGCTACTGATGGGTGTCAAGACCACCAAATATAAATTCCTACGATAAAATAACAGTAATTAGCAGTATAGAGCAGTAGGGTTGAATCCACAGGGACTTGCTATTTAATTCGCCTTTTTTCGTGACCAGAATTGATGTCGCGGTCACAGTTGTGCCCACGACCTATGTGTAGAAATGCTGAAAATAAAAATAAAAATTGGGGGTTTAAATTGGTTAAGATAATAAAACAAGAACATACGAAAAATAAAATTAAACAGATTCAAAAATGCAAAAAAAAAATTAAGAAAATAAAATAAATGGATAAATAAAAGATTTTTTTAAGCTTACCCTTAGCCTCGGTGTACTCTAATCTTGAATCGATCCTTGAATCAAAATTTCCCTTTCAAGCGATACGCTGGTTATAGCAATCGAGGATCCCTCAAACCTCTAACTCTTCCTTTTGTAGTCAATCCTGGTATCACTTGCAAATCAGCCATTGTCAAATTTTCAACCACGTGGCACGTACCCGTAATTTAAGATTTCGGCAGCCTTGCAATTTGAAAAGCCTAACTCGAATTAACGCCCTCAACCGTGTGGGTCGTTTAAATCCGATCACTATCTCCCTTAACGGAATCCAACTAACTTTTTCCAATTGAACATGCCAATTGTTCGCGGGATTTTGAATACAGCATCGCCAATTCAACTTCCCAAATGTACGTCAAACGATTCCAACCCAACGCGCGCTTTTTGAGTTGAAATTGAATCAACTTGGAGGGACGAATTTGTACTATCCCATATACCGAAGAGATAGCAAATACCGAATTGAGAGGTTTTTTTTAGCAGGTTCGTATCTCACGATTTTTTTGTTGGAGTAATTTCCGGGCTAAAGCTAAAAAGGATTTAGTTAATCATGGAAAGAATTATGCTTGCAAATAAATGGTTTAAATGGAATTTTGGAAAGTAGAAAGGGGCAAGGCCTTAGAAGGAAATTAAACCAAAAAGTTAAAAGTAAAAGAAAAAAAAGAATGAAACAGCACAATGAAAAGTAACGCCTGAAGGGGGAAAATAGATAATTTATTAAATGCCAAAGGTAAAAGTGTGTTCAATTGGTTGTAGCCATTAGGTATTTATACACACTTTTAGTGCTAAAATTTAGTTAGATTTTTCCTAAATATTATCACTAAATAATTCTAAATTTAAAAATCAAATTTAAACTAGAATTCAAACTAATTATAGAGTTGTAACAATATAAAAAATCCTTCAATCTTTATCCAGCCACTTTTAAAAAAATCTTCAACCCTTCAATCTTTAACCAGTTATCTTTGAATCTTCAATCTTTCAATCAAGCCATCCTCTTTGCTTTTTGTTCCAATTTAGCCATTTTTTTTGTAAGAGTTTGAATTAAGCACACCAACTTTATTCCTGATAAGAAGAATTCAAATTTAATAACATTTTATTTGATAATTAGCCAAAAATAAATATATTAAAAATACAAATTTATCTTGCTATCAAATACTATAAATTATATTTTAGTAAAATATTAAAAACACTATTTAAAAGTTAGAAAATTATTAATATTAAAAGTTACTGTGAAATTATAGTTCTAATATTAAATAATTTTATTAAAATATTTCAAAATATTATTTTAATATTTTAATATTTTAATATTTAAAAATTAAATGTAAAATTTTTAATAACCATATATATGTTTAATATGACAAGGTATAAATGTATATAAGGATGGCAAGTGGAGTATTTCCTTTGAACATCCAATGGACATCTCCTATAAATTTCATTCAAAATAATTGATTGCCCTAAGGGGCTTACTATAGTTACATCAATAGTGGTTTCCTCTAACCTCAACACCCAAATTATCAAACATTTTATAAGAAACATAAAAGTAAGTGGATCCAATATCAATTAAGACAAAGTATGGGACATAATAATAGTAAATATACTTGTGATGATTCCTTAGGTCCCCTAACGACGTAAACTATGGTAGGTTGCTTAGCCTTGGTTCAAGTTGCGCCAGTAGCTACAGTATTCACGACCCGGTTTGCCACAACCCTCGGAGGTAATTGGCTCGCTCTCTAATTTTAGGCTGGAGTTTGCATTTGATCCATTTGTCGAGAGCATTCCCTCGCCATATGCTCCATCGATCCACATTTAAAAGAAAGCCCCAAATTTCTTCCAATACTCGTTCGGGTGACGCTTTTCACAACATTTACAGGTGTTGACCCCATCCCTACAGTCAGTTACTGCGACCGTTTGCTGCGGTCTACCCTCTTTGGTTCATTTTATAAGACGGTGGTTTGAACCAACAAAACCAGAATCTCTCTTAAATGATACCTTATTCTTCTCTCGTTTCTCACGTTCCACTTACTTAATCTCTTCTACAATCTTGACTTTCTCCACTAGGGTCTCAAACACCCATTCTTGGTGTGGAGCAATCTGAATTTTGAGGTCAAAACGCAGTCTATTCTCGAACCTCACACATTTATCCTGTTCCATGTTGACCATACCCTGAGCATTCAGCCTCATATTATATCACGATCCTTTCTCCTTACTTTAGCTCAATAAACTCGGGCCTACAAGCCTCTACATACCTAGAGCCCACAAACTTCTTCTGGAAGGCCACTTGGAAATACTCCCAGATTGTTCGCTCAGCCTGTATACCTCTTACCACAGGCTGCCACCAACGGTAGGCCTCCTTTTTAAGCAAGAATGCAATGCATTTCAATTTCTGCTCCAGAGTATAGTCTAAGTCCTTTAAGATCCTTTTTGTTAACTCCATCCAATACTCAGCCACCGTGGGAGTCGTTCCAGCAACACCTTTGAATGTCTCAACCCCATTCGATCGAAGCCTCTCTACAACAAACCCACGGCTTCTCGATCTATTGGGCTCCAACAACTCTTTGAAACACTCTCAGCATTACTTGTGTCACGGTGGCATCTCCGTCCTCGCAGCCTCTACCACCATTGGTGGTGAAGTTCTCAACATACTACTCTTCAAAAATCGAGTTCTCGCCCTAAACAGTTGTCGGCTCTACAGGTGCAGCCCTACGTGACCTACCTTTACCATGTCTACTTTGGGTATTCATTGTAATCTTTTGAGAGTTTTAAATCTAAAGTATATCTATAGTTTTCAAACAAAAGTTCAAGCATAGTTATCCTCCTAAATGTTCACAATCTTAGTTTACAGTTTATCTAAAGTTTTAGCAGTAATTGAGGTAGAACCGACAATCAAAGTCTCAGATTTAAATTCCTGCAAAAAACTAATTTTTCAAAAACTTGTAGCATGGTTTTCCCCAAAATACCCATTTAATACATGCATACAAACTCATTCAAATTTTCATAGTCCAAGTTTAAAAAACCTGACTCTGATACCACCAAATGTAATCTCCTCAATTCATCTTAAATGTTATACCCGAATTCGAGAGATTACACCGACCACTAAAATGGCCTAGCAGAGTTATTTTCACTTATAAAACAGTCGTAATAAAACATTTGATTAAATTTTAAAAGAACTTAGTCTATTTTAAAAAAAAGTTTACGAGTTATCAAAAACCAATTTAAATTGACTTTCCTATGTAATAGTGACCTATTTTAAAAAAAAAAACAAAACTTGGTTAATTTTCCATCTATTTATTACTACAATTTCAATTACAATCTAGCAATGAAAAAATGATATTCAACTCAGTTTTAATTTAATAAAAATTAGGTTTTATGCATAAATAATTAAAAACCATGCTTCAACATAAAATTAAATGTCATTCATACAACTTAAACCCAAATCCTAAGTCTCATGCCACAAATTGAAAATAAAACAATATAGTCTCTAAATAACAAATTATCAAATAATAAATCTAAAGTAATTTAATAAAACAAAACCAAGTTGAGTCCCTTCGGATGTCGTGTTCGCGTCCTAACCTGGCGGGTCATCTGTAGAGATTGAAAATAAAAAGGGAGTGAGCTATGAAGCTCAGTGTGAGTTCAATCACAAGAAAATCAGTGAAAACGATTAAACATATCGTAAGCATGTCAGATAGAATTAATTCACAATGGCAGTTTCAGAATATCATTATTTCATATCACTCAACAATATACATATAAAAATATATGTCATCATAAATTCCAGTTTTGTATGCACATGTTTTATGGATGCCATGCAACTTCGATTTTTAACAGAATAGATCCTACCCCACCGCTACACACCACAATGGGAGTTTCCCTGAACTCTGTCTACCAACACACCAGGTTGTGGTTTTAACCACTACTAGTTCGCAGATAAAATTGCCAAAGGTTGTGGACACACAACGAATCTCCGCAGATGGAATTTGCCTTTGGCTATGGATTTCACAGTAAATAACCCGCAGATAGAATCTGCCTTTGGCTGTGGATACATAACAAATTTTTGTAGATAAACTGCCAATCTTCCTCTGTTCACATTGTCCCACCCCATGCAATGCAATGTGTTATACATATAACAGATCAATACAGTAAAAATTATTAAGCTTATCACAAATCTAATCACCAACCAAAAACATGCTTTATCATGTATACAATTTAATGATAACATAAGGCATGTTGATCATACAAAACATAATATGGATGTATTAGGCATAAATTATTCACAAATCATGCATATATAATAATAATTTAGACATTCAAATCATGAATTTCAATTTTCATATTAACACGGTTCAATCGAGAGAAGCAAAACTCTAAAAATAGTTCAGGGACCATTCAAGGACTAAATTGAACAAAGTATAGAATTGTTGGGAAAAAAACTATAAAATCTAATAAACAGGGGACACACGGCCATGTGACTGGAACATGTGAGAAACCCTGAACTATGTGGAGGGGTTACAAGATCGTGTGGCTAGGCTATGTGACAGACTGTGGCCGTATGGAAATTGCAAAATTAAGCTACAGGGGAGACACAACCGTGTAAAGAGGTCTTGGCCGTGTGGTTCATGAACTAGCCTAGGGTTTCATGGGAGACATGGTCGTGTGAGGGGTTGTGTGGTCCTCATGCCCGTGTGGCAGATCGTGTGGCCCTATCCTATGCACCTGTCATTGGGGTCTCGAACGACATTCTTCACATTCAAATTTGATCTGGGGTACCTAAATTAGGTCCTTCAAACAACAATTATACAAGCGTTAACGTTTGATTCCAAGATTTGACGATGTTATTGAAAGATCCAGCAAGAATCGAGAAAGATTGGGTAATCGAGTTACAAGATTAACGTGGATCGATGCTATTTCAAAAATTGCAAGTTCTACTATTAGGAACCATTGAACTTACCGAACTTGGATGAGAGAAAAGAGTGCTATCAATGGCAAGATCAGCTATCGATGGAAAATGGTTCACACTCGGGATTGATTTTGATTCGGGAAATGAAAGCAATTTCAACAATTGGAGAGAAAAATATTTGCAAAGAAAAAGATGAAAAAGAAAGGGAAAAAAAATAGGGGAAAAATGGCAAATTTTAGTTTAATTTGAAAAAGGAAACTATAATTCAATTGCAATTAGGAAAAGAGATTAACCTAGGATTTTCAAACTTTAGGGGTTGTTTGGGTAATTAATCCATCTTGTTGAAAATAAAAAGGGAATGAGGAGAAAGAGTAGTATGGCTTAAACCTAAGGTGCAAAGGAGGAGTGTGTTTAACCATTAGGCTACTACCCATACTTGATAAATTTTTACTTCATTAAATATTTGTTTTAGAGTGTTTTTCATCCTAGTTTGCTACAATTAAAAAGAAAAGAAATGGGAGAGGTGTGGATAGAACATAAAGCTTTAAAGGAATACACTAACTATTTAACCATCAAACCAAAATCATCTTTTGGTTATTAATTTCATCTAAATGTATATATTTTGGGGTGTTACAAGAAATATTAAAAGGGGAACGTTCATACCGAGAGAAAAAAGAGAAGATTTCAAATATTTTGACCATTGATTCGCATGGGTCTCCAAGAGAGAAACCCTACACGGTCTAGTTTAGTTAATAACAATCCAATAGTAACTAGGTCTACCTTTAACAAAAAATTTGGTCTTTGATTGGTGTTTTCTTCTTTTCTTTTGTCTATTTACGTGAACTTATATATTTGACATTTTATTTTGCTCTACTATATATATTTGCTATACTTAATATGTGGTTAAATCAAATAATGATTACGTTGATATTTAATTTATTTATTTTAGATAAGTATGATAACTAATTCCATTTCGTTTTAAAAAAAACGAGCATTTATTATTTTGTTTAAAATCATATTTAAACGTTATTTTGATGTTTTTAAAATTACCATATATATCTTTATGCTTTTCAAAACTAAAGCATTAGTCCTTTTATTTTATAGATGCAATATAGTAGTTTTTTTTCATAAAATTAAATTAGCATAAAAAAATATTAACATTTTGTTAAATTGATTTAAATTTTATTTTAAAAATAAATAATTTTAATTGAAATTTCAGAAAATATAAAATAATAATACTAATATTTGTAATTAATAACATAAATATAAATATTATTTGTTTGGCCTTAATTTATATAACTCATAATACAAATTTTCAAGTAATTTTACAAAAGATATTCACTTAAAAAGCTGAAATTTTGTAAATTCGCACTAATTGTTCTTCTTCTTATTATTATTATTATCATAAACTCTTAATCATAGTTATCTAATTATCAAACATTGTAAATTTTGTACAAAAATTTAACAAATAAATATATCCTATTTTAATAAATATACATGGCCAACTCGCACCGGTTAAAAAACTAGTTAAATAATATTTGTCTCAATTCAAGTTTATATCTAAAACTCATATTAAGCATCATAGAGATTTTTTTTAAAAAATTGTCTTAAGCTTTTCAAAAAAGAAAAGTAATTTTTAATAAATCGTTTATATTTCTTTAACATGTAAATATTTTTATTCATCAAGTTATTTTTTATTAAATAAACAAAATAAAAATAAAAAAATCATGCGAAACATACATATCATTTTTATGAACAATTTTTCTTTACATATATATTTGTTATAGGAGATTGTGGACGTTGAGTTCAAAAATACAAATTTACCATATGTCACTTTTCAAAGATAATTAAAATTAACCAACTAAGGGCGAAGGGCGAATCCAAGGGTCTTCCTAAATTATTCCAATTTTCGTTTTAACCATCACAATAAGTATTTAAAGTAGGATAAATTATGTTTGATCCCTCCATATTTTTAATTCCTTTAGTTTTGACAAAAAAATTGACTTTTCTTATATAGATTTTAGGTTTAAGGGTGCAGAAAGTCCAAAGACTTTAAAAACGAAAACAATTACGTCTTTTTTTTTTTTTTGCATTCAATTGGGTATTTGAACTTCCAAAATGCATCAAAAAAACCCTCAAACTTTAAAAAAAAGAACAATTAAGCCCCTATTTTTTTTACACTCAATTAGGTACTTAAATTGTCAAAATGCATCAAAAAGACCCTCAAAATTTTTCAAAAAAAGCAATTAAACTCCTTTTTTTTTTTTTGCACTCAATTGCCAAAATGCATAAAAAAGGTTTTTTGACCGTTAAATTTAACTCCTCCTAATTTTTTTCAATTAAAGTTACCTCATGTCACAAGCACTACGCCACATGTGACAAAAAATTATAAAAAAAATTAAAAACAACAAAATTTATAAAAATTATTAAACTTTAATAAAAATATTTAAAATTTACTAAAAATTAGAAAGAAAAAATATAAAATATTTAACATTTATAAAAAATTGTAAAATTTTATAAAAATCATAAAAAAATTATAAAATGTATCAGAAAAAGACTTTTTAACCATTAACTTTAACCATTGATCGTTAAAGTTAACGATCCCCATTTTTTCAATTAAAGCCATCACGTGTCGCAACACAGCGTGACATGTGACGAAAATGATAAAAAATAAAAATCAGCAAAATTTAGAGAAAAATTATAAAATACTTCTTTTGCTGTGATAATTTTTATAATTCTTTTACGAATTTTATATTTCTTTGCATTTTTTATTATTTTCTTACGACTTTATAAAATTATATATTTTCTATATTTCTATATATTTTATAATATTTTATGATTTTTATAAAATTTTACAATTTTTTATAATTTTTTACAATTTTTATAATCTTTTCTAAATAATAAAAAATTAATATATTTATATTTTTTATTAAAATTTAATAATTGTTATAACTTTTATTGATTTGTATTTTGTATTATTTTTTACCACATGTCACACCATGATTTTGACACATGGTGGCTTTAACTGAAAAATTAAGGAAGGTTAGTTTTAACGGTCAACCGTTAAAGTTAACGGTCAACCGTTAAAGTTAACGGTCAAAGGGTCTTTTTGATGGATTTTGTCAGTTCAAGCACCTAATTGAGTGCAAAAAAAAAAAAGAGCAGGGGCTTAATTGCTTCTTTTTTTTAAAAAAAAAAGTTTGAGGGCATTTTTGATATATTTTAAAAGTTCAATTATCCAATTGAATGCAAAAAAAAAAAAAAAAAGAGCTTAATTGTTTTTTTTTTTTAAATTGAGAACTTTTTACACCTCTAAGCTTAAATTTTATAATTTTATGTGATAAAATTTGTGGGTTTAAATCTCACTATTTTAAGGAAGATCTGTATGACATTTTTAATCAATTAAATAAATTTTTTGGTTAATTACTCTTAATATTTCTATTACAAATTTTGCTTTCGTAGTATAAAAGAAATCTATACCTATTAATTTGTTTTAAAATAAATTTTGCAAATTTTTATTTCATTAAGAGAAACTTATAATACATTTTTGCAATATTAATAAAATATCATTTTAAATAAATAGAATAAAATGCTGGACACTATCTCTCTCCACAAGAATAAAATAAGATATATTTTATATATTGTTTATCCCTTTAACAAAACTTTTGGGTTTTGTCTGCAACTGAAATAAAATTATTTTGTTGACTGTATAGCAGTTAATGAAGAACTGCTCCAAACCCCATTTTTCCCTCTTATTAATTCTCCCTTTTGACTCAAAATAAATCCTTTTCAATGGCTATATATGATCAATCTAACAAATAGGGTTTTGAATGTAACAACTCTGTTTTATAGCACAATAATTTTGCATTTAATTAAATGTTCCAATAATTTCGTGGCTGCTCAATGTCAAAAAGATACTCTCATTTATGTGAAACTCTAAAGTTGTGGTTATACACTACATTTTACAACTCATGCAAAAATATTACTTCTTTATATAAAAATATTTATTTAACAATATCTTTTTTGTAAAAAATCAAAATATTTAAATATTCATATATATATATATATATATATATATATATATTGATTTTGATTGATTTTTAGTAATTGCAACACTCGATCAGTCGTTTTGAACATGCCACGCACATTCGCAACTATCTGCTCACCACCTTGCATGTTTTGCTTCTTCTGGTATTGATAATAATAGTATTAGTACCAACAACTGATGGATATAATTTTAAGTAATTTGGAGATGATGTTATTAGATTATTCAGTCACGAACTTTGAAAAGATTTAATCTTTATGGACCATAAAATAATATAGAAGATATCTTAATTCTATTAAAAAATAATTGTATTTAGGGATGATAAAGGAGTAGGTTAGGGACAAATATTGTTAAATCCATCACCGTTCTACAATTGGCACGGTCTACTTTATAACCTATCACGTTCCATTATGGACAAATAATCTTGAAAACCACAATTACTTCCATGAATGTTGAATACATCCATTCTTGTCCCACCTCGTTTCACTTCAATTTAAATTTTTAAATTTTTTAAAGTCAAGTAAATATTTAAATATAAAATATATGGATTTTTTTCAATTTTATGTTATTACATATTTAACTAATTAATAGTTTATCCATACAAAGATAAAATAGTAATTTCATATAGTAGAGTGGGTTAAAGTGAGGCAAGCAATTATCATAAGCGTTTCATACTTACTATCCAAAAAAAAAAAAAAATTTATCTCGTCTTACCTTGCATGCACTTTTCAAATATATATATATATATTCTACTCAAAGTGGATTAATTCAAAATCCATCAAGCGGTTGAATTTTACCATCCTTATATGCATTGATAATCCACTTCACACGTTGTGACCAATTAAATTAGTTATATATCCAATAAAATAAATATTTGTGTTTAACAAAAAAAATTGGTTTATTCCACCCCAGTCTCATGGGACATTTTCTCATTTAATATATGTTCCTGCCAATGTATTGAATTGGTCCCAATCTAAAAATCAAAAATTAAAATTGCAATAGAAATAATTAATGGTATAAGAGACATCTACTTATTTGAGCTTTAATTAATTTTTTTCTTTTATTTATCATTTCCCCGTTGGCTTAATTAGCATTTACTTATATGAGCTAGCTATTGAATTAGAAACAGATCATCAAAGAGATAACCCCGAAAATGACTCATAAAGTCTAAAAATGTACGAAAATATTAGCCAAAATTATTGAAGAAATAATTATGGCTTTTTGTGTGTGTGTGTGGGAGGGTTGATCAATTTATTGCTTTAAATAATATGTCTAAATTATTGCTTTGCATAATGGAACATAATTATGTACTTTGGGTAACATGATTTTTAATAAATAAAATAAAACATTGCATGCCTCCATTACAAAGATAAACATTAGGTAAACTTTCTGGGGTTAATGTCTGCTATTTTTACATTTTACACAAGAAAAGTACTCAAATAAGTTGCTATATTATTAGAAAACCTCTAAAAAAATAGAAAGATAAAAAGGAATGGTAATTTTATAATTAATTTATAACTCAAGCCTTCAAATATAAAATACAAGTAGTTTCAATATTCAAAGTGTTGTTCTACATATATATATTCAATACCCATGTTCCAAAATTTACATTTGGGAAAGCTTTGACACTTTATATATGGTAATAAATTTATAGTAATGATAGTGACCCAAGCTAAAAATTCCATTTTCAATACTTAACTGCTAAATTTGTTATTAGATGGTTAAAGTTTAAAGGGATAGTTTTATCATTTGGTGCATGAGATGTGAGGAAGATTTATTGAGGTGGGTTCAAGGCATTTGTAAGTGCAATCCTTAGTGGTTTGGATTTTTTTGGGTGTAGATTTTATAATTTTGGGAGTTATGTGAGAAAAATAAACAGAATATTATAAAAATATGATTGATACAATATCATATAAACATGGGTTTAGCTTCCCCTTTGCCTATGTATCTATTATTATCTAATAATAATACAAATTTAATCAATATTTGTAAGTAAAAGATTCACAAATAATCATTTTTGTATTCATTATTATTTAATATAAATTTAATTAACATATCAAATAAGGGTGAAGTTAAAATTTTTTTTGAGGAAGTATTAACTTATATATTTTTATGAGAATTAAAGTATAATTTTATTATATTAATTTAAATTTTCATAAATTTACTCATTTTAAAAAAGTCTAAACCTCTGTCAACCCTAATCATCACCTTCAATATCAAGAGACTCGCAAATTCACAAATTCTTAAAGGCGTGAAAGATTACCATGAGTGCATTGAAAACATAATGAATGAGATTTTAAACGTCAAAATTATATAAAATAATATTACTCAAGTGTCAAATAATTGTTTTTCCTTGTATTTAGTAAAAGGATTGTATTGAAGTAGAAAAAAGAAATCTTTAGTAATTTAATAATTAAATAATCATTAAGCGGTATTCATAAGTTGAATAAAATAAAATAAAATATTTTAAAAATAATTATGACATAAAAGCAATATAAAAATGGTGATTTGGTGTATATAAAGACAGAGAGAGAGAGAGAGAGAGAGAGAGAGGTCCCATTTAAGAAAAGCAAAAATTGAAGACTTAAATGAATGGTGTGTGGCGAGGAAAGGGTTTAAAGGTGTAAATTTGGGATCCAAGATTTGGATTGGCTGGGAAAGGACAATGGGGACACCCACCTTAAATTCTCTCTTTCATCATTGCCAGCTTTGAGTTTGCATGGTCCAACACTGCCTTAATTACCCTATTAAATGAAATATCCATTACACATTTTAATATTTCACATTGCAACTCTTTCTTCCATTTTTGGAAAAATATTTTCTATCTTACTTTTATCATTATTTAAAAAGTAGTTCAACAAAATATATATTAACTCATAAATTCTTCGACTATTTAATGAGTAAATTGAAGGAACATTACACGATGGAAACTCACGACTTACAAAAATAATAATAAGGTTAATATATAAAAAAATCCTCAAAATAATAATAATAATAATAATAATAATAATAAGCTTTTCTAACTACTGCCTCACAATGTTTCTATACTTAATAGTATGGGTATTGGAAACTGGACTCCTAAGAATAAAATCTAGCCCCAAAACACTTAGAAACATATCCAAACACTTTCATATCATTTCAACAAGTCAAGACCTTATAAAACAAAACTAAAAATCATTTAGGCTCAATTGCATCTCATAAACAAATTAAATTAAACACAAATTGAAGCTTATTTAAGAATATAAAAAAGGACTCAAAGTTTCATTTCAAATTTACAAATACAAATACAAACACAATCTAAATCTTTATGTGCATGTCGGGATTCTTGTCGCGACATTGAGCCCTTTCTCTTCCAAGTCGCACATTCCCTATTAAAGTCGTGACACTATGTTATTGTCTTCATAGTCGCGATTCACCCCAGTTTGAAGTCATGACACTATGTTGCTGCCCTCATTGTTGCAACATCCATCATTTGATGTCGCAAAAAAAGTTCTATTTTAGCTATTTTTACATTTTAGTCCTTCATTTATTACCAGAGTATCATGAGAGCTTCCGTAAGCCTACTTTATAACTCGAATTTGAATAAAAAAATATTTTTAAAAGTTTTAAAACTTAATTGTTTGTATGATTTGTCTTGCTGGATATTGAAGTGAAATTGTAGTTGCTTCGACAGTGAATGTGGCATCTCACATCTTGGATCCGACGATTAGGTCAGTATTGGTGTAACACCCCTTGCTCGACCTGATTGTCAAGTCCTAGCTACAGGATGCTACATTTGTTGTCGGAGCAACTACAACAAATTTCAATGCATTTAATCATCTCAACATGCTTTCAAGTATAAAACACATTTTAATAAGATGTAAAATCACTTCTGGGTTTTATACGAGCTTACGAAAGCTCCTTTACTAACCCAAGGTTGGTTGAGCACATAATTGAAAAGTGTCATATTTATATGAATCATAAAAGTCTCAAATATCTCTTATCCCAAAAGGAGTTAAATCTAAGATAATGTTTCTAGATTGTATTGTTGAAAGATTATGATTGTAGAATTGATTACGATCCTGGGAAAATGAATGTAGTGACAGATGTAATGAGTCGAAAGTTAACATTTAAGTTGAAGCAATGTTTGAACTGCAAATAAAGCTTGTGTTGATTGATTAGATAAAAATAGGTGAAATCCGTAGATACTAAGCTAACAGAGGAGATTAAGGTTGTTTAGTGAAGAGATAGTAAGAATTATAACATCAATGTGAATAAATGTCTCTGGTTCCATAATCGCATTTGTGTACCCGTCGACAGAATGAGTCCTGCAATCATTAGAAGGTTTGCCGCACAAGGGTGTAATGCGTGCGATATCTATTCTTAAAGAAGAGGTATATTTGTGACACCACAAACCCGACCGAGACGGACCGACCCGAATTCGAAGCATTACATTAGCCACCTAAGTGACTCTCCAACTAACGACCACCCAAGACATACCCTGACCTTATAACACCTCAATTTTATCTAATTATTAGTTATTTATTAATGCGGAAGAAAATTATGAGTCAATTTTAAACTTTTCCTAGGTAATTTAACCTAAGGGCATTTTCATCATTTTACCACTTATGGTAAAACTAACCCAATTTTAGTTCTAAATGTTTACCGACCTTCTTTTAGTCAAATTATGCGAGCCTAAAAATTTCAACTTAACTTGAGTTCATTTACTATGTCTAATTCAAGTTTTATTATTAGAGACTAAATCGTAATTTAAAAAAAAATAGAATACCAATTTAAAGAGACTAAAATTCAAACCCCAAAACCTACATAATCGTGTCCTCCAAACCATGTGTCATTAAACGACCGTGTTCACGTCGTGAAAAACCTTTAGACTGATCGCACATGCTCATGTGGAAATCCCACATGGCCGTGTGCGATAGCTCCAGTGTCCACACGCTCGTGTGCAACCCCTCACACACCTGTGTGGACAGGCACACGCCCATGTGAAAATCACTGCACCTATTTTTACAAAAAGCTCACTTTAAAACTCGATTTTGCATATTTTAATAGCTAATTAAACTCGATTTAACTACAACTAATTAACATACATATACATACACCTTCGATTGAGTTTATTGACATCAATCAAGCCACAATTATATAGAATTAGACAATCAATTGCATGCATAACAAACACCGAATAAATCAAACATGTGGCGTACCTTAGTCGTTAGTAAACCACTTCATGGAAGCTTCATTTAAACAATCGTTAATACAAATTTCATGCCTCACACACCGTGTTATAAATCACCGTGTTATCAAGCAACATTACACCGTAAATCATTCAATAATTAAACTCAAACATGCCTTAAAATTATTATAAAACCATCCAAAATAAAATGTCCAATGTCCAAAATCCAATTACAACCAAAATTAAACTAATTCCCAGGAGTTCCACAATGCTTGATTACAGTCTCTAAAACGTGTAATAAAGTCTCTACCAAGCCTAAATCTCTTGGAAGTTTCTTGCTCGACTCCTCAACTCCTTAAACCCGACGATTATCTGCACCAATTGTGAGGGTGTGAACTTTAAAAAGCTCAGTGAATGTTAATAAAAATGACTAGTAAATTAACATCCAAATCATGCTTAAATCACAACCAATCAATCACCAATTATCAGCCATAATAATGAAACATGTCAATTTACTTTCTATATGCTTTGTCAATATCAAGAACCAATTATTCATGCTTTACAAACATCGAATGATATAACAATAATCACACATAAATATATTGGCATACACTTCTCATGGCTTAATCAGATGATCATACATAGGATAAACAGATCTTCGAACTCCCACAAATACCAAATATAGTCCACCGAGTTAAGCGGGCCGAAGCACACGCTCCCTTATAGCGCCTCAAATAACCCAATGAGTGGAGACTCATGCTCAACACTCCCTTATCTACTCTAAACAAATCAGTTCACCTAAAGCCATATGCTCACAATGTCACAAATAAATGTGGGTACTCACAAATCCTATGGCATGCTAACTATATCCAATGGATCCACCATGCATGTTGCCAATATATTCAGTCAAACATAGCATATAAATCAGTCATTATTGTACTCAATTTAATGTGACAAAATGCTTATGTGTACCTTGTAACATAGTCATTTAACATAAAATTAAATTAAGCATTTCATTTGACATTTTCCAATGTTCAATTACCAATTGTTACACCAATATATCATGATCAAAAACTCCAGTAACCATGCTCTAATCATCAATATAATTAGCCTAATTAAATTGCACAAAATCACCTAAATGCTTACTTACCATTATTCAATAAAAATTCAACTCTTGTACATATAACATCAATCTTGCAAAAATCAACCATTCAACCATAATTAATCAATTGAAATAATCAATTAAGCTACTAATTAAACATAAATGAGGGTTGTAGTGGCCCAAATTTTTCTAGCCTAGACAAAACAAAAACCAAAAAATAATATTAATATCAAAGTCCATTTACAAAAAAAAAAAAAAACCAGTTTGGCCCAAATTACAAGCCCAAACTTAAACTATCCTAACCCAAACCTGCTAAACCCAATAACCCAGTAGCCCAATAGCCCAAAACCTAAAACTTTCAGAAACCCTAGCCCCCTCTCGCGCGGCAGCGTCGCCATGTCGAAAGGCGTTTCGTCTGACACGCCCTTTACCACCACCACCTGCAAAACAACAGAGAAACAGAAGCAAAAAGTAGAAGCAAAAGTAGAGAAAGAAAAAGAAAAATATTTGTAATATTCGGCTATAAAGCCTGAATCCTTTGTAACTTTCAAAAAAGAACAAAGCTTAAAAAAAAGAGGTTTGTTTTATATTTTTATTTTCGAAGCAAACATAAAAAAAAGCAACAACAAAAGGTTTAAACTTTTGTTTTACCTTGCTTCGCCACCGTCGTAGGTGGCCTCCTCTAACGTTAAAAGTGCCTTCGAATCCTTTGGGATTCGCCCAAGGCTTCGTCAGAAGGAGAGAAACCAAAAGGTTTCTTTCGTTTTGTCGAGTTTGCTCGGATTTTAGGGGATTTAAATCCCAGATTTGGAATCCAGGCGTGAAAAGGGGAAAAAGGGGATTTTTGGGAATTTTTTGGCCACCGGAGGCGGCGGTCGCCAGCACCGATGATCGGTGGCCACGGCGGAGTGCCGTGACCCTTGGCCGGACAGAAAGGGAGTTGAGAGAAAAAAAAGGGAAAGTTTTTTTTTAAAACAGAGAAGAGAAATGATTTTTAAGGTTTTTTAACTTATATAAGGGTTTAATACGACACTGTTTTGGGTTTGACTTCCAGACGCTGAAAACGAGGTCGTTTAAGGACTGACCCGAAATCCAACCCGACCCCTCATAGGATCTGCGTGTTTCTTTGAAGGAGGGGTCAAATTTTTGGCCAGGTCTTTTCGCCTTTAGGCGCTTTTCAATGTAGTCCTGATTTTGTTTTTCTTCTTTTTAAAATTATGCAATTTAATTTTGATTTGTTTTTATTATGGTCCCCAGGCTATTAACCCTCTGGAGAGTGACACGTGTACTGGGGTCGAGGTTATTTTCCCTTTTGGTCCCTACATTTTTATTTTATTTTAGTTTTACCATTTTATTATGTTCTTATTTATTTATAATTTAAATTTTATTGTAGTTTCAATTTAGTCTCCTGTTCGTTTAATTGAGTCCCTGTACTTGCTTTTTTTATGTTTTGCCCTTGAATTTCCTGATTATTTTATTTTGGTCCTTTATTTTTAATTATTGATACTAATAATACTATTAAGTAATTATTGTTGCTAATTAATATTATTTTTGTTAAAATTTGCTCAAATATCAATATTTTATGTAATTATATTATTATCATACATTTTTATATCATTTCATTATTATTATCATTATTATCATATAGTACCATTAATTAAATATTTTTCTTATTGTCATTATTATTTCTTGTTATTGTATTCACTATAGTATTGTCATTTTATTTCATTATTTATGTTGTTATTTTGTTAATATCATAATTTTGCCGTCATCATACATTGTAAATATTGCTACATACATTCATCCATTTTTTCGGCGCAAGCTCATAAAAAATAATAATTAAAACCGATGCAATGTTTGTTATGTTTGGAATTCGAGGGGTCGTGCTCCTAACTTACGGAGTATGACTTTCTCCTCGTACCAAAGTAATCGAATATCCTATTCAAAATTAAAAGACATATGAGATTTAAGTAATAATTAAATAATGAGCAATCTTATTTTCGAGGATTCGAGATGCCATGCCCTAACTTACGGGGCATGACCTTTTCGTTTTGATTACCTTGAGATAAGAAGGCTTTTTACATGAGTTTTAATTCAGTTAGCGATATTTTAATTAAATAACATCATGTAAAAAGGGATCGCATTTTAAATTCTCTTCGGATTTTCAATATTCGACGTCAAGACATTAAGTAATCAACTAGATACCAATTTTGGGCGTTATGAGGGTGCTAACCCTTCCTCATACGTAGCTGACTCTCGAACCCATTTCCTAGATTTTGTAGACAAAAAAAATTATCATTTTAATAAATCTAACATTTTATTAAAATGACCAAGTTTTGAATTGATCCATCACACCTAAATAAAAAGGATTGGTGGCGACTCCATTTTCACTTTGAAAGTAAAAAAAGTCAATTTCTAAATAGTTTTCGACAAGGGTCAACTTACCAAATCACCCTTAGAAACACTCACAACACAATTTATTCTACCACAAATAAGTGATCAACTAAGCAAATCCAAGCTTCAATTCCAGTTAGCTCGGTCCTCTTCAAGATTCGAAGCTTCAACAGAGATAAAGTAGACATTACCACATTTCCAATGCTATAATAAACACAAATTTTAATTAACTATACTAATCGAAATCCTCTCACAAAGATACCTCACCGGATTTGTAACATCAAGTCGAAAACTTGATTCCTCACAAAACCGATCTCTCCAGCCCTCCTAAACACTTTCAATCATCAATACTAAACCAAATACACTTATACTAAGCATCAATTTCATCTTTAAATCAATTTCACAAAATTCTGGAAAATCGATTCATGAAGATAATGAAATTCAGTTTTCTTAAAATTACCTCACAAATCATGTTTAATCTTGATAAATAAGATCAAAAACCTTTTAATAGATCCATTTTGAGTTGAAGCATTTATTGATTTGTGGATTTCCTCTCAAAATTTAAGATCCACCATTAAAGAACCATGTGTTCCTGGAAAAAGATAACTGACCGTGTGTCAGAGTCTTAAAAATTTATAAAAAGATTGATCGAGCCTAGAAACTAACTATGAGAATGATTGAGGCAAGTACACCTATCTAACAGTAGTATAGTTTAGTGGCAAGACCGGATTGTCGAACCCAAAGGAACTAAAAGTACTAATACTAACTTTCTTTCTATTATTTAGCCTAAGAATAAAAGTGAATTATAAATTAACTAACAACTAAGCTAAATATGCAAAGATAAAGATGATGAATTTGGGAAAATACTTGTGGGAAAAACCAACTACTTAAGACAATACCCGAGGAAGAAT
Organism: Gossypium australe; assembly: GCA_005393395.2. Taxonomy (NCBI): domain Eukaryota; kingdom Viridiplantae; phylum Streptophyta; class Magnoliopsida; order Malvales; family Malvaceae; genus Gossypium; species Gossypium australe. Next base: position 11,533,441 of record CM016617.1, read on the forward strand.
CCACCTAGACTTCACTTGTTATTTAACGCTGAACCAGACGATTTATTCACTTGACTTGATCCGTAAGATTCCTTAATTTATATTAATACCTCTTTCGAGGCTACTAACGTCTAACCCTAGGTTGATTAATTGAAATCTCTTTCTAATTAAAACCCCTAGAATTGCATTAACTCGATCTATGGACTCCCATATTAGGTTTGACCCTAATCCGACAGATTTTTGTCATCCTATTTCTAGGGTTGCGATCAACTCCGCTTAATTATGTTAGGTCTACTCTTAAACAGGGAATTTTGCTCCACTGCTTAAGCACATCAATACTTGAATCAATATCCTGAAATATCAAAGCAAGGATTAAGAACACATAATTAAGAACAAATCAAGTATTTATCATATAGTTCAGAAAATAATAACAAGATTCGTCTTAGGTTTCATCCCCCTCAGGTATTTGAGGGTTTAGTTCATAATAATAAAAGAATACATCTCAGAAGAAAATATAAAACAAAACATAAGAAAAACCCTAAAACCCCCTGAAGGAAATTGAAGGGAAGATCCTCCGTCTTGAGTATGATTTTGGCTTCTTGAGATGAATCAACTGGCTTTCTTTGAGTAAATCCTACAATTCTGGCCTCTCTGGCTCGGCTCCTTGGCCTGGTTGAACCGCCTCCTGAAGGTTGGCCTCTAGGGTGTTTATATAGACTTTTGGAATGGCTTTCTTTGCCTCTAAGTACCCTAATCCGAGTGAAACTCTTCTTTGTCAAGTCAAGGACACGCCCATGGCACACGCCCGTGTAAGTCGAGGCCAGGCCGTGTTTGGGTCTGTTAAGGAGGCACAGCCGTGGTCTTGGGCCCAGGCCATGTCGATTTTGTGCTATGGCCCATTTGCTCTGTTTTAGGCCCGTTTCTCGTTCTTTTCATCCTCCGATGCTCTCCTAAGTATGAAACATGAAAACAAAGGATTAAGAGCACCAAATTCTACAATTCAAGGCTTAAATCATCCAAAAGTATGCTAAATGTGGGATTAAAATATGTTCATATTACGGTTTATCATATACCCCCACATTTAAGCATTTGCTTGTCCTCAAGCAAAATTCACAACTCACAATTAAAACTAACTTCCTCAATTCATAATATTCATCAATAATGTTTCATCATAATTCAAAGGTAATTTATACATTGATAATTCAAGTAGAAGGGTCCTAAAGATTCAAACAATTAAAGTCATAGTTTTTATAGTACGAAAACATAGGCGTTTCCCCTTACCTAAATAATTACCTCTGATTCGAAATCGACAAGAGTTGACATCCTCACTAAAGATTCACTCAAATCACTCAAAGTGTTTAAGGTTCAAAATTAAGTACTCAAAAGTCGAACATGAAAAGTTAATCCCATTGGCTTGCCTGAAAATCAAATCTCCACCACTATAAAATGAGATGATACACAGATCAAAAGGTCTTTAAAAAGGGTTGTAACGGGGCTTAGGTTAAAGGTGCGGATAAAGGTTGAATTAGAAGGTTAGAATCGAGATTGAATTGACAATTTACCTAACTAGAAAAATGAGCTAATCCTAATTACTTACATCAATTGAAAACTTCATTACTAATAATACGAGCTTCTTCTTCAAGATGTGGAGCTTTAAATGTATAAGCTCAATTACATAGAACAAATATTGAATATACTTTATTTTTTTAAGAACAAATCATTACAATAATAAGAAAGAATTTTAACAACTGAAATATAGAACATAGTTAGGAAACTATTCAAAATCAAATCTCGACAAAAAGAGAGTCAATGAATTGTGATAACAAATACAAGATGGGTTTTGGGCTAATATTAGTGGGTGAGTCAATAAAAAGGGTTGTTAGGATCAAAAGGGTTCACTAAGGGTTAATTGTGAGGGTAAGTTTTTTAGTGGAGTGAGTGGGTTAAATCCTAAGTGTCTTTATCATCTCTGTATATCAAATCAATAATATGGTCTTGACATGTATAATCGAAGCAATTTCTAGAATAACAAATCAATGTTGACACACTCATAATAAAAAAGTGAGTACGAAAGGATGAATGCTCTAAAAGGCTCAAAATCTCACAAGAATTATGGGTTTTTGATATCAATCTTGTAAATTTCAAACTTCAAGGTAATAATTAGATTCAGGTAGACAACCTAATCAAAATTTTAATTTTTGAAAATAGACTCATCATGCTTGATTCTCTAGTCTCCTAAAATTTAAATCATCACTGCACAATTATCAATGACTTAATCTAAAACATATCAAAGAAAATCATGGATCACAGGAAATTTCATTCTGATTAGTAATATGAGAAAATTACTTAAAGACAAGATATCATTCAGGGATATGAGAATAATGCAGAAAGTTAGGCATTTTCTTGAAATAAATATTCACCCCCCACACTTAATATGTACATTGCCCTTAATGTACAAAGATATATATGAAATTTAAAAGAAAGGGAGAGGTGAAACTTCCTAAATTTGGATGGCTTCCTTGAGTTGGGAGTGTCGTGGTGTGGTGGCCGCCGACAATCTCTGCGCTAGATAAAGAAATTGGGAAGCTCGTGAACAATTAGCCGGGAAATAATAAGAGTAATTCAAAATATACTAATTTCATATTTAAAGAAAATAAAAATAAAAAGAAAGAGTGTAAAAATTGAAATAAAACTAAAAGAAAAGATGAATGGACTGAAAAATCCTTATTGTTGGATGGTTCGCGAGGTGGGTGTCATTTCTAAGGCCATGGTCAGTGATTCCCAAGCAGACTTTAGAACCTAAAACCAAGAAACTAAAATAAAATAAACTAAATTAAGCATAATAGAAATAAAGATAAGGAAAATAAAGGAGAACAGAAAATAAAAAGAAAAGTTAAATAGACTCAAAGGTCATTTTCCTATCGAGTTAATGAAGCGGCCGACATGAATTTATGTAGATCGGTCTCCCACAGGGAGACTGTGTTTGGATTCTTCCACTTCTTCGACATTGGGATGGTGAAAAATGGAGAGTTTGGATCAGGAAATTGAGAGAAAATTGAAAAGGGGAAAGGTGAAAGGGTATGGAAGAGGGGGAGTTAGGGTAGGTGGGGAGAGGAATAGGGGTATTTAAATAGAGTTTTTTTTTTGGTACATCCCCACGCTCGCGTACTGTGGGCATGTCGAGTTACATGGTCGTGTCACATGGCCATGTTGTGCTACATTCGTTTCTCCCACGCCCATGTGCAGGTCGCCACGCCCGTGTTTTTAAAACAGTGTCGGCCACGACCGCATTGCATGGCCGTGGTGTTCAGTTGAGGGCCGTGGCTTGAAGATATTTTTCGTCCTATTTCGTACTATCTCTGCCATGTCAGCACGTACATTCGTAGTGTCCACACAGTCATAGTCACGGCCATGGCCATGTGGTATGAAAATCTGCACTTGGTTAGTTTATAGTTAAGTGCTAAAAGGGAAAAATAAAAGAAAGAATAAAAATGTAAAAATTAATGGGGTTAGTGCTCGGGTTGCCTCCCGAGAAGCGCTCGTTTATAGTCTTAAGCTAGACTTACCTCTCATTCGCATAATTAGGGTGGTTTGAAGAGTTGAACATCCTCTCATGTTATCAGTTCTACTATCATGGTGAAGTTCAAGTCAAGTAGCGTATACGTTAAAGGTACCGAATGTAGGATTACTTACCTCGACTATTTCATATGGGAAAACATTGAGTACCCTGAAAGAGATTTTTTTGTTTGTATTAGGGTCAGGAGGAGGTTTTCGAGGGTCTGCCTTATCTAATAATACCTAATCTCCGATTTTGAATTTGTTTGTCCCTTAGAGTGGCTTTGGTTCTGCTTCGTGTAACCCTAATTTCTCTTTGAAGTGTGTCTTCCACTCGTCTAGTTCATCGATCTGAAGCCTACGTTCCTCATGAGTTATTTCTTTGTTGGCATGAGGTCTAGGATCTGGCTCAGTTGTGTAGTTCCGTGGTACTTCCTGAAAAGAAGGTTTAATCGAATGGTTGTTAATAGACTTTATATTCTCACCTTGACTACTCGATGTCCTAGCCGAGTCAAGAGCCTGGAGACTAATTGATTTGTCACCTACACAAAGTATGAGTTCACCTGCACTGACATCAATTTTAGTCCTGGCAGTTGCTAAAAAGGGCCTTCCTAAAATTAAGGGGATACTATTGTCCTCATCCATGTCTAAAACTACGAAGTCTACTGGGAATACGAATTTATCAATTTTTACAAGAACATCTTCGATTATACCCCTAGGAATTCTAACTGTTTTATCAGCTAATTGAATGCTCATCCTAGTTTGTTTGGGTTTCCTTAGACCTAGTTGTTTAAACAATTTATAAGGCATAACATTGATGCTTGTCCCTAAATCAGCTAAAGCATTATCAATAAATAAACTACCAATTAAACATGGAATTGTAAAACTCCTTGGATCTTTTAATTTCCGTGGTAGTTTATTTTGCAACATTGCTGAACACACTGCGTTTAATTCCACATGTGATTCTTCATCTAGTTTCCGCTTGTTTGTTAAAAGCTCTTTTAAAAATTTCCTGTAATCTGGCATCTACGAAAGAGCTTTAAGAAACGGTAAGTTAATATGTAATTTCTTTAAAAGTTTAAGAAATTTACTGAATTGTTCGTCTGTGTTGTCTTTCTTCATCGCATCAGGATATGGCACACGAGGTTGGTACTCTTTAATTACCGGTTTTGGCTTCTCGTGACTTACCTCGACCTTACCTTTACTTACCACAGGTTCTTGCCTTAGATCAGGTTCAGATTCTACTAACCCTTCACTATTTTGAGTTGTTATGGCTTGGAGTTGCTCCTTTGGGTTAGTCTCAGTGTTACTTGGCAAGCTACCTTGTGGTCGTTCGGAAATCAGCTTAGCAAGTTGCCCTAACTGGTTTTCAATTCCTTTAATCGATGCTTGTTAATTTTTAAGTGTCGTCTCGGTGTTTTGGAAATGAGTTTCTGACACCGCGATGAATTTTGTCAGCATCTCTTCAAGGTTCGGCTTCTTCTCCTGTGGGTATGGCTGTTGTTGGAAGTTTGGAGGGTAGGGGTGAGCAAAACTCGATTCGACTCGAAAAAATCGAAAAAAATTCGAATTTCGAGTTAAACGAATCGAGTTATTCGAGTTAATCGAGTTATTCGAGTTAACTCGATTTTTTTTCGAATTTCGAGTTCGAATCGAGTTGAGTTTTCGAATTCGAATAACTCGAATAATTCGAATAATTCAAATATCAAACTATAATATTTTACATTTTTACCCCAAACTCCCAAACCTTTTTACTTTTCCCTCAAAACTTTTACTCCTTCCCACTTTCCCCCCAAAACTTTTACTCCCCTCCCATCCCAACCCCCCAATCTACCCAAAATCCATTTCCCACCAAAATTTTACTCTCCCATTTACTTTTTCTCAAAATTTTACTCCCAAAAACCCTCAAAACTTTTTATTTTCCCAAAATTTTTACTCCCTCCCACTTTTCCCCTAAAACTTTCACTCCCTTCCCATCACACCTCCCATCTACCCCAAACCCATCCCCCCTCCAATTTTTTTTTTAATATTTTCCCTTTAAAATTTTACTCTCCCTATTTATTTTCCCTCAAACTTTTATTCTCCAAAACTTTTTATTTTCCCCCTAAACTTTCACTTCTCACCCTTTACTCTCAAATAAAAAATCAAAATTATCCAAAAAAAAATCACTAAACATAAATAGTAATAATTTTATTTATATCTACTATTTATATTATTAAATTAAATTTCACATTTTATATTATTTATATTATTGAATTGTTTAGTCATATTGAATATTTATATTAAAATTGAATTATTAATTATGCCATAAAATATTCGTGTTAAAATTTTATATTGGTATCAATTTCACATTTTACCTTTAAAATAACTTTTATTAAAAAATCACATTTTCACGTTTAATATATTTTTTAATTCCAAAATACATAGTGACAAGAATATGAAGATAATTGAAAGAACTAAACAAGCAAAGAAGCTAACCCGTATATAAAAGATTAATAAATAAATTATTTGGTGTGAAAGTTAATAAAAAAATTGGTTAAGGTGGACAAATTTTATTATGATAGGTGACAATGGTTACAAGGACCCAAAATTATTTTTTAAAATTTAACTCGAACAAATATATTCGATTCGATTCGATTCGAATTCCATCTCACTCGACTCGATTCGAGAAAATTTCAAATCAAATTAGGATGATAAAATATGATTCGTCAACTCGATTAACTCGAAATTTTTTCATTCGATTCGATTCGATTCGATCGAACGCTCACCCCTATTGGAGGGGGTTGTTCTCTCTGATTTCCTTGACCGCCCCATGAAAAATTGGGGTGGTTCCTCCAACCTGTATTATAAATGTTACTATAAGGGTTATTTTGAGATCTGAAATTGTTACCCATATAGTTCATTTGTTCACTTTCCATGCCATGTCCATAGGGTGGGTACTCAGGATTCGTCACACCTCCACTTGTTTCGCACTGCATTACCGGATGTACCTGCAAAGAACTACATAAACCATCAACCTTTTTATTTAATGTCTCTACCTGATTTGATAGCATGGATACTGCGTTGAGGTTAAAACTGCTGGCTGCTTTTGTTGGCTTTGTCCTTGTGACTTGCCACTGATAGTTATTTAGTAACATCTCTTCAATAAATTCATAGGCAGCCTCAGGTGTTTTATTATTCAAGGTTCCGCCGGCGGCTGAATCAATCAATTGCCTCGTTGAAGGGTTTACCCCGTTGTAAAAAGTTTGGACCTGTAGCCACAAGGGTAATCCATGGTGTGGACACCTTCTCAATAGATCTTTGTATCTCTTAAGTGTTTCTAAATCCATCTGCACAAAAGAAGAGATATCATTCCTTAACTAGGCTGTTTTTTAGCCGGCGGAAAATATTTCAATAAAAATTTTTCGGTCATCTGTTCCCATGTATTGATTGATCCTCGTGGAAGAGAATTCAACCACTGTTTAGCTTTATTCCTCAAAGAAAAGGGAAATAACCGAAGACGAATGGCATCATCAGGAACGCCATTTATTTTGAAAGTATCTCAAAATTCTAGGAAATTCGCCAAGTGATTATTTGGATCTTCATCCTGCAAACCATCAAACTAAACAAATTGCTGTATCATTTGAATTGTGTTAGGTTTCAGTTCAAAATTATTTGTAGCAATAGCAGGTCTAACAATACTTGACTCAGTTCCTGTTAAATTAGGTTTAGCATAATCATACATAGTTCGAGGAGCATGATTTTCGGCCACCTTAGGAGGTAGCGGATTATTCTTAGCCATCTCTTCCGTAGTATTGGTTTCGACTTCTTGCTCTTCTTCTATGTAATTTAAGCTTCGCCTTATTTCTCTATAATTTCTGCGAACAGTACCTTCAATATCACTATCGTAAATTAGTGGTCCTGTTGGGTTCCTTCTAGTAATAAACTAGAGGTACCTGCTTAAGAACAAATAAAAGAAGGAAAATTAGTAAAGTTAAACGCAAAATAAGAATAAAATTAAATTGCAATAAAATTAAAGATCGCTAAAGTAATAAAAATTGAGCGTTCGGAATATTTTAGTTCCACGACAACGACACCAAAAACTTGATTGTGTCAGTCTTAAAAATTTATAAAAAGAATGATCGAGCCTAGAAACTAACTATGACAATGATTGAGGCAAGCGCACCTATCTAACAGTAGTATAGTTTAGTGGCAATATCATATTGTCGAACCCCAATGAACTAAAAATACTAATACTAACTTTCTTTCTATTATTTAGCCTAAGAATAAAAGTGAATTATTAATTAACTAACAACTAAGTTAAAGATGCAAAGACAAAGAGGATGAATTTGGGAAAATACTTGTGGGAAAAACCAACTGCTTAAGACAATACCCGAGGAAGAATCCACCTAGACTTCACTTGCTATTTAACGCTAAACCAGACGTTTTATTCACTTGACTTGATCCGTAGGATTCCCTAATTTATATTAATACCTCTTTCGAGGCTACTAACGTCTAACCCTAAGTTGATTAATTGAAATATCTTTCTAATTAAAACCCCTAGAATTGCCTTAACTCTATATATGGACTCCCATATTAGGTTTGACCCTAATCCGGCAGATTTTCGTCATCCTATTTCTAGGGTTGCGATCAACTCCGCTTAATTATGTTAGATCTACTCTTAAACAGGGACTTTTGCTCCACTGCCTAAGCACATCAATACTTGAATCAATATCCTAAAATATCAAAGCAAGAATTAAGAACACATAATTAAGAACAAATCAAGTATTTATCATATAGTTCAGAAAATAATAACAAGATCCGTCTTAGGTTTCATCCTCTCAGGTATTTGAGGGTTTAGTTCATAATAATAAAAGAATACATCTCAGAAGAAAATATAAAACAAAACATAAGAAAAACCCTAAAACCCCCTAAAGGAAATTGAAGGGAAGATCCTCTGTCTTGGGTATGATTTTAGCTTCTTGAGATGAATCAACTGGCTTTCTTTGAGTAAATCCCACAATTCTGGCCTCTCTGGCTCGGCTCATTGGCCTAGCTGAACCGCCTCCTGAAGTTTGGCCTCTAGGGTGTTTATATAGACTTTTGGAATGGCTTTCTTTGCCTCTAGGTACCCTAATCCGAGTGAAACTCTTCTTTGTCACGTCAAGGACACGCCCATGGAACACACCAGTGTAAGTCGAGGCTAGGCTGCGTTCGGGTCTGTTAAGGAGGCACGGCCGTGTGGTCTTGGGCCCAGGCCGTGTCGATTTCATTTTATGGCCCATTTGCTCTGTTTTAGCCCGTTTCTCGTTCTTTTCATCCTCCGGTGCCCTCCTAAGTATAAAACATGAAAACAAAGGATTAAGAGCACCAAATTCCAAAATTCAAGGCTTAAATCATCCAAAAGTATGCTAAATGTGGGATTAAAATATGTTCATATTACGGTTTATTAATAACATTTATAAAAATCCTTTAATTGACTCTCAAATCATGTAAAAATGTTTCTAATCATCATAAAAACAAGTTTAGGATTGAAGACTACCTTTGATCCGCTCTAAATTCGTTGATTGAAAATCTTGATTCAAGAAACTCGAGAAATTTTATTTTTGACTACTTTCGAGAATAATTTCAAGTGAATTGAGAGAGTATTTTGAGAAAGAAATTGGTTTGATCTATTCTCTAATTATATATCTTTAAAATCATGCAAAGAAAATGAATTTTGAAGCTCTCTAATCTGATGTAAAATGTTTGAAAAGTAGGCTAGAAACATTAGTTTTAAAACTGAAACCACCCACCAGAAATTTAAAAATTGGAAAATTTGCCTAATGGCCACTCCCACATTTCCCTTACTTTACCATTGAATCATTTCCCTCCAAAATTCTGAATTTTAAGGTTTATTTGCCATATAAATACTCTAAAATTTCCCTTGTTTTACAATTTTACTCAAATTACCCCCAATAAAAAATATTTTAAAATTCTTTTGCAACCCAAATTGATTATTTTCACTAATAATTATTTAAAATCTTTAAATTAATTTGTTGAAAATATTTTTTCGATTTTTGTTTAATCGATTTTAGATGAAATTAACCTCTTAATTAAATTAAAAATGTAACACTCGGAACTCGACCTAGAAGTTTAGACCGAATCTCGAATGTCATATTGGTTACTGAAGTAACCATTGTTAAATTTTAAAAAATGAGTTCTCAAGTCAAACGAAACATTTAATAGTTAAAAAACCCTTTATATAAAATTACAATTAGGTAAAACATATAACCAAAATCAAATTAAAGCGAAATTTATACCACAGCCTTATAAAATCTTACAGTTCAAAAAACACGTTTAACCAAATATAAACTAATAATATAAACCGATAACCATTTATTTCCACCGAGACTGTCTGAGAACTCCGCACACTGAGTCCAGCGTAAGAATTCAGAAAAGGTACCTGAAAAGGAAACACTAAGAGGGGGTGAGCTACTGAAGCTTAGTGTGAGTCCGATACAAGTCTAAGACAGTGATACAGAATTCAAAACAGCAAGATAACGGATTTCCAGTTACCCACGGAGTCAGAAAGCACACTTGGAACTAACGTCCGAACAGAACTTAACAACCATAGCACACCAAATTCACACAAAAGTCTCAGTACAAATGCTAAACAGACAAACAAATTACAGACAACTAGTCTCTCAGTCAGAACACACACACAGTCAGATGCGGATGAAATGCAGTCAAATAAAAACCCACCCATCCAGCCAACACACTTCTCCGTCCCCGATCACACCCAAAAGAGCTGTTAAAGCTCATCCAACCAAACACACCAATTAGGACCAAGTAGGCCCATCCAACCCTACACACCATATAGAGTCGTCCCGGGTCACCTGGCCACAATGACTTATCAGAATGCAGTTGAACTACCAGATTAGATAAATATACGCAGTAAGGTTGATGTATGTGCTGTTCAGTGCAGTGCAAAAATCCGCAGTACAGTCAAGTTGTAGTTTGAACTGCTAGATCAGATATATATATATATATACGTAGCATAGCTAACGTACATGCGATACAGTGCAATGCGGTAAACAGCTATACCGGTGAATTTGAAGTTAAACTGCCAAATCAGGTAAGGGTACGTAACATAGCTAACGTACGTACAGTATAGTGTGATGCGATAAACCGCTATACCGATAAATTGTAACTTAACTGCTAGATCAGATCAGAATCAGTCTCTCTTCTCTTCACAATCCCATCCCAAAATATTTTATGCAGATGTATGTATGCATACAAACTCACAGAACAGAGACACAATACCAGATAGAACAGTTGTGCACACACACCTAGCAGAACATATTCAGATTCAAACACTTCTCATGACAGTCACACAGATACATTCAGGCAGAAGCCCAGATCAGAAATCTTAACTACCCTTATTTAAGCTTAGCCAAGGGTTTGAAACACACAATTGCATGTTCAAATCAAAACATACACAAACTGGAATTTTGGTGTCTTAAGACCACATGTCTATGTGTTCTGGCCGTGTGGGAAAAGCATAGGCCATGTGGGAGGTCAAATGCCCATGTGAAAGGGGCACACGGTCGTGTGACTAAGGCACACGCCCGTATGAAGGAAGACGCACGACCGTGTGGACCAGGGACAAGGTCGTGTAACTCTCTGTCCATTTGCACTAAATTCGAGTACGGGGATGACACGACCGTGTGAGGGTCTCACACGCCCATGTGTCCCAAAACACACACCCATGTGAAATCCCTAAATCCCCAAATTAGCCACACGGCTGTGTGGCACCAAACCACTGAAACCTTAATACCTAATCTCACACGCTCGTGTTTCCAAGGGACACGGTCGTGTCAAAAACGATAAAATCCGCAAGTCAACCACACGACTGTGTGGCACCGAAATTGACCCAAAAACCCTAATTCCCAAAAGCACACGGCTGTGTGAGCTATCACATGCCCATGTGGAAACCATAGTGACATGAAACCACCTCGGAACAAGCCAGAAAATGTTATTTCAGCCATCATAATAGCCCCAACCTTCGTAATGACAGAAGGGTATCGGGATATGTCGTATTCCCAAACCTTTTTCAGCAACTAACATCCCAAAATCGACAGTTAAGAACACAAACTAGAATTTTCAAAACAATAGTTCACAACATTAAAAGTAGACAAGATTCGAATCCTACACCTGTTTTGATGATCGAAACGTCCTGATGCCGACTTGATGACAAAGAAAAACGAAGCTCTGCCGAAACCACCACACCACCGATTCAAAAAAGAAAGAAACCCAATGAAAGGAAACAAAAGCAAAAAAGAAGGAAGGAAAAATAAAACGTGAAAAAGAAGAAAAAATAAAAACAAAACAAAAAATAACAATTAATAATTAAAAATATTCACTTAAAACAAAACAAAATAATAAAAACGAATGTATCTTCCAAAATGTCCACTGATAAACCGTAATAGTAACATATTTTAAGCCCACATTTAGCATGCTTTTGGATGATTTAAGCTTTGAATTGTGTAAATTGGTGCTCTTAATCCTTTGTTTTAATGTTTTATACTCAGAAAAGCACCGGAGGATGAAAAAAACGAGAAACGAGCCCAAAACGGAATAAATGGGCCATATCACGAAATCAACACGGCCTGGGCCCAAGACCACACGGTCGTGCCTCATCAAATAGACTCGAACACGGCCTGGCCGATTCACACGGGCGTGTGCCATGGGCGTGTCCCTGACGTGAGAAAGAAGAGTTTCATTCGGATTAGGGTACTTAGAGGCAAATAAAGCCATTCTAAAAGCCTATATAAACACCCTAGAGGCCAACCTTCAGGGGGCGTCGAGCTAGGCTAAAGAGCCGAGCCAGAAGGGTCAGAATTGTGGAATTTACTCGAAGAAAGCCAGTTGATTCATCTCAAGAAGCCGGAGTCATACTCAAGACGGAGGATCTCTCTTCAATTCCTTCAGGGAGTTTTAGAGTTTTTCTTATGTTTTGTTTTATCTTTTCTTTTGAGATGTATTCTTTTATGATTATGAACTAAACCCTTAGATACTTGAGGGGGATGAAACCTAAGATGAATCTTTTTATCCTTTGCTGAACTATATGATAAATACTTGATTTGTTCTTAATTATGTGTTCTTAATTCTTGTTTTGATATTTTCGGGATATTGATTCAAGTGTGATGTGCTTAGGTGGAGGAGCAAAAGTCCCTGCTAAGAGTAGATCTAGGATAATTAAGCAGAGTTGATCGCACACCTAGACATAGGGTGACGAGATTTTGCCGGATTAGGGTGAAACCTAATATGGGAGTCCATAGACCGAGTTAATACAATTATAGGGGTTTTAATTAGAAAGAGATTTCAACTAATCAACCTAGGGTTAGACGTTAGTAGCCTCGACGGAGGTATTAATATAACTTAGGGAATCCTACGGATCAAGTCAAGTGAATATATCGTCTGGTTCAGAGTTAGATAACAAGTGAAGTCTAGGTGGATTCTTCCTCGGGTATTGTCTTAATCAATTGGTTTTTCCCAAAGTATTTTTCCAAATTCATTCTCTTTGTCTTTGCATCTTTAACTTAGTTGTTAGTTAATTTTAGATTAGATAAAAATTCCTTTAATTCTTAGGCTAAATAATAAAAAAAAAAGTTAGTATTAGTACTTCAGGTTCCTTTGGGTTCGACAATCCGATCTTGCCACTAAACTATACTACTTTTCGATAGGTGCACTTGCCTCAATCGTTGTCATAGTTAGTTTCCAGGCTCGATCATTCTTTTTATAAATTTTTAAGACTCTGACACACGATCATCCACACAAGGACTCGAACCCAGAACCTTGAGGTTCACTAACAATCACTCAACCACCAGACTAGCAAGCTTATTTTGTCACTTAGACGCGAAACTATACGCAATAGCACACTTTACTCTCAGACCCTAACCACTAACATCAAAACTTTTAACCCTCAAAATTCGGGGTTGATAACCGTAAAAGTAACATATTTTAAGCCCACATTTAGCATGCTTTCGAATGATTTAAGCCTTGAATTATGTAATTTGGTGCTCTTAATCCTTTGTTTTCATGTTTTATACTCAGAAGAACAGCGAATGATGAAAATAACAGAAAACGAGCCCAAAACGGAGTAAATGGGCCATATCACGAAATCCACACTACCTGGCCACGATTCACACGGGTGTGTGCCATGGGCATGTCCCTGCCGCGGCCAAGAGGTGTTTTACTCGGAATAGGATACTTGGAGGCAAAGAAACACATTCTAAAGTCTATTTAAACACCCTAGTAGGAATTTCACTTGGATTAGGATACTTAGGGACCAAGTAAGACACCTCAAAGCCTATATAAACACCCAAGGGGGCAACTTATAGGGGAGTTCGGCAGAAGCTGGGAACCCAATGCTTTAGTCAGGGGGCGTCCAGCTAGGCCAAAGAAGGCAGATTTGTGGGGATTTACTCGAAGATAGCCAGTTGATCCATCTCAAGAAGCCGGAATCATACTCAAGAAGGAGGATCTCTCCTTCAATTCCTTCAGGGAGTTTTAGGGGTTTCTTATGTTTTGTTTTATCTTTCTTCTGAGATGTTTTCTATTATTATTATGAACTAAACCCTCAGATACCTGAGGGGGATGAAACCTAAGATGAATCTTGTTATCGTTTGCTGAACTATATGATAAATATTTGATTTGTTCTTAATTATGTGTTCTTAATTCTTGTGTTGATATTTCCAGGATATTAATTCAAGTGTGATGTGCTTAGGTGGAGGAGCAAAAGTCCCTGCCTAAGAGTAGATCTAGTTAATTAAGCAGAGTTGATCGCACGCCTAGAGATAGGGTGACAAGATTTTGCCGGATTAGGGTGAAACCTAATATGGGAGTCCATAGATCGAGTTAATGCAATTCTAGGGGTTTTAATTAGAAAGAGATTTCAATTAATCAACCTAGGGTTAGGCGTTAGTCGCCTCGAGAGAGGGATTAATATAACTTAGGGAATCTTATGGATCAAGTCAAATGAATAAATCGTCTAGTTCAGAGTTAGATAACAAGTGAAGTCTAAGTGGATTCTTCCTTGGGTGTTGTCTTAATCAATTGGTTTTTCCTCAAAGTTATTTTCCCAATTTCATTCTTCTTTGTCTTAGATTCTTTAGTTTAGTAGTTAATTAATTTTAGATTAGATAGACAATTCCCTTAATTCTTAGGCTAAATAATAGAAAGAGAGTTAGTATTAGTACTTTTGGTTCCTTTAGGTTCGACAATCCTGTCTTGCCTTAACTATACTACTGTTCGATAGGTACGCTTGCCTCACATCATTGTCATAGTTAGTTTCCAGGTTTAATCATTCTTTTTATAAATTTTAAGACTTTGACATTGTGAAAAACAACGATCAAGTTTTTGGCGCCGTTGCAGGGGAACTGAATTATTAAGAATACTTAATTTTTATTACTTTAGCCATATTTATATTTATTTTATTTTATCAATTAATTTTTATTTTTTCTTTTCTAAATTTTCTTTTTTCACTCCTTTCAGGTACCTCTAGTTTATGACTAGAAGAAACCCGACAGGACCACTACTTTACGACAGTGATATTGAAGGTACCGTTCGCAGAAATCGTAGAGAAATAAGGCGAAGCTTAAACTACATAGAAGAAGATCAAGAAGCCGAAATAAATATTACAGAAGAGATGGCTGAGAATCATCCACCACCTCCAGAGATGGCCGAAAATCATGCTCCTCGAACTATGTATGAATATGCTAAACCTAGTTTAACAGGAATTGAGTCTAGTATTATTAGGCCTACTATTGTTGCAAATAATTTTGAACTGAAACCTAACACTATACAGATGATACAACAATTTGTTCAGTTTGATGGTTTGCAGGATGAGGATCCTAACACACACTTAGCCAATTTTTTAGAATTCTGTGATACCTTCAAGATAAATGGCGTTTCTGATGATGCCATCCGTCTTTGGTTATTTCCCCTTTCTTTGAGGAATAAAGCCAAACAGTGGTTACATTCTCTTCCACGAGGGTCAATCACTACATGGGACCAAATGACCGAAAAATTTTTATTAAAATATTTTCTGCCAGCCAAAATGGCCAAGTTAAGGAATGATATCTCTTCTTTTGTGCAGATGGATTTAGAGACACTTTATGATGCAAGGGAGAGATACAAAGATTTGTTGAGGAGGTGCCCACACTACGGATTACCTTTGTGGTTACAGGTCCAAACTTTTTACAATGGTGTGACCCCTTCAACATGGCAACTAATCGATTCAGCCGCTGGCGGCACAATGAACAACAAAACTCCTGAAGCGGCCTACAAGTTTATAGAGGAGATGTCATTGAATAACTATCAGTGGCAAGTTACAAGGACAAGGCCAGCCAAAGCAGCCGAAGTTTTCAAACTCGACGCAGTAACCGTGCTATCAAATCAGGTAGAGATGCTACATAAAAAATTTAATGGTTTGTATGGTTCTTCGCAGGCACATCCAGTTATGCAGTGCGACGCAAGTGGAGGAGTGGCGAATCCTGAGTACCCACCCTACGGATAGGGCATGGAGAGCGAACAAATGAACTATATGGGTAACAATTTCCGATCTAATAATAACCCTTATAGTAATACTTATAATCCAGGTTGGAAGAACCACCCCAATTTCTCATAGGGTGGTCAAGGAAATCAAAGGCAACAACCATCCCAAAACTTCCAACAACAGCCCTACCCACAGGAAAAGAAGCCGAACCTTGAAGAGATGCTGACAAAATTCATAGCAGCCTCGGAAACACGTTTCCAAAATATAGAAATGAAACTTGAGGCATCGACACAAGAGCTCAAGGATCAAATCGGTCAACTTACTAATTTAGTTTCTGAAATACGATCAGAAAGCTTACATAGGGAAAATGAGCAAATTCAAGCCATAACAGCTCAAGATAGTGAAGGGTTAGACGAGCCCAATTTAAAGCAAGAGAATATGGTAAAGGAAGGTAAGGTTGAGGTAAGCCAAGAAAAGCCAAAATCGGTAATCAAAGAGTACCAACCTCGCATACCATATCCCATAGTAATAAAGAGAGACGACACAGAGGAACAGTTTGGTAAGTTTCTTAAACTTTTAAAGAAATTACATATCAACTTACCGTTACTTGAAGCTCTTTCGCAGATGCCAGATTCTAGGAAATTCTGAAGGGAGCTATTGACGAACAAACAAAAGATAGACGAAGCATCACATGTGGAACTAAACGCAGTGTGCTCAGCAATGTTGCAAAATAAACTACCACAGAAATTAAAAGATCCAGGGAGTTTTACAATTCCATGTTTAATTGGTAGTTTATCTATTGATAATGCTTTAGCTGATTTAGGGGCAAGCATAAATGTCATGCCTTATAAATTGTTTAAACAACTAGGTCTAGGGAAACCCAAACAAACTAGGATGAGCATTCAATTAGCTGATAAAACTATTAGAATTCCTAGGGGTATAATTGAAGACGTGCTAGTGAAAATCGATAAATTCATATTCCCGGTAGACTTTGTCGTTTTAGACATGGATGAGGACAATAGTATCCCTTTAATTTTAGGTAGGCCCTTTTTAGCGACTTCAAGCTCTTGACTCAGCTAGGACATCGAGTAATCAAGGTGAGAACATTAATTCTATTAATAACCATTCGGTAAAACCTTCTTTTCAGGAAGCACCACGGAACTACACAACTGAGCCAGATCCTAGACCTCATGCCAACAAGGAAATAACCAATAAGGAACAAAGGCTTCAGGTCGATGAACTAGACGAGTAGAAGACACACTTCAAGGAAAAATTAGGAATACATAAAGCAGAACCAACGCCACTCCAAGGAACAAACAAATTCAAGATCGGAGATCAAGTACTGTTAGATAAAGCAGACCCTCGAATACCTCCTCCAGACCCTAATACAAACAAAGAAATCTCTTTTAGGGTACTCAATGTTTTCCCATACGGAACAGTCGAGGTAAGTAATCCTACAACCGGTACCTTTAAAGTAAACGCTATTCGACTTGAATTTCACCATGATAATAGGATTGATAGCATGAGGAAGGACTTTCAACTCCTTAAACCACCATGAATATGCGAATGAGAGGAAAGTCTAGCTTAAGACTATAAATGAGCGCTTCTCGGGAGGTAACCCGAGCACTAACTCTACTAATTAGTTTCGTTTTAATTCCTTTCGTATTTAGGCGTAGGTTTCCATACCCACATAGCCTTGCACACGGTCGTGGCCATGGCCATGTGGGCACCACAGGAAGGAACATGAGCGTGGGATGCATCTCTATTTAAACCCCTTTCTTCCTTTCTTTTTCCCGTTACCTTTCTTCTTTCATTTTTCATTATTTACTTTTATTCTTATTTTTATTGTTATTACTTTCTTCTTTTTCTCCATGACATTTAGATTTAGCTTAGGATACAATAAAATCAGACCGACTACTTTGAGGATTCAAGTTAAATGGCTCAAGGCACTCCTTACGTTTCTCTTCATTCAAAATTCAGGAAGTTTCACTTCTCTCCCTCTCTTTTGATTTTCTTACTATATGATCATTATCTACCTTTGTACATTGAGGGCAATGTACATCTTAAATGTAGGGGTTAACTATAGTATTATTTGAAAATTCCTGAATTATGCCTTGTTCTAAAGCAATTTTCTTATATTATGATTAGAATGAAAATTCCTTTGATTTATGATTTCTATTGATATGTTTTAGATTAAGTAATTGATAATTGTGCATTGATGATTAATTTCGAAGGATACTAGAGAATCAAGCATGATAAGTCTCTTTTTCAAAAATTAAAAATTTTGTTAGGTTGTCTACCTAAATCTAATTATTACCTTGAAGTTTTAAATTTACAAGGTTGACATCAAATACCCATAATTTTTGTGAGATTTTGAGCCTTTTAGAGCATACATTCTTTCATGCTCACTTTTTATTATGAGTGCGTCAATATTGATTTGTTATTCTAGAACTTGCTTCGATTATACATGTCAAGACCACACCTTTGATTTGATATACAGAGATGATAAAGGCACCTACGTTTTAACCCACTTACTCCACTAAAAAGCCTACCTTCATAACTAACCCCTAGTGAACCACGTTGATCCTAACAACCCTTTTTATTGACTCACCCACTAATATTCCCCCACAACCCTTTGTATTTGTTATCACCATTCTTTATGACTACCCTTATATCGAGATTTGATTTGATCGGTTGCCTAATTATTATTTTTCAGTAGTAAATTTGATAAACCGTAAAAGCAACATATTTTAAGCCCACATTTAGCATGCTTTTGGATGATTTAAGCCTTGAATTGTGTAATTTGGTGCTCTTAATCCTTTTTTTTCATGTTTTATACTCAGAAGAGCACCAGATGACAAAAAGAACGAAAAATGGGCCCAAAATGGAATAAATGGGCCATATCACGAAATCCAAACGGCCTGGGCCCAAGACCATACGATCGTACCTCATTAATGGGCTCAACACGACCTGGCCACGACTTACACGGGCGTGTGCCATGGGCGTGTCCCTACCGTCAGAAAGAGAAGTTTCACTTGGATTTGGATACTTAGGGGCAAAGAAACACATTTTGAAGCCTATATAAACACCCTAAGTATGACCAGAAAAGGGGGAACCCAGGGCTTTAATCAGGGGGCGTCCAGCTAGGCCAGAGAGGGTCGAATTGTGGAGATTTACTAGAAGAAAGCCAGTTGATCCATCTCAAGAAGCTGAAATTATACTTAAGACGGAGGATCTCTCCTTCAATTCCTTCAGGGGGTTTTAGGGATTTCTTATGTTTTGTTTTATCTTTTCTTTTGAGATGTTTTCTTTTATTGTTATGAACTAAACCCTCAGATACCTAAGGGGATGAAACCTAAGATGAATCTTGTCATCGTTTGCTGAACTATAGGATAAATATTTGACTTGTTCTTAATTATGTGTTCTTAATTCTTGTGTTGATATTTTCGGGATATTAATTCAAGTATGATGTGCTTAGGTGGAGGAGCAAAAGTCCCTGCCTAAGAGTAGATCTAGCATAATTAAGCAGAGTTGACCGTGCGCCTAGAGATAGGGTGACGAGATTTTGTTGGATTAGGATGAAACCTAATATGGGAGTCCATAGATCGAGTTAATGCAATTCTAGGGGTTTTAATTAGAAAGAGATTTCAATTAATCAACCTAGGATTAGACGTTAGTCGCCTCGAGAGAGGGATTAATATAACTTAGGGAATCTTACGAATCAAGTCAAGTGAATAAATCGTCCGGTTTAGAGTTAGATAACAAGTGAAGTCTAGGTGGATTCTTCCTTGGGTGTCGTCTTAATTAATTGGTTTTTCCTAAAGTTATTTTCTCAATTCCATTCTCTTTGTCTTAGAGTCTTTAGTTTAGTAATTAGTTAATTTTAGATTAGATAAAAAAATTCCCTTAATTCTTAGGCTAAATAATAAAAAGAGAGTTAGTATTAGTACTTTTGGTTCCTTTGGGTTCGACATTCCGGTCTTGCCTAAACTATACTACTGCTCGATAGGTGCGCTTGCCTCAAAAATCGTTGTCTCATAGTTAATTTCTAGGTTCGATCATTCTTTTTATAAATTTTAAGACTCTGACACGCGATAAAGTTTTTGGCACCGTTGCCGGGGAACTGAAATATTATGAACGCTCAATTTTTATTACTTTAGCCATTTTTATTTTTTGCAATTTACTTTTATTTTTTTAGTATATGTTTTATTTTATTTTTGCTAATTTCTTTCTTTTGTTCCTTTCAGATACCTCTAGTTTATGACTAGAAGGAACTCGATAGGACCCTTACTTTACGACAGTGATATTGAAGGTACCGTTTGTAGAAATCGTAGAGAAATAAGGCGAAGCTTAAACTACATAGAAGAAGAGCAAGAAGCCGAAATTAATACTACAGAAGAGATGGCAGAGAATAGTCCGCCACCTTCAGAGATGGCCGAACATCATGCTCCACGAATATGATTATGCTAAACCTAGTTTAACAGGAACTAAGTCAAGTATTATTAGGCCCACTATTGCTGGAAATAATTTTGAACTGAAACCTAACACTATACAGATGATACAACAGTTTGTTCAGTTTGATGGTTTGCAGGATGATGATCCTAACACACACTTAGCGAATTTTCTAGAATTTTGTGATACCTTTAAGATAAATGGCGTTTCTAATGATGCCATCCGTCTTCGGTTATTTCCCTTTTCGCTGAGGAATAAAGCCAAACAGTGGTTACATTTTCTTCCACGAGGATCAATCACTACATGGGACCAAATGATCGAAAAAAAAATTTAAAATATTTTCCTCCAGCCAAAACGGCCAAATTGAGGAATGATATCTCTTCTTTTGTGCAGATAGATTTAGAGACACTTTATGATGCATGAGAGAGATACAAAGACTTGTTAAGGAGGTTCCCATACCATGGATTATAATTGTGGCTACAGGTCCAGACTTTTTACAACGGTGTGAACCCCTCAACACGGCAATTAATCGATTCAGCCGCCGGTGGAACCCTGAACAATAAAACTCCTGAAGCAGCTTACGAGTTTATAAAGGAGATGTCACTAAATAACTATCAGTGGCAAGTTACAAGGACAAGGCCAGCCAAAGCAGCCGAAGTTTTCAATCTCGACGCAATAACCGCGCTATCCAATCAGGTAGAGTTGCTACATAAAAAATTTGATCGTTTCTATGGTTCTTCGCAGGCACATCCAGTAATGCAGTGCGAGACAAGTGAGAGCGTGGCGAATCCTGAGTACCCACCCTACGAACAGAGCATGGCGAGCTAGCAAATGAACTATATGGGTAACAATTTTCGATCTAACAATAACCCTTATAGTAATACTTATAATCCAGGCTGGAAGAACCACCCCAATTTCTCATGGGGCGGTCAAAGAAATCAAAGGCAACAACCTTCCCAAAACTTCCAACAACAGCCCTACCCATAGGAAAAGAAACTGAACCTTGAAGAGGTGCTAGCAAACTTCATAGCAGCCTCAGAAACATGTTTCCAGAAGGTAGAAACAAAACTTGAGGCATTGTCACAAGAGTTCAAGGATCAATTTGGGCAACTTGCTAAGCAGATTTCTAATAGACCACAGGGAAGACTACCGAGCAACACCGAGACTAACCCAAGAGAGCAAGTTCAAGCCATAACAGCTCAAGATAGTGAAGGGTTAGAAGAGCCTAATTTGAAGCAAAAGAATGTGGTAGAAGAAGATATGGTTGAGGTCAATAACAAGCCGAACCCAGTAATCAAAGAGTACAAACCTCGCATACCATATCCCCAAGCAATAACGAAAGTCGACACAAAGGAACGGTTCAGTAAGTTTCTTAAACTTTTAAAGAAATTACATATTAACTTATCGTTTCTTGAAGCTCTTTCACAGATGCCAGATTCCAGGAAATTTTTAAAGAAGCTATTGACAAATAAGCGAAAGATAGAGGAGGAATCACATGTGGAACTGAAAGCAGTGTGCTCAGCAATGTTGCAAAATAAACTACCACAAAAATTGAAAGATCCAGGGAGTTTTACAATTCCATGCTTAATTGGAAGTTTAACTATTGATAATGCATTAGCTGATTTGGGGGCAAGCATAAATGTCATGCCTTATAAATTGTTTAAACAACTAGGTTTAGGGAAATCCAAACAAACTAGGATGAGCATTCAACTAGCTAATAAAACTATTAGAGTTCCTAGGGGTATAATTGAAGATGTACTTGTGAAGATTGACAAATTCGTATTCCCGGTAGATTTTGTCATTTTAGACATAGATGAGGACAACACGATCCCCCTAATTTTAGGACAACCATTTTTAGCAACTGCCAGAACTAAAATTGATGTCGACACAGGTGAACTCATACTCTGTGTAGGTGAGGAGACAGTCACTCTTCAAGCCATCGATTCAGCTAGGACATCGAATAATCAAGGTGAGAAAGTAAATTCTATTGATAACCATTCGGTTAACCTTTCTTTTCAAGAAACACCACAAAAGAACACAACTAAATCCGATCCTAGACCCCATGCTAATAAGAAAATAACTCATGAGGAACAAAGGATTCAGATCGATGAACGAGAAGAGGGGAAGAAGCATCTTAAAGAAGCACTAGGGATACACGAAGCAGAACTAAGGCCATCCTACGAGACAAACAAGTTTAAAATTGAAGATCAGGTATTGCTAGATAAAGTAGATCCATGAGTGTCCCCCCTGACCCTAACACCAGCAAGGAAATCCCTTTCAAGGTAATCGATGTTTTTCCATACGAAACAATCGAGGTAAGTAACCCTATGTTCGGCACTTTCAAAATAAACGCTACTCGTCTTAAACTCTATCATGATCATGGAACTGCCAGCACGAGGAAGGACTTTCAACTCCTCAAACCCGAGTACTAACCCTATTAACTTCTGCATTTTTCATCTTATTTCTTTTATTTTATTCTCTCTTTATAACACATAACTATAAACTAACCAAAAATAAAGAATTTCAAGCCACACGGCCTTGCACACAGTCGTGGTCGTGGTCGTGCAGACCTCGCGAATCGTCGTACTGACATGGCAGAGATGGTATGAGTCAGAGAGAATCAATTTTCAGAGTCACGGACTCAACCCACCACACCACGGGCACCGACAAAACCCCACGGCCGTGCGATGCGGCCGTGGTCGACACTATTAGATCACACACGGGCGTGGGGATGTAGCAGATTTGGAATTCTATATAAACCAACCCTCCCTCCCTCTTCTCAACCACTTTCCATCCCCTTTCTTCCATCCTATTCTTCAGAATTCTCCCCTTCCATTTCTCTCTTCCTTAATCCTTCCCCAATTCCCGATCCCCAAAATCTCAATGTCGACGAAATGGCGGAGCCAAGCACAGTCTCCCCGAGGGAGACCGATCTACATATGTTCATGCAGGCCGCTTCATCCAAACAACAAGCCAAGGGTCTTTGAGACCATTTAATTCTTCCTCTTCTTTACTCTTCTCTTTTATTTTCCTTCTCTTTGACTATCTTATGCTTAATTTAGTTTGTTTTATTTTAGTTTCTTAGTGTCAGGTTCAAAAGGCTACTTGGGAATCACGCCACTTCCGCCACCGCCAGCACCTCCGCAGCCTTAGAGGTCACACCCACCTCGCGAACCATCCAACAATAAGGACTATTTGGTCCATTAATCTTTAATTATAATTTTATTTACGCTTCTATTTTCTTTATTTTTATCTTTCTTGTTTTAATTATATATTTAGTTTATGTTAAATGTGTCTTAATAATTCCTGACTAATTCTCTATGAGCTCCCCAATTTCTTCATCTAGCGCAGAGCTCGGTAGCAGCCACCACCCCTATCGACTTGCAACTCCGGGAAACCATCCAAATTTAAGAAGTCTTACCTCCCTCTCTCTCTCTTAAAATGCATATATATCTTTGTACATTGAGGGCAATGTACATCTTAAGTGTAGGGGGTGAATAGTTATTTCAAGAAAGTGCCTAACTTTTTACATTGTTCTCAAATCCCTGAATTATGCCTTGTCCTAGAGTAAGTTTTTCATATTATGATTAGAATGAAAATTCCTTTGATTTATGATTTTTATTGATATGTTTTAGAGTAAGCCATTGATAATTGTGCATTGATGATTAAATTTGAAGAATACTAGAGAATCAAGCATGATAAGTCTATTTTTCAAAAATTTAAAAAAACTTTAGGTTGTTGACCTGAATTTAATTATTACCTTGAAGTTTGAAATTTACGAGGTTGATATCAAATACCCATAATTTTTGTGAGCCATTGAGCCTTATAGAGCATATATTTCTTTCATGCTCACTTTTTATTATGAGTGTGTCAACATTGATTTGTTATTCTAGAACTTGCATTGATGATACATGTCGAGACCACACCTTTGATTTGATGTACAAAGATGATAAAGGCACCTAGATTTTAACCCACTTACTCCACTAAAAGCCTATCTTCATAATTAACCCCTAGTGAACCCCGTTTAATCCTAACAACCTTTTTTTTATTGACTCACCTACTAATATTAACCCAAAACCTTTTGTATTTGTTATCACCATTCATTTTGACTACCTTTTTGTCGATATTTGATTTTGAACATTGCCTAATTACGTTCTACATTTCAGTTGTAAAAGTTCTTTCTTATTATTTGACTTGTTCTTAAATAAATAAATAAATCAAATTATATTCATTATTAGTTGTGTGATTGAATGAGCATATATGTTTGAATGCCAATTATTGAAGAAGAAAGCTCGTATTAGGGTATTTTTATTAGTATGACAAGTTTTCAATTGATGTAATTATTTAGGATTAGTTCATTTTTCTAGTTAGGTAATTTGTCAGGTCAATCTCGATTCTAACCCTCTAATTCAGCCTATATCCATACCCTTGAACCTAAGCCCCGTTACAACACTCTAAAGACCTTTTGATTTGTTTATCATCTCATATTTTAGTGGTGGAGATTTGATTTTTATGCAAGCTTATGGGATTAACTCTTCATATTTGACTTTTGAGTACTTAATTTTGAACCTTAAACACTTTGAGTGATTTGAGTGAATCTTTAGTGAGGATGTCAACCCTTGTCAATTTTGAATCAAAGGTAATTAATTAGATAAGGGGAAGCACCTAACGTTTTCAGGCTATAAATGTATGACTTTGATTGTTTGAATCTTTAGGACTCTTTGAGTTGAATTATCAATGTATGAATTATCTTTGAATTATAACGAAACATTATGAATGAATATTATGAATCGAGGAAGTTTGTTTTAATTATGAGTTGAGAATTTTGCTTGAGGACAAGCAAAAGCTTAAGTGTGGGGGTATTTGATAAACCGTAAAAGTAACATATTTTAAGCCCACATTTAGCATGCTTTTGGATGATTTAAGCCCTGAATTGTATAATTTGGTGCTCTTAATCCTTTGTTTTCATGTTTTATACTCAGAAGAGCACCGGATGACAAAAAGAACGAAAAATGGGCCCAAAATGGAGTAAATGAGCCATATCACGAAATCCACACGGCCTGGGCCCAAGACCACACGACCGTGCCTCATTAATGGAATCAACACGGCCTGGCCACGACTTACACGGGCGTGTGCCATGGGCGTGTCCCTACCATCAGAAAGAGAAGTTTCACTCGAATTTGGATACTTAGGGGCAAAGAAACACATTTCGAAGCCTATATAAACACCCTAAGTATGACCAGAAAAGGGGGAACCCAGGGCTTTAGTCAGGGGGCGTCCAGCTAGGCCAGAGAGGGTCGAATTGTGAAGATTTACTAGAAGAAAGCCAGTTGACCCATCTCAAGAAGCCGGGATTATACTCAAGACAGAGGATCTCTCCTTCAATTCCTTCAGGGGTTTTAGGGATTTCTTATGTTTTGTTTTATCTTTTCTTTTGAGATGTTTTCTTTTATTGTTATGAACTAAACCCTCAGATACCTGAGGGGATGAAACCTAAGATGAATCTTGTTATCATTTGCTGAACTATATGAAAAACCACAAAAGATTCGAACATTCCAAATTGTGAACATTGCGCAAAAAAGCACATGAGTGAATGTTGGAAATTGAAAAAAGCTTGTTTTTCATGTAGGTTTTTGGAATATTTTGCCTGAGAGTCCCGAAAAATGTTAATGACACTCCTGCCGCTACTTAGAGGTTTACTCCTGTAGTTAAGGGTCGAGGTGTAATCAGATAAGGGAAGCTGGTTCTACGATCCATCAAACAAAAGCTAAAGCTCTTGCACGAGCCTATGTAGTCCAAATTAGGGAAGAGAATGATGTTACTGATGTTGTAGCAGGGAAATTAAAATCGGAGTTGTTAAGTATAACAATATCTGCTCCAAGTCCTTTGAAACAAACTATGCTCGTTGATCAAGTGTGCGATGCCCATGAGAATTCCAAAATAAAACATTCAAATTGATTTTTTATCGTGTCGTTTGATGACTTTGATGTAATTGTGGGAACAGACTGATTGACCGAGCAGTGTGATTATAGACTACCACAAAAAGGTCTATGTCCAAAGTTTGAAAGTAAAATTATTGAAGTCAAAGGCATAAGATCAAGTGATTCTACTTGTATCATTTCATTAGTTCGAGCTAATAAGATTTTGAATCAAGGTGATGAAGCATATCTAGCTTATTATTAACTTGAACTCGGATGAAAGCCAAATAAGTAAGATTCGAATAGTATGTGAGTTCCCGAAAGTGTTTCTAGAAGAATTGCCAAGATAGCCTTCTGATATTAAGGTTGAAAATGCAATTGAGGTTTACCCGGGTAAAACTTTCGTATCTATTGCTCCGTACCATATGGAGTTGTAATATCCCATTTTTCAATGGTGCCGGAAACAGTGGTTTTGGGACCATAACGAGTGAGTCCATTAATACTATTTTTTAATATTTATGAGCCAAGTATTATGATTAGTGAATTTTGATTTGATAATTTCATTTAATTGGATAATTAGTTAAGTACAAGTGGTTCGATCCTAAAGTCAAGTGGTTTTGAAAAATAAGGTATCGGGCCCTCGTTTTCAAAAATCGAGCTCGTAAATATTTTTATTAAATATTTATAGAGGTTTATTTAATTTTGGTCCGGAAATTTTAATAATTTGATAGTTAATTAAGAAAAAAGAACTAAATAATAATTTAACATGGTTAAATGGATTACTTAATAATTAACTAAAAAAGAACTTTTTCGCTATTGATTTATAGTGGTTAAATGGATTACTTAATAATTAACTAAAGACTAATGCAGCAATTTAACATCTTTTAAATGTTTGTAGGGTTAGTGCTCTCATTTTTTCTTAATTATATTATGTTAAACTAAGTTATAATAAAATAATAAAAAGTTAAAGTTAATAAAAACCAAAAAAATATATCTTCTTTCATTTTCTTCTCTTCCAACTGAAAAACACCATTGTTAAGATTAGAAAGCTTTGGCCAAGCTTTCAATGATGCGTGTATATATATTTTTTAGGGCTGTAGATGGACATAATTGAAATTGGAATGAAAATAAAGCTCAATTGTGAAAGTTATACTTTTTTTAGTATTAGGGACTAAATTGAATAAAATGTAAAAGTTTAGGGAAATTATATAAAATTTAATTTAAAGATTATAAGCTTGAATTTGATTGTTATTATGAGATTGTTATTGATATTTTGAATCTTAACTATTATATAGATCAAGTTGTTGACTTAAGAGAAAAAGGGAAAACTGCTGAATAGCCCCTGGTATCCAAAGCGTTACCGTTTTATCAGGTAAGTTCATACGGTATGAATATGTTTAATTTTTTGTTGAGTTTTATTTGTATGTTCATTCATGTTTAATTAGTAACTTTAATTGGCTACAAAGTTGTACCTAAATTGAGAATTAAATCAAATTTAAATGGATAGTTGCGAGAAGGTATAATATGAGGTTAAATTTCGATGAAATTAGTGAAAGTCTCGTATACGAGGTTACAGGTTATTGCCTACAGGTTCTAACCTCCAGCATGTGTTGCGGACTAGAGAATACAGGAATAGGTTCCGAGTTCCAATAAGTGTTGTGAATTCGAGAATACAGTTTTATGTTCCGAGCTCCTTCATATGTTGCAAACTCGAGAATACAAGAATATTAAGCCTTGGCCAGGCTACTTATCGTGTAGGTTCAATCCTAATGAGTAACCAGGCACTATTATTTTAACTTGTATACGAAGTTCTTTTACGAAATTTCATCGGGTAATATTATGAATAAAAAAGGATATTTTACGCCATTGATTGTTGGCTAAGTTATGTATATGAGTTGAATATAAGGTATAAGTGTGTTTGAAATGAAAATAAGAACATTTGAGGTTATAAATGTGATTGCTCAAAATCTTATAAGTTGGTGTTGTTGTTTGAATTTTGATAGATATATTTGAATTACATAATGGATGTTTATGATAAGAGTATATGATGCAAATTGAGTGGTGCATGTGAGTAAGGTGATAAATTAGAAATTCATGATATATATATTGGGTTGAGTTTGAAAATTTACCATCTGAAGCTATATATATGTGTGGATTTAACTTAAAGCCTTATGTATTTACGTGAGATTGGTTTACATTGAATCATGTATTTTGTAAGTGGTTAAGGTAAGTTAAATGTTTACATTGTATGAGCTTAGTAAGTATTTTATAATATTTACAGTGTTACTACTTTTATGTAGATTTTGGACTTTTGAAATGTGTCGACCAGAACAACGATAAACACACACCTACCATATTTCAATTCAATAGACTTTTGATGTTTTGAAGTTGGTTACTTGTGGCATGTACATAGGTTGAATGAATTTATGCTAGTTAAAGCGTGTTATGGTATAATAGCCTTGTATATATTTATGCTTATGTTTGTGAAATTGTTAAATGGTGGTAGTTTATGGGAAAGTGTAACTATGATAGTTATGAAATAGGCAAGTTTGGATGAGATTATTTATATATAATAGTAGTGATATGCAATGGTTATAATATGATTTACATTTGGTTTGAGATTAATGAATTGTTGGTGCCAATAAGGGAATATTGGTTGCTTGTTTGAATGATTAGGTAAATTGATGTTTTAGTCTTAAAACGTCCATATCTTGGAGTAGGTTTGAATGGAGTTAAACGACATTATAATTCATTTGGTATGAATGGTATGCAAATTGCTTAAAACAAGTCATATATGTTGCACACGGGCTACCATACGACCATGTTTTGCACATGGTTTGTAACACCCCAAAATAGAGTCTAGGAATTTTAGAGGTGTTTTAGGAATTTTGGTATTATTTGTGAACTAGTTGTCTTGACTCTATTTTCGAATGTTTGGAGAGACGCCTTTCTTATCTAAGCACAAGGCCTATTGAACCTATTTCACTCGTTCAACTAGATTAGCAAATTATTTAAGCTTATGCGAGACTAACTGAACTCAAAGCTCATCTCATAATCCCTAAAGGAATTGATAAACTGTAATTATAACATATTTTAATCCCACATTTAGCTCACTTTTCGATAATTTATTTCTTGATTTATATAAAAAGGTGCTTGTAATCCTTTTTTTTCATGTCTTATACCCAGGAAAGCACCCGAGGATGAAAAGAACACAAAAAGGGCCCAAAACGGAGTAAATGGGCCTTAGCACGAGATTGACACGGCCTGGTCCAAAGTGCACACGGTCGTGCCTCGACGATCACCTAGAGCACGGCCTCAACCCCGCCTTTCACGGCCGTGCCTCAAGTTAGAAATCTGAACACGGTTTGAAGTCGATCCACACGGGCATGTGCCATGGCCGTGCCTCTGTCGCTGGAAAGAACAATTTCAGTCGGAAAAGGATACTTAGGGAGAAAGAATCGCATTCTAAGAGCCTATATATATCCCCTAAGTGCCACCTTTGAAAAGGCGTCAAAGTTAGGCCAAGGAGCCAAGCCGAGAAGGTCAGATTTAGGGAATAAAGCAAGGATAGCCAGTGGATCCATCCCAAGAAGCCGGAGTTATACTCAAGACGGCGGAATTCTCCTTCAATTCCTTCAGGGGGTTTTAGGGTTTTCTTATGTTTTGTTTTATCTTTTCTCTTGAGATGTTTTCTTTGTTTGTTATGAACTAAACCCCTCAGATACCTGAAGGGGATGAAACTTAGATGAATTTTGTTATTTGATTTCTGAGTTATATGATGAATACTTAGTTTGTTCTTAATTATGTTGCTTAATCCAAATCTGATGTGCTTAGGTGGAGGAGGAATAGACCCTGTCTAAGAGTAAATCTATCATAATTAAGCGGAGTTGATCGAACGCCTAGAGATAGGGTTACGAGATTT
Source organism: Gossypium australe (assembly GCA_005393395.2). NCBI lineage: Eukaryota > Viridiplantae > Streptophyta > Magnoliopsida > Malvales > Malvaceae > Gossypium > Gossypium australe. The sequence continues at coordinate 11,563,787 of CM016617.1, forward strand.
TGCCGGATTAGGGTGAAACCTAATATGGGAATCCATTGATCGATTTACTGCTATTCTATAGAGTTATTATAAGCGAACGAGAGTTCCACTAATTAACCTAGGGTTAGACGTTATTCACCTCGAGAGAGGGTTTAATATAGGTTAGGGAGTCCTACGAATCAAGCTAAGTAAAGAAATCATATAATTCAGGGTTAGGTAACAAGTGAAGTCTAGGAGGATTCTTTCTGAGGGTATCGTCGTCATCAATTGAGTTTTTCTTCAAGTTATTTTCCAAATCGTTCTTTTCCGTCTTTGCGTCCTTAGCTTAGTCGTCGTCAATTTAATTTTAAAGCAACTTCATTCTATTTTTAAGGCTAAATAATAAAAAGAAAGTTAGTATTAGTACTTTTAGTTCTTTTGGGTTCGATAATCCGGTCTTGCCTAAGCTATACTACTGTTCGATAGGTACACTTGCCTTTAATCGTTGTCAGAGTTAGTCTCCAGGTTCGATCATTCTTTTATAAATTTTAAAGCTTTGATTTCAGCGATCAAGTTTTTGGCGCCGTTGCCGGGGAACTAAAATATTAAGAAAACTCTATTTTTATTACTTTAGCCTTAATTTTTATTTTTCGCAATTTACTTTTATTTTTATTTTTATTTTTACTTTTTTTCTGAATTTTCTTTCTCTCTTTTCTAGCAGGTAACTCTAGTTTACGACTAGAAGGAACTCGAGAGGACCTTTGGTATACGATAGTGATATTGAAGCAACCGCTCGCAGGAATCGTCGGGAAACCAGGCGGGCCCTAAATTGCACAGAAAGAGAGGAAGAAGACAGATCCAATCCTACTGAAGGGATGGACGAGAACCACCCACAACCACGCGATGTAGGGGAAAATAATGCTCCACGCACAATGTTTGATTATGCGAAACCGCATTTAACAGGAGCAGAATCAAGTATTGTTAGGCCTGCTATAGCTGTTAACAATTTTGAATTAAAGCCTAACACAATACAAATGATTCAACAGTTTGTTCAATTTGATGGTTTGCAGGACGAAGATCCAAACACGCATATAGCTAACTTTTTTGAGTTTTGTGATACTTTCAAAATAAATGGCGTTTCTGATGATGCCATACGTCTTCGGTTATTCCCTTTTTCATTGAGAAATAAAGCCAAACAATGGTTAAACTCGTTACAACGAGGGTCAATCACTACATGGGATCAAATGATCGAAAAGTTTTTAATGAATATTTTCCACCGACCAAAACGGCCAAATTACGGAATGATATCTCTTCTTTTGTGCAGATAGATTTAGAGACATTATACGATGCATGGGAGAGATTCAAGGATCTCTTGAGGAGGTGCCCACACCATGGCTTACCCTTGTGGGTACAAGTCCAAACCTTTTATAACGGTGTAAACCCCTCAACGAGGCAACTAATTGATTCAGCCGCCGGTGAAACACTGAACAAAAAAACTCCAAAAGCAGCATACGAGTTCATCGAAGAGATGTCACTGAATAATTACCAGTGGCAAGCTTCAAGAACCAAACCAACAAAATCAGCGGGAGTTTTCAATGTTGATGCAGTGACCATGCTATCAACGCAGCTAGAGATGATGAATAAAAAGCTTGATAGTTTGTGTTCCTCACAGGCACATCCAGTCATGCAGTGCGATGCAAGTGGAACTGTGGGAATCCTGAGTACCCACCCTACCAACAGGAAGCAGAGAGCGAACAGATGAACTATATAGGTAATAATTTCCGATCCAATAATAATCCTTATAGTAATAATTACAATCCAAGTTGGAAGAACCACCCAAATTTTTCATGGGGAGGTCATGGAAATCAAGGAAATCAAAGGCAACAACCTCCTCAAAATTTCCAAAATCAGCCCTATCCACAAGAAAAGAAACCTACCCTCGAGGAGATGATGGCAAAATTCTCAGCAGACACAGAGAAACGTATCTAAGAAACTGAGAGAACAACCAAAAGCAATGAAAGCCGAATCAGGGAAATTACTAAGTCAGTCAAGGAAGTCACTAATGCAATCGAACAACTCGCAAAGCTGATGTCAGAACGATCATAATGACGTCTACCAAGCAACACTGAGATTAACCCTAAGGAGCAAGTTCAAGCCATCACAGCTCGGGATAATAAGAGGTTAGATAAAACTGATCCAAGGCCAGAAAATAAGGTAGACGAAGGTAAAACGGAGGTACCACAAGAAAAGCCAAAACCATTAATCAAAGAGTACCAACCTCGCATACCTTATCCTGAAGCCATAAAAAGAGATGATTTAGAGGAACAGTTCGGTAAGTTTATTAAGCTGTTAAAGAAATTACATATTAACTTACCTCTTCTTGAAGCTCTTTTTGAGATGCCAGACTTGAGAAAATTTTTAAGACAGCTCTTGACCAACAAACGCAAAATAGATGAAAAGCACCACGTGGAACTAAACGCAACATGCTCGGCAATGTTACAAAATAGACTACCACAGAAACTAAAAGATCCAGGGAGTTTTACAATTCCATGTTTAATTGGTAGTTTAAATATTGATAATGCGTTAGCTGATTTAGGGGCAAGCATAAATGTCATGCCTTATTCACTGTTTAAACAACTAGGTCTAGGGAAGCCCAAACAAACTAGGATGAGTATTCAATTAGCTGATAAAACTGTTAGAATTCCTAGGGGTATTATTAAAGATGTTCTCGTAAAAATCGATAAATTTTTTTTCCTAGTAGATTTTGTTGTTTTAGACATGGATGGGGATAATTCAATCCCCTTAATTTTAGGAAGACCTTTTCTAGCAACTGCCAAGACTAAAATTGATGTTGCCACAGGATAACTCATACTTCGTGTCGGAGATGAATCGATCAATCTTCAAGCTCTCGACTCGGCCAGGACAACAGTCGATAAAGGTAAGAAAGTCACTTCAATTGATAATCAAATTGTTCAACCTTCATCGCAGGAAACATCACAAGACCTAAAACCTGAGCCAACTCATAGACCCCAAGTTGACAAAGAAGAATCACACAAGGAACAAAGCCTTAGGGTCAACAATTTAGAGGAGCAGAAGACACAAGTCAAAGAAGAGCCGGAACCACACGAAGTAAAACCAGAGGAACCGCCAGAAGAGCTCGTAGGGACATCAAATCACTTCAAAATAGGAGACCAGGTACTGTTAGACAAAATCGATCCTCACATCACTACCATAGACCTGAGAGCAAAGGGAGAAAATCTTCTTAAGGTACACGATATCTTCCCAAACGGAACAGCCGAGGTAAGCAATCCAATATTCGGCACTTTCAAGGTAAACGCTCCTCGACTTAAACTTTGTCAAGAAAATAGAACTATAAGAATGAGGGAAGATATTCAAACCTTTAAACCTCCCTAAATTTTTCAAACACGAGGAAAAGTCTAGCTTAAGACTATAAACGAGCGCTTCTTGGGAGGCAACCCGAGTACGAACCCTATTTCTTTTTATAGTTGTTTTCATTCCTTTTTATTTTTCTTTCTTCTTCTCTTTTTAAACTAACCAAAAGTGCAAGTTTCTAGGTCACACGGCCTTACACACGGTCGTGTCCGTGGCTGTGTGGACCACCAGAACCACCGCACTGACAGAGTAGAGGCCGTGCGAATTAGATCCTACCTAACCCCAACGTCACGGATCCAACCACCCTCCCCACAGGCACTGATAGAATGGCACGGCTGTGCCCCACAACCGTGTGAAGCTACTGACTTGCACACCACGGGCAGAACACGCCCGTGCCTGCAAACCGTGCGAAGCTACTGACTTATCGAGCACAGGCAAGACACGCCCATGCAGCCTGACCGTGCCAACATACAAACTTCACAAACACGGGCGTGAGTGGATGAAACACGGACATGAGTTAACAACACACCCAAACACACGGCCGTGCAATGCGGCCGTGTAAATAGACACACCCTAGGACCACGGCCGTGGGGACATAGCAGATTTGAACCCCTATTTAAACCCCACAACCCTTCACCTTCCCTCCATCTGGTTTTATCTTTATTTTCTTTTCTTTTCACTCTTCTCCCTCTCAGACTTTTCACTAACAAGTCTCTTAAACCCTTGAGCCACGCAAGGAACCATGCCGAAGAAACGAAAGAAGGCCAAACACAGTCTCCTAAAAGGAAACCCTACACATGAGTTCATGCTGGCAGCTTCGTCTCAACACCAAGCCAAGGATCTTTGAGACTAATTAGTTTTTATTTTTATTTTCTCTTTTGCTTCAATTTCCTTCTCTTTGATAATCTTATGCTCAGTTTTGTTTCACTTATTTCAGTTTCTTAGTGTCAGGTTCGCCAGGCTGCTAGGGAATCACGCCACTTCCGCCACCGCAAGCACCTCCGCAGCCCTAGAAGTCACACCCACCTCGCGAACCATCCGTCAATAAGGACTTATCAGTCCATTAGTATTTTCTTTTCATTTCAGTTTTCTTCTTAGTCTCCTTTCCTTTTTCTTTCTTATTTTTAATTTTATGTCTTAATGACCCATGGCTAATCATTCACGAGTTCTCCAATTTCTTCATATAGCGCAGAACTCGGGAACCAACACCACCACCATACCGACGCATTCGCCGTATTTGCCACATCCTCCACGAAACCCGCCCAAGAATTTAGGGAGTACCTCGCACCCTCACTTTTGATTTCTATAAAAATAGAGATTTATCTATCTTTGTACATTGAGGACAATGTACATCTTAAGTGTGAGGGGTAAAAATGCCTAACTTTTTGCATTATTCTCAAATCTCTGAGGGTAAAAGTGGAATAACAGTGCCAAACTTTTTTCATTATTCTCAAATCCCTGAATTTAGTTTTGTTTTTGAGTAAATTCTTCATATTGCTAATTAGGATGAAATTTCTAATGATTTGTGATTTTTATTGACATATTTTAGAATAAGTCATAGTTAATTGTGCATTGATAATTGAATTTGAAAAATGCTAGAGAATTAAGCATGATAAGTCTCTTTTCATGAATTAAAATTTTGTTAGGTTGTTGACCTAAATTTGAATACTACCTTGAAATTTGAAATTCACGAGGATAATGTCAAAACACCCATTATTTTTGTGAGATTTTGAACCTTATGGAGCATACATTCTTTTTCATGCTCATTCTTTGATTATGAGTGTGTCAACCATGAGTTGTTATTCTAGAAGTTGTCTCGTTTATGCATGTCGAGACCATACTTTTGATTTGATATTACAGAGATGATAAAGGCACCTAGGTTTTAACCCACTAACTCCACTAAATAACCTACCTTTACAATTAACCCCTAGTGAACCCCGTTGATCCTAACAAACCCTTTTTTATTGACTCACCTACTAATATTAACCCAAAGCGTCTTTGTATCCATCCTTTCTTTTGACTACCCCTTAATCAAGAATTGATTTGATCAAGTTACCTAAGTATATTTTTCTGGTAGTTAAATTTATCTTGTTTTAATGAATATTCTTAAAAAAATCAATCAAGGTATTCAATATTAGTAGTATAAAGAGTGAGCTTACACGATCAAAGTCTATTTTCAAAAGAAAAGCTCGTATTAGTAAGTTTATTACTTTTCAGTTGATGAATTTTCAAGTAGGTACTTATCAATTTAATCTCGATTCTAACTGTCTAATTTCAGCCTTTAACCACACCGTTAACCCTGGCCCTGTTACAACCCTAACAAAGACCTTTTGATCTGTTTATCATCTCATATTACCGTGGTGGAGATTTGATTTTCAGGCAAGCCTATGGGATTAACTTTTCAGGTTCGACTTATGAGCGATCTTTTCCTGAACCTTAAACACTTTAGAGTGAATTGAGTGAATCCTTAGTGAGGACATCAATCTTTGTCGGTTTTGAATTGAAAAGGTAGTTATTTAAATAAGGAGAGACACCTATGTTTTTGAAGTATAAACTCATGACTTATCTCGTTTAATTCTTTAGGACTCTTTAAATTGAACTATCCATGTATGAATTATCTATGAATTATGACAAGGCATTGTTGATAGGAATTGTGAATCATGGAAAGTTCGTTTTAATTGTAAGTTGAGAATTTTGCTTGAGGACAAGCAAAAGCTTAAGTGTGGGGGTATTTGATAAACCGTAATTATAACATATTTTAATCCCACATTTAGCTCACTTTTCGATAATTTATTCCTTGATTTATATAAAAAGGTGCTTGTAATCCTTTCTTTTCATGTCTTATACCCAAGAAAGCACCCGAGGATGAAAAGAACACAAAAAGGGCCCAAAAAGGAGTAAATGGGCCTTAGCACGAGATTGACATGGCCTGGTCCAAAGTCCACACGGCCGTGCCTCGACGATCACCTAGAGCACAGCCTCAACCCCGCCTCACACGGCCGTGCCTCAAGTTAGAAATCTGAACAAGGTTTGAAGTCGATCCACACAGGTGTGTGCCATGGCCGTGCCTCTATCGTTGGAAAGAATAATTTCAGTCGAAAAAGGATACTTAGGGAGAAAGAATCGCATTCCAAGAGCCTATATATATCCCCTAAGTGCCACCTTTGAAAAGGCGTCAAAGCTAGGCCAAGGAGCCAAGCCGAGAAGGTCAGATTTAGGGAATAACGCGAGGATAGCCAATGGATCCATCCCAAGAAGCCGGAGTTATACTCAAGACGGCGGAATTCTCCTTCAATTCCTTCAGGGGATTTTAGGGTTTTCTTATGTTTTGTTTTATCTTTTCTCTTGAGATGTTTTCTTTGTTTGTTATGAACTAAACCCCTCAGATACCTGAAGGGGATGAAACCGAGATGAATTTTGTTATTTGATTTCTGAGTTATATGATGAATACTTAGTTTGTTCTTAATTATGTTGCTTAATTCAAATCTGATGTGCTTAGGTGGAGGAGGAATAGACCCTGTCTAAGAGTAGATCTAACATAATTAAGCAGAATTGATCGAACTCCTAGAGATAGGGTTATGAGATTTTGCCAGATTAGGGTGAAACCTAATATGGGAATCCATTGATCGATTTACTGCTATTCTAGAGGGTTATTATAAGCGAATGAGAGTTCCACTAATTAACCTAGGGTTAGACGTTATTCGCCTTGAGAGAGGGTTTAATATAGGTTAGGGAGTCCTACGAATCAAGCTAAGTAAAGAAATCATATAATTCAGGGTTAGGTAACAAGTGAAGTCTAGGTGGATTCTTCCTGAGGGTATCGTCGTCATCAATTGAGTTTTTCTTCAAGTTATTTTCCAAATCGTTCTTTTTCGTCTTTGCGTCCTTAGCTTAGTCGGCGTCAATTTAATTTTAAAGCAACTTCATTCTATTTTTAAGACTAAATAATAAAAAGAAAGTTAGTATTAGTACTTTTAGTTCCTTTGGGTTCGATAATCCGGTCTTGCCTAAGCTATACTACTGTTCGATAGGTACACTTGCCTTTAATCCTTATCAGAGTTAGTCTCCAGGTTTGATCATTCTTTTAAAAATTTTAAAGCTCTGATTTCTGCGATCAGGAATCACTTACAACTCTTCTTTTCTATAGGCACTAACTCGGGAGCATACTTGATGAGTCGCAAGAACTCTCGTTCGTAGTCAACTACTAGCATATTCCCTTGCTTCAACATAATAAATTCTTTCCTTCTATCTTCTAAATACAGTTCACCGATATACTTCTTTTCAAACTCAGACAAGAATGTCTAAGTGACTTGATTTGCTAGCACATGACGTGTTATAGTTAACCACCATAGATAATGTAACACCCCTAACCCGTATCCATCGCCGGAGTAGGGTTACGAGGTATTACCGATCAATACACATCGTTTAACATACATAACTCATACATTTATGCATTCATACTCAAATACCATTTAATCACAAACACATCATCCCTTCTAAGGGCCTACGAGGCCTTAAACATGCTTTAGAAGTGGTTCGAGACTAAACCGATAACATATGAAATTTTTGGAAACTTAGAAAAATTTTAACCATACAGGGGTCAGACGCTCGTGTGATCAGACCGTATGCCTGACACGGCTCTAAACACGCCCGTGTCTCAGGCCGTGTGGAAACTGGGCATACATACTGACTTGTGTCACACGACCAACCACACGCCCGTGTGTCTAGCCCGTGTGCCCTTTGAAGTGGCCACACATGCCCGTGTGCTAGGCCGTGTGCCACTTAGGGGTATACTGACTTGTACCACACGACCAGTCACACGCCCGTGTGGAACATACTGACTTCAATTCAATTTCAACACCAGGGGATGCACGGCCATGTAACATGACCGTGTGTCACACACGGTTGAGACACACGCCCATGTCTCTGCCCGTGTGGACAAAAATAGGCCATTCGCAAGGCCAATTTGCCACCTCAACTTCAATGTACCTACACAAGGCAAAATGATACCATTTCATCATACAATTAGGTAGCCAAAATCATCAACCAAATGCACAATTCATACTATATTTATTTCTATCATTTCAATACTCAATTTAAAGCCATTTACCTATTCAAATACCTATCAATTCATCTTGCTTTACTAGACATAATTCACATATATGTTTCATTCAATAAAACCATTCCAAATATACATTATCAATTCAACCTCATTCATTCATTATAGGTCAATTACCTAATTCAAAATAAAGCTATTAACACATCTTTATACATTAACAAAATTATCAACACAAGCCAACTTAAATGGCCCAAAATACGTGCCATATACCATATATACACAGCTCAAAAGTACCAAAATAGATGTCCGATAGTGCAATGAAGTTCCTGACGATCATCAATTCCCAGCTAGCTTCTATATACTATAAAACATAGAAGAAAATAACAAAGTAAGCTATAAAGCTTAGTAAGTTCGTATGTATATATGAAATAATCAACATCATTCATTAACAATTCCAAATAGATATATAATTTGCAATTAAAACCTTAATCAATGATATAACATAAAGTTTAACTACAAAGCAACTCATAAGTTCTCATCTTCTTTTAATTCATCATTCGAACAGTTTTATGTACATACCTGTACTGATACATATCTATTCTCACCAATTCGCTTATCAAATCACTTCGAGTTTATAGATGCTTTCGATATAAGTACATCGATTTTTTGTGCCATAGTCCAACTATGGTCTTACACCTACATTGCCAAGGCCCTGCTGTGGTCTTACATTCACATGCCATAACTCGGTTATGGTCTTATTATCCGATTTGCCATAACTATGGTCTTATTCAGTAACTCGTCCACTTAAACTGTATATTTAAATCAAATTTATCACATTTAGCTATAGAGTAAATAGAATCTCAATACCATCTATCAATTGAATAAATACACATTCAAATTCAATTATACGAACTTACCTCGTATACGAAAATGACGAAACGGATCAACTATTCAATTACTTTTCTTTTTCCCCGGTCTAAGTCCAAACTCCTTCTTTCTTGATCTATATGAATTCAAAATTAACTTATTTATTCATCTACTCATTCAATTAATCCAAAAATACACATCTGGGCATTTTTACACATTAGCCCCTAAACTTTCACATTTAACCAATTTAGTCCCTATTTCACAAATACACAAAATTCACATAATTCAAAAAAACCCATGCATTGGCCAAATTATATATAGGTACCTAGAAGCCCAAAAATTTCATTTATTTCACATTCAACCACACAATTTGCACATTTCACAAATTAATCCCTTTTTTGACATTTTTATCAAAAATCACTTTACAAAACTAGTTTAACTATCAACAAGCTTTCATATTTCAACATTAAACATCAAAGAACACATAGATTCAACAATGGAAACTCTCAAAATCTTTAACAGTTTCAAAATCTAAGATACGGGCTTGCTAGAATACGAAGCAACGATCTCAAAAACACAAAAATTACTAAAAACCGAGCTCAAAATTACTTACAATTGGAGCATGCATTAGCCGAACCCTAACAAGCTTCCAACCTTTCTTTTTCCTTTGATATTCCGTCATCAAGGAAGAATATGAACACAAATTCATGTTTTGATATGATTTAATTAACTTAATTTATCAATTTACTTATTTACCCTTAATGAATAAACATAGAAATCTATAATGCATGTCCATTAATGTCCATTAACACTAAAAATGGTCTAATACCATCATAAGGACTTTTAATTTAATTAATCATAACAATTAAAAACCTTTAGCAAGTAGAATGCAACTTTTTCATTTTACGCGATTTAATCCTTTTTTTATCAAATTAACCAACCAATCGATAAAATTAGCTCACAAAATTTTCACACATATCAAATAACATGCTGTAAATATCGAAAATAATATTAAAAAAAATTTTCAACATCAGAATTTTGGTTCTGAAACCACTGTTCCGATCTAGCTAAAATCGAGTTGTTACTGATAAGCTTCTTCTTTTAAGAAAGATATCGCACAAGTGACACACTCTGGCGGTGAATATTCTAACTGTTGTAAGACATTTTCAATTGATTCTAGCCAGATTTCCGCTAAAAAGGGATCGACCACTTTAACCCTCTAAACTCAGTTGCTCCATATTTTCGCAATTCCTTTATTGGGGCTCGTCGAGCTACAACTATTGTCCGATCTTGCAGAGTAACTCCCGCTATTCTCTGAAGGATTTCCACTATCATGCGAGAAAATTCTCATAATCTCAACCTTCTTGTCGAGGTCTATTAGCTCTATTTTGTCGAGCATCAACTAGATTAACACCAGGTGTTTCGATCCCAGTCCTATTCTCACTCTCAATAGAGTGATCGCTACTATTTATATCATTATTAACAATGCTTCATAGTTCCTTGGACATCTTCAGTTATAAAAGAGATAAATTTCATAATCAACATCCAAATATCTATTCAAACTCGACTCAACTTGTCATGCACCTTTATAATCAATTTTGAGCTCAATATAGCCCGAGAATCGGCTAAATCTACAACTTTGATACCACTAAATGTAACAACCCATACCCGGTTTAATCATCAAATTCAAACTATACGGTGTCACATTCATTTTTGGAGCAACTACATCAAATCACAATCTGATTCACAACATTAAACATTTAATTATAAGTAAAACAAGTATATAAAATTAGATGTAATCATTTACGAGTCTTATACAAGCTTACAAAAGGTCTTTTGCTAACCAAGGTCAAAATAGGACCAAATTATAATGAATTCAAAATTTTGGGTTGAAATCGAGACAGAGGGGGTTCCTCGTCATGAAACAACTCTTTGTCTTGTACTAGTCGTGGCCTCGAACGTCGTAGTGACATGATTCTTTGGTTACACCTCGTTACTACGTTGGGAGTATGTCGTCGTGACGTGACTCACTATTTCCAAAAAGGATCAGTTCGAAACAAGTTTAAAAGACTTGTAATAACATATAGCATCACATTCACAACCAAAACAACAATATTTCAGTAGCATATGAGGCAAAACATACCAAATTGATACTTCAAAGTGACATTAAGTAACTAAGTTCTAAATTTGACCAATTTCGATACAAACTGACTTAAACCCAATGTGCGTATCATTTACAATCGAAAGGTTACTTTACAATCTTTGTTGAGTCAGAAACGGTAGTCAAGATGCTAACTTCAAGTCCTTGGGCTTTAAGAAATACTTGAACCTAAAGCTCACATCACTCATCATCAGCTTTCGCCTTTCCTTTCCATCTTAAAAGTCCTTGATAAATCATAGATTACATATATTTTAACCCCATGCTTGGCTTAATTTTGGATGATTTTCCATTGGATTTGATGAAATCGATGCTCCTAATCCCTTAATTTCATTTTTTATACACAGGAGAGCTTAGGGAGTCGAAAAGAACAAGAAAGGGCCAAAAAAGGGTAAAATGGGCCTACCTAGGAAATCAACACAGCCTGGACCATTGGACACGGCCGTGTGTTACGAGCAGGATCAACCACGGCCTGTACTATCGTCCACGGGGGGATCACACGGTCGTGTGTGGCGAGCAGAGTCGAGCACGGCCTAAGCTCTTGCGCACAAGCGTGTCCATGCCGTCCCCAAAGGTTAATTCTATTCGGAAAAGGGCTACTTGTGGGCCAAGAAAGGCATCTCAAAGCCTATATAAACACCCTAGTGGGCAACCTAAAAAGAACGTCGAGTACACGTCGAATAGAAGGTAGAAAATACTCCAAGACAGCCGTCAAGAACAGCTTAGGAGAAGGATCTCCATCAAGACTGAGGATCTCCCATCAAGTTCTTTAAAATTTTTTGGGTTTTCTTATATTTTGTTATTTTCCCTATTTTAAGATGTTTCCCTTTATCAGTATGAACTAAACCTCTCAAATACCTGAGGGGATGAAACCTAAGACATATCTTATTATTATTTGATTTATAAGATAAATACTTGTTCTTATTCTTAATTGTGAGTTCTTATTCTTGTTTTGATAATTCAGGTTATTGATTCAAGTCGAATGTGCTTATTTAGTGGAGCAAAAGTCCCTGTTTAAGAGTAGATCAACCCAATTAAGCGGAGTTGATTGCAAACCTAGAAATAGGGTGACGAAAATCTACCGGATTAGAGTCAAATCTAATAAGGGAATCCATAGATCGAGCTAATGCGACAATAGGGGTTTTAATTAAAAAGAGATTTCAATTAATCAACCTAGAGTCAGTTGTTTTTAGTCTTGAAAAAGATATTAACATAAATCAGGGGTTTCTACAGATTAAGTCAAGTGAATAAATCATATGAATCAAAAGTAATAAGTGAAGTCTAGGTGGATTCTTCCTTAGGTATTGCCTATCTCATATAAGTTATCTAAAAGTATTTTCCTAATTCTTTCTCTGTCGCGTTCATAGTCAATTAGTTAGTTAAAAATTAGATTAAAATAAACCCCCTTTTAATTATTAAGCTAGATAATAAGAAGATAGTTATTACTAGTAATTTTAGTCCTTAAGGATATGATATTCCGGACTCACCATAACTATACTACTGTTCGATAGGTGCGCTTGTCTTTGTCGAAATTTTAGTTAGTCTCGAGCCCATTAGTCCTACATCGTCTTTAGCTACAAACAATAATTCAATAATAATACAATATCAAATTCCATATCAAATCACATTCAATTTCAAAGTCATACATATTTTGCAATTTATTCAATTTAGTCCATAACTTTGATTTAAGGCTTCAAATTGAAATTTGATTTCACATTTACTCATTAGGGACCTCCTATTTTATATTCCTAATGAAATTTCATAATAGTTTTGCATTTAATCAATTTGGTCCCTAATGTACAAAACTAAAAGCTAAGTTTCACAATTCAGTCCTTTTATTAATCTAAACTTAATTTCTATCAAATTCACACCAAATTCATCCATTTCTCAACTCTGGAAACTCTAAAAAACTTTAACATTTTTTCAAATTGATATACGAGCTAGCTAAATTAAGCTCCCATGATAAAAAAAAATCCATAAAAATCAAAATAAAATGACTTAGGGACTTACAATTAATGGTCGAAAGCTAACTATCAATGGCGATTCTTCTCTTTTTCTTCTTCAACGGATGATATGTTTTAAGGGAGAAGATGACATTTTTTTCATCATCCACTAACTTTTCTATTTGTAATTAGATTAAGTGAAGTTTAGTTTAATTAATCACGATTATTCTTTAATTAATATTTTTAATATTTTTAATTATAATTAATATAAATTTAATGGCCAACATCATCAGCATCCACTACTATAGAGAATTGATTTATTAACCATTTTATTCCTTTAGACAATTGCTATATAAGTGGCCAAGCCTTATTCCAATTAAAAATCTGTAGCGATGAAAATTTTACAATTTAGCTCCTAAGCCTTAATCAACCACAATTTTGGCTAAATTTCAAATTTCCATTCATATATATACTAACTCCGTAAATATCCCTATTTAATATTTACAGACTTGTTTTACGAAAATGAGGTCTCAAAACCGCAATTTTTTACACTTCTAACTTTCGGGTCATTACAATACTTTTCTCCAATAAAAGATGAAACATCAAAAGGTCCACATATATCAATGTGTATTATCTTAAAAAGCTATGTACTTCTTGTGGCATCTTTGTTAGTATGTTTGGTTTGCTTTCCTTTAATGCAATCCATACATACACCAAGATTAGTAAAATCAAGATTAACTAGAATCTCATTCTTTACTAATCTTTCTTTGGATACATGAGCTAAACATTTATGCTTCAAGTAAGCAGAACTTCCATTTAGCATACTACACTTAATTTCAACATTCCTATGATCAACAAGGATTCCACCAAAACATTATCAAATTTCAATTTATATAAACCATCAATAATATTTCTAAAACCTAAAATATTATTATTCTTAAATAAAATGAAACAACCATGTCAAAAATTAACTTTGAACCCCAAAACATCAAGTTTTGGAATAGATATAAGGTTCCTAGAAACTAAAGGTACATAAAGAATTTGAAATAGATCTAAGTGATAATCAACATCCAAGACCAAATGATAAGTCACTATGCCTTCAATCAGGGCCTTCATATAGTTCGCTATATAGGAAATCTTCAATTAGGCTTGCATTTTAGATCGAAAAGGAATCTCTGCATCATGTTGGACACATGAGTAGCAACATCGAAATTAAACCACCAAGTATTATTAGGAACTTTCACGAAGTTTGGTTCGAAACATACAAAAACATAAAATGTACCTTTCTTTTTCAACCATGCTTTGTGTTTTTGACAATCTTTCTGATCGTGTCCTACTTTTTTTTTATAAAAGTGACACTTATCTGTCATTCATTTCTTTTTCTCGCCATTAGAGACATTGAAAAACAAGTTTTTCTTCTTAAACTTGTTAGTTTTTGCTTTAAGTCCTTTGCCAGCGCCTTAATCCATAAGGTTGATGGAATCACTTTGCTTGACTCTTTAATATTGCTTCCTCCTAAACGAGCTTACTTGCCCATTTTTTAACATCTCAATTATCTTTAATAGTGTTATAGTTAATTTTAAATGGCCCATGATTCAGATATAGTGAGTTCAATATGAACTACACTAAAAAGGAGTCATCCACCGTCATCCCCAAGGTCTTTAGCCTTGTCACAATATTAGTCATCTCGATGATATATTCTTACATTCCCCTCGACCCATCATACTTCATGGTTGTAAGTTGTGCTATCAAGGTACCAAAAAGTGATTTATTCGTATAACATAAACCTTCTTCTACAACCATAGAATATTCTTTCACACTTTCAGTTTGTGGAATCGTGGTCTTAATGTTGTTGGCAATAGTCATTCACAAAAATATAAGGTTCAATCAGTTTGATCATTTCCATTGTTTATGGTATAACATCTCTTCCTTACTGTTTGAGCCAATAATAGCAACAGATTTGTATTCTAACAGTGTCAAGTCAAGATCCAAAACATCTAAATTGAACTTGACTTGTTCACTCCATTTTGAGAAGTTTAAGCCATTGAATAATGTAACAAATGGAGCTTGTGAATGAAGAGAAACAGCTGCAAAATAATACATAAAAGCAAAACAATACATAAATGCTTAAAATAAATTTACTTTATGAATTCAGATAAGCAATCCAAGTATATCCTAGTTCTTCTTTGAGTAAATAATAAAATATACCATCATAAATAAAATGCCAATAACCTTAACAGGCAAATAAATAATTTTCATCCAATATATAAGTTGTCTTTGAACATTTAAATATATATATATATATATCTAACAAAAATATTAATTTATCACCATAATTTTCACTATTCATAGAATAAATAATTTACCTTTTGGTAAATTATGAAGTTAAAATGGATAGTGAGAGTTAACTATCATTTTTTCATCATAAGAATTTAATTAATTAATTATATAAACATTGATAATTTACTCCTACATAATTTAAATGAAATGTATAAAATTTTCTAATTTGACCAGTAACAAATTATACACATCCCATAAATGTCAAACTTCAAAATAAATGTATAATGTAAATACTATAATTAAAGGTTACCAATGAATTAAAATAATGATAATAATGATAATCATCATCAAAAAAAAATAAAATAAAATAATGCCCCCACATTAGTAGCAAGGACTAAAGAAGCATTGTTCATGTGTTAATGAACTTTTTTTTTTAATTTCATTTTATTTATTAACACAAACCATCAAACTTCATCAATAACATGCTATAATAATGTCAAAAAATAAACAACCTTTAATCATAACGTACTAATAGAAAACCAATTATCTAATAAGATTATAAGAAAATCATATATTCTTTAACGTATGCCCATGATACTATATATAAAATCATTTTAAACGTAAACAAAAAATTTAATATTGAATAAACAATAATTTTAGGATTTATAGAATAATATGATTTTTAGAAGCTTCAAAAATACTTAATGCGAAATTAGAGTTAGCCATTGGGTTCGATGAAGAAAAACATCACAATAAATTGATTTCTCTCTCTTAATATTTTTCTTTAATCACACAAACCTTAAACGATATAGGCTATAATTTTTATGTGTATTTTTGTATGTACCCTAATAGGTAAAGAGAGAATCAATTTAAAATGATCAATTTTGTAACACCCTAGACCCGGCCTAGATGTCCAGCCCGAGCTTAGAGAGTCACATGCAAAAATCAAGTATCACGCAAGACACCATAATACCAAACCGTGGTTTACATAAAGTTCAACCCAAATATTAGTTACGTATATAATCTGCTATAGCCATCCTACTATAGTTTAACAAGGCTCCTACTGAAATAGTTTATAGAAAGTTAATAGTTTGACAGAGCTCCCGCGGCACCGACCCGTTCAAATCTGCGAACCACCTGAAATCCAACTAATAACAGAATGAGTTGTGAACTCAGTGCGTAAAATAAAATATTCAATTAAAAATTGTTATAGCATAGTCCAAAATTAAGAGATTTAATTCATTACAGAAGTAAATTCAGTTCAGACTCATAGTAGACCAATTATATGTGTACGTATATGCAATTTCAGTTCATATACGATACCGATCAGATTCAGATGCAATATTCCTATTCCCGCCCGCTACACACCATCTTCGGCCATCCCAACACACCATTAAGGACATTCAATGCCCAACCAACCCTACACACTGATAAACCGTAATAGTAACATATTTTAGGCCCACATTTAGCATGCTTTTGGATGACTTAAGCTTTGAATTGTGTAATTTGGTGCTCTTAATCCTTTGTTTTCATGTTTTATACCCAGGAGAGCACCAAAGGATGAAAAGAATGAGAAACGAGCCCAAAACAAAGTAAATGGGCCATATCACGAAATCCACACGGCCTGGGCCCAAGACCACACGGTCGTGCCTAATTCAACAGTCTCGAACACGGCCTGGCCACGATTCACACGAGCGTGTGCCATGGGCGTGTCCCTGCCGTGACAAAGAGAAGTTTTACTCGGAATAAGATACTTGGAGGCAAAGAAACACATTCCAAAGCCTATATAAACACCCTAGGGGGCAACTTAAGCGGGGAGTTCGGCAGAAGCCTTCTGCCAGGGCTTTTGTTGGGGGAACCCAAGGCTTTTGTCAGGGGGCGTCCAGCTAGGCCAAATAAGGCAGATTTGTGGGGATTCACTCGAAGATAGCCAGTTGATTCATCTCAAGAAGCCAGAATCATACTCAAGACAGAGGATCTCTCCTTTAATTCCTTTAGGGGGTTTTAGGGATTTCTTATGTTTTGTTTTTATCTTTTCTTCTGAGATGTTTTCTTTTATTGTTATGAACTAAACCCTTCAGATACCTAAGGGGGATGAAACCTAAGATGAATCTTGTTATTGTTTTCTGAACTATATGATAAATATTTGATTTGTTCTTAACTATGTCTTCTTAATTCTTGTGTTGATATTTCTGGGATATTGATTCAAGTTTGATGTGCTTAGCTGGAGGAGGAATAGACCATGCCTAAGAGTAGATCTATCATAATTAAGCAGGAGTTGTTCGCACGCCTAGAGATAAGGTGAAGAGATTTTGCCGAATTAGGGTGAAACCTAATATGGGAGTCCATAAATCGAGTTAATGCGATTCTAGGGTTTTAATTAGAAAGATATTTCAATTAATTAACCTAGGGTTAGACGTTAGTCGCCTTGAAGAGAGGGATTAATATAACATAGGGAATCCTACGGATCAAGTCAAATGAATAAATCATCTAGTTCAGTGTTAGATAACAAGTGAAGTCTAGGTGGATTCTTCCTCGGGTATCGTCTTAATCAATTGGTTTTTCCCACAAGTGTTTCCCCAATTTCATTCTCCTTTGTCTTAGATTTTTTAGGTTAATAATTAGTTAATTTTAGATTAACAACATTATCCCTTTATTTTAGGCTAGATAATAAAAAGAGAGTTAGTATTAGTACTTTTGGTTCCTTTGGGTTCGACAATCCGGTCTTGCCTAAGCTATACTACTGTTCGATAAGTGCGCTTGCCTGAAATCGTTGTCATAGTTAGTTTCCAGGTTCGATCATTCTTTATATAAATTTTTAAGACTTTGACTTCGCATAAAACGACACGATCATACACCTCAAAGTGTTCGTTGACACTTTTTCAAAAACGCAGCTTAGCTGCTAATTCAGTATGCGACAAGCGCCAGAATCAAATGTATACTCTTGGTGGCATAGCCACGATTTCAGAATAGATTTTTTCCTCATTCCTAATATCCCAACCCATGCCAATGCAAAACACAAGTACCAGTATCATGTATTCCTTCATTTCAATTCATTTCACAATGAATAGGATAGTTCAATAACATAATAAGCATTATAATGTACTTATAACTAAGTTATTCACATATCAATATCAGAGTATCAGACAGTTTTAATATCATCAATTTCCATCATTCACACATTAAAGAAGCTAGTATCAGTGTTAGGTAACATTTCTGCCCTTGAAAACAGGTTTCAGGTCCCAATCACACACCACACGGCCTGGTCAGACGCCCGTGTGTCTTGCTCATGTGGTTCCAAAGTATAAACAGTGAGTTACACGGCCTGGACACATGCCCGTGTACCTTACACGGCCTGGGTACACACTCATGTCCCTATCCGTGTGGCTTTTATACCCCAAACAGTAAGTTACACGGCTGAAACACACGCCCGTGTCCATTGCCCGTGTGAACCCTACACTAACATGGCCACACCCGATCACACAACCTGCCAGACGCCCGTGTGGCTCACACGGCCTAGTAACACACCCGCATGCCTGGTCATGTGGCGTCGACAACCACCATTTTCGACGATCAAAACTTGCAAAACTAAGGTTTTCAATACACACCTAGAAAGATTTCGAAGAGACAACAACTCTAAAGATCCTCGAAGCCTAAAACAAGCATTCAGTAACACAATTTAGCCAATTAATCAACAGAACTTCCCAATTACTCACTTAATACCTATGCCAAAAGTTTCGACACGAAACCGTCAAACATACTAAACTTACCGAAACTTTAGCAACAATCACAGAGATTGTCTTGTTGCTATTCCTTGTTGTTAATAGCCTTGCCTGCTAGGTGAATACACAATCGTTAAAAAGAGATTCCTGAAACTCACAAAAATACTCCGTTCCAAACAATTTACAAAGCGAAGGAAAAATCACGAAGATGCTCGTATTGACAGTTACTTACCGACAGCCTTCTGACCAGTGGCTAACATCAGAACTTCCGTTAATCCCGTATTCCCTCACCACTTCTGGTTAACAAAATAATCAAAACGAAAATAAGGAAAAAATAAAAATGACAAAAAGAAAGAACAAAAATAAATAATAATAATAAAAGAAAGAAGAAGAAAAAATTATCGTTAATTAACTTCCTAACTTCCAAGCAGATTTCTGGCATTTGACAAAAATATTTTCCTAACATATACAATGGGATTCAAACTCGAAACCAGACAGAATACAGATAGATGCTTAACCAGTGAACCAACAGGCTCATTCTTGTCACAATTTCACACTGAATCGAACTTAAGCAGGTAACGCGTGCTTATGGGTTGATTTCAAAAACAACAAAACTTTTAATGATGCTGCTCGAAATCGCGGAACACAGAACCACAGATACATAAATTTATTACTACAAAATCTCACAATTAAATTTTTAAAATTTTGGGGCATTACAAAGTTTTAATCTAATGCGTTGATCAAGTAACCAAATAAACGAATAAAATTTAACTTCTATTAAAAGTAAAACTCTCATTGTCTTAAAGGCGGATGGATATAGGGATTAAGAAGAAATATTGGAAGTTGCAGTGTACTTCAAGCTAAACTTTGGGCCATTTATGACGGTCTTCAATTAGCTTGGGAGGCTAAATGGATGAATATTATTATTGAAACAGATTGTGCATTGACTATCAAAGGTATCCATGGGGATCATAAAGGACATTCCAATAGGGACCTGATTTTGCGGATCCAAGGATTATGTAGGCGTGAGTGGCGAGTGCTCATAAAACAAGTACCTAGAGAGGTGAATCTTGCTGTTGATATTTTGGCTAAATTGATGAAAGATTACCCCCTCGACGAGCGAATCTTTCATGTGACTCCTTCGATTGATGACCAGATTCGATTTAATAAATGTGCTTGGTTTTCCAATTGGAATTCTATTATAGTTTGTAATTAATAATATTTCTCTTGTTGCCAAAAAAAAATTTAATCACATAATTTTAAACTTAATTGGGTGTATTAAAATATATATATACTCAATAAAAGTTAATCTCTTGTGATATTTGTGGTGGGAAAACTAGTTTGTTCAAACACACACAAAAAGCAACAATAATTAATTTCATATATTTGCTACATTCGTTATCAAATTAAAAGTTAATTTAATGCAGTAATATTTAGCTATGTAATTAAGTGACTTAATTTAATGCAGTAATATTTAGCTATGTAATTAAGTGATTCAAGACCCAATATCGTCTTCATAGTCAACATCATTCATTTTTTATCATCTTTAAATTAAAATCTTGAAAGTGATCCACACATATTGAGGAAGATTATGTAGGTGGCACTTTTTTATTTTCTATTTTGTTTCTATTTTCAAAAACTGTTATATATATATATATATATATAAAATAAACAATTAACATATACTTCTTCTATTATAGAATATTAAAAGGTTTAAATATATTAAAAGTTGTTATTAATTCTCATATTAATTTTGAAGACATTGAGTTACCATATGTTTTTGCCATTAGTGTTGGTAATGTGGCATTTATAAAAGAACAAAAAAATTAGCCTTTTTTTTTAGATTTTGACTTTACAATTTTTATCAATTTCACTATTACTATTTAAAAATACATAAAAATTTTAAATATATATTTTGCATGTTTTCAATTAAAAGTTCTAAAAATATAGAAAAAAAAACTTATACATATATTATATAAAAATAAAATGGGATAAATCTCAAAAATATACATGAACTTTGATTTAATGCGTAATTGTATACGTGAACTTTAATTTGGTACAATTATACACATGAAATTCTAATTATAGTTCAAATGTATACTTGAAACTTTAATTTTTATTTAATCACATTTAAAAAAATAAATATAAAATTATTTATGTATACTTGAAACTTTAATTATTTATGTATGCAATATATAAATATAAAATGATGTTATATAAATAATTGTGTTAATAATTTACAATAATTTGATCAAATCAAAATTTCATGTATAAAATTACACAAAATCAAAGTTCGTGTATAGTTTTGATATTTATACCAGAATAAAAGTATATATAAAAATTTAAAAAAAAAAACTTAAAATTTATAAAAATAGATAAACTATTTGGAACAGGCTCCAATTTCAAAATTAATGAAGAATTGGGCTAAAATATTTGACAAGCCTAATAGTTTTACTTCAATCCCTATTTAAAGCCCAACATTGAAATTGGGTAGGCCTGGTTTGGTATTAAACGCATACAAGAAATTAATAGAAGTAGAGTAAGTATCCAATTGATTCAAGTCGAATTTGAGTAAAAGAAGTTTGAGTTAGTGAAGTTAATGAATTATATTTTAATAAAATTTAATTTGAATTGAGTTGAGTTATATGAAATTTGAGTCAGGTCGAATCAAATATATTTATTCGAGTTAAATTAAAAATAATAATTAATAAGAATATTAAATTATATATATATATATATATATATATAATCAATAAAAATTTTCTACATAAATAAAGCATAATCAAATAATTGATACAAGAAACAAAATCAAAATTAAATTAAATAAAATTTTTAGAAGTGTATAGTGGAATATGAAATTTTGGGCCATCAAACATATCATCATTCCATTGATTAAAAAAACATGTACAAGAAATCTGGTGTACACAACAATACCCATCACAATCAGCAAACTCGAGGAAGCTTACCAATGAGATCATCTATTAACAAAAATTAAACTCAAAACTACCCGAATAAGAAAAACATATCAAGGAGGAATGAAGCAAAGAGAAGATGGGGTTTCTTGTAGAAAGGAGAACTGAGAAGAATGAAGTAAAAATTAAAACAGCCTTACCCTCTTTATTTTTTTCAATTTAAGAGAGGGTAAAATGACGTCGGAAGGTGTGGCTGGGCTTAAAATTTTGAAATTATGCCTTTACTCCAAAATCACATGGTTTTGTTTAATTGATTCTACGGATATTCGAGTCATAATAAATAAACTCTGACTCGAATTCAAAAAATTGACTTACTTATTTGAATTGACTTAAAAAATCGAATAACTCAAACAGTTTGGTTTCAATAACTCGAAATTTGAATTTTTTTTTTATATTTTTTTCGAGTTGATTCCAATTTTGTTCACCTTTAAATAGAAGAAGTCTAAGAGCATAGAAAATTCGTCTAATTTGAAGGGGAAAAAAAACAAATGAAGTAAGATTAATTCATTGAAATTTAATGGTTAAAATAAAATTAACTTGAGCCTATTGATATTTGAATTTGAATCTAAAATAATTTAACTTAATTGATTAAAATAATCAATTTTGAAATTTAATTAAGGGGTACTTAGTGCTTTCATATGTTATGATTCCAATATAATGTAGTTTTTCGGAATGTGATTATTGGAAAAATTATTTTACAAACTTTTAATATATATATTAGAAAATATTGACTAAAATCCTAAAAATATTATATTATCATTCAATAAACACTTTCTCAATAATGTAATGATAATTAATGAAATTATTCTTATTAAATAAAAGATAGCTTCACAATAAACTACATCTTTTTTTTTTTTTGGGTGAGAAAAATGAAATACATCAACTACATAAACCACCCATTGACTTTTTCTTCTTGTAACAAAACAATTAATTCCTCTGGAGCCTCCTTAAGGATTTAAAGGCTTGTTTTCTAACTCAAGCTGAGTTTAGCTAGACGGTCTACAGCCAAGTTTTGAGATCTTGGAATGTGCTTAATCTTCCAATTTCCTTCCACCTTCATGATGTGCTGAGTTCTTCTAAGTACGACAATCCCAGAATCTTCTAAACTCAAATCCCTTAAATTTTGGACAACTTCAAGATAATTGGTTTGAATAAGGACTCGTCTGTAGCCTTTGTTAAGCAAAATAAGAACTCCATCTAGAATGCTCCAAACTTCAGCCTCAAGCGGGGAGCAGACTCCTAATAAGCGAGTATATCCCACTATCCAATTTCCGTCTTGATCCCTGACCACCTTCCGGTAGCAGCATACCCTGAACTTCTGTCTACGGCTCCATCAGTGGATAAAAAGATCCAAGTATCATCCAAGTTGTTAACTGAATTCGAAATGGGATCATTCCTTCTACTGTCGCAAACATTTGATTCATATTGGCGAGCCCAGCAACTAGAAACCTTGATCACTTCAGTAGTTATCTAGGAGATATTCTGAAAAATAAAAAGATTTCTATTCTTCCATATTCGCCAAGCAATTAGTCCAAATAAAGATGACCAAATGATACCACTACCTGCATTCTTTCATGAAAATGAAGGTTACGTAAAAGCCAATTTGAAAAAGAGGTAGAGAAGAACCTTTGTTTAAGATGTTGTGGAAATACAAGCAACCACACACCCTTCGCGGAAGGATAGCCATGAAGAACATGAGCCAAGCCCTCAAACTCGTAGCCACACAAGGAACAAGAACTCCTATGACCCAATCCTCTTCTTACACGCTCTACATTGGTAAGGAGTCTATTCTTGAAATCTAACCATAGAAAAACACTTACTCTCTGTGGTCCCTAATACTTCCAAATAAGCTTCCAATGCTCATCTTTAGAATTCCAAGTGTCTTCTTTTAAAGTCCAATAAGCACTACAAGCAGAGAAAGTTTCGAAAGAAGACCGAGTCCATATCACCCTATCCTGACCTGAGTTTGGGTATGGAAGAGGGATACTGGTAATCCCACAAATCACGTCCTTAGATAACCAGACACGGAATATGTCCAAATTCCAACTTCCATTTGAATTGACAAACTCCTTAACACAACAATCTAATACAAGGTTAGAAAAAGATGGAATTTTTAAGATTAAAGAACCTATACCTGGAATCCAGGGATCTTTCCAACAGCGAGCATATGCACCATCTCCAATGGACCAAATTAGATTCTCCAGGAGTGTAGGCCATATTTTGGAAAGAGACCTCCATAAGTGTGAGCATTGATTCCTACTAATAGAGTCTGGAAGATGATCTTTCCATCCATACTTAGAACGAAGAACACGCACCCAGAGCGCGTTACTATTGGAAGCAAGGCTAAACCCAATCTTCATAATGAAAGAAGTGTTCTAATCACTCAAATGCCAAAAGCCTAGGCCACCCCAAGCCCGTGGTTGACAGATAGAATCCCATCCTACTAAAGACATTTTGGTGTGGCCTTCTGTGCTCCCCCAAATAAATTGTATAACCAACTCCTCAATATCAGAGCCGACACCTTTCGGGATCATCATGGATTGCATAAAATAATTAGGGATGGATAAAAGTACTGACTGAGCCAAAGTAATCCTCCCTGCGATAGGTAACTTCCTTGCATCCCAATTCTGCAGTTTCCGCCTAACCTTCTCCACAATAAAGCTCAAAATACTGCTAGTAATCCTCTCATGTAGGAGAGAAACTCCTAAATAAGAGCCAAGATTTTGAACTTCCGGAAATCTGAACATTTGAGAAATTTGGTTATGGACACTACCTTCAGTAGCCTTGGAAAAATAAATATTGCTCTTCCTAGCACTTATTCTATGCCCCAAATTTGCACAAAATTACTTAAGAATGGAATCCAACAATCTAGCTTGCTCCAGTTGTGCTTTGCAAAAGATCACCAAGTCCTCAACAAAAAATAAATGCGAGATCTCTAGACCTGAGCGAGATAACCGAATTGATTCCCATTTGCCATTATCCCTATTAGCCCGAATGCTATGACCCAATCCCTCCATGCAAATGACAAATAGATAAGGTGATAAAGGACATCCTTGACGAATTCCTCTAATTGGTTTGAACTTCCAAGTAGGCACTCCATTCCAAAGAATTTGCATAGAAGAGGATGTTATGGCTGACATAATAATTTTTCGAAAAAAGGTAGGAATCCCCACCGCAGTCAAAGCGTCATAAATATAATCTCAACTCACTCTGTCATAAGCTTTCTCCAAGTCCAACTTAATGGCCATCCAGTTTCTCCCCAGCCACTTACAATGCATAGAATGGATGACTTCTTACGCGAGAATAATATTGTCTGAAATGTTCCAACCCACTATAAAACCAGCTTGTTCTTGAGAGATTAGATTAGGAAAAATCACCTTAAAGCGGTTAGCGATCACTTCCATCACCAACTTATAAAGGACAGAGCACAAACTAATGGGCCGATAATGGCTGAAATCTTCTGGGCTTTCTTTTTTGGGAATTAGAACAAGCAAAGTGTTATTTAACTCTTACTCGATCGGACGCCCAGCAAAGACACCTTTAACCCACTTACACACATCTTCCCTAAGGGTATCCCACTAACTTTGGAAGAAATGTGCATGAAAACCATCACTACCAGGCGCTTTCAAAGGCGCCATGTCAAATAACGCTTTTTTGATTTCCTCATTTGAGACTACCTCCTCCAAAAAATTAATCTCCTTAGAAGTGAGGCTAGGAAAATCAAAATTAGAACTACTACTCAAGATGGGAGAGACCTCACCATAAAGTCGTTCAAAAAATTCTACCGCCTTCGATTGTAAAATATCTTGGTCGAAACACCAATCTCCATTACCAAGACGTAAAGTAGTAACACGATTGAATTTCCTTCTCCTAATCGTACGACTATGATAAAACTTTATGTTGCGATCCCCCAATTGAAGCCAGTCGCAACGAGCCTTTTGCCTCCAAAGTAAATCTTCATGTTCTAGCACGTTTTCCAACTCATCTCGAACCTCCATCTTTTTTTAGCTAAATGACTAGAGGAAAAGTGATCAAAGGCCTTCTGAATGTTACTCAGAGCTCTCTTGAGGTGCCGCTTACGAGTACCGAAAAAACCATATACATTCATGTTCCAAACTTTAACAGAAAAAGTAAAATTACTCAAAGAATCGGCTATATTACCTGAAAAATTCCACTTTTCTCTAACAAAGGAGGGAAAAGTATTATGCAGCATTTAGTACTCAAAGAACCAACCATATTGAAAGGTCTTCCAATAGCCAAACCAAGATCAGGTTTAGTAGACAATAAGAGAGGTCGATGGTCAGACTTAATGCATGTGAGATGTTAAACTATGCACTGTGGGAATGATGACATCTATTCATCATTAGCTAAAGCCCGATCCAATCTGACAAAAGTATCACCTCGTTGCCAAGTGAAAAAGGGTCCATAATACCCTAAGTCCTGCAAATCACAAGAGTTAATAAAATTTCCAAAGAAATCACAACGCTTACCTATAACATATGGACTCCTCTTAGCCTCAGGCGACAAGATGGCATTGAAGTCTCCTATAATTAGCTAAGGAATAGGTTGATTTGGGGAAGTAGCTTTTAATCCTTCCTAAAAAAGTTTTCGTTTCGATCTGTCCGGACTTCCATACACAAAGGATATGAGAAGGGATTTATTAGGAATAAAATTATCAACACATAGAGAAATAAATTGCAGGTGGTTTCTAATAATTTGAATTCTAATAGAGTCCTTCCAAACAACCCAGATACCACCTGAAAAACCAACAGATTCCACCCAATAAGAAAAATTAAAACCCAACTGCTCAATAATAACGTTAGCTTTTTTACCGCTCACTCTAGGTTCAACCAAACAAACTATATCCAGATTATGCTCGACTTTATAATCCCAAAAATCTCGAATGAAGTTCCTGCTCTCACACCCTTGACAATTCCATGAGAAAATTTTAAGGTTTAAATCCATTAAATAATTAAAAGACATGAAAATTATAAAAACCAAATAAAACCCAAAAGCAACATTAAAAAAAAGAAACTCCTTACAGTTCGGGGTTACTAACACCCCCAAAATTGTTATCAGTTCTGGTGTTAACCCTAGGATTTGAATTTTCTTACGAAAACGTTGCAATATTTTTCGCAAGCAGCTCCATAGACTTTTTCAACGATACCCTCTGAGAACCAGAGTTCTTGAAGCGAGTGTTGTTGCCGTGAAGGAATTTGTTCTGTTTAGTGAAAATGTTAGTTCTCTTCATTTTGCCTTTTTTACCCAAGCCAAGAAACCCCTTCTAAGTCGAGACCAAGGAACTGTTTATGGGAGAAACACTACTCCGGCTGGTTTCACTTTTGTTCCTTAAGAAGGTTACCGCCGAATGCTTGTCTAAATCAAGATGACCCACTACTACCGCCACCGCTTTGGTTCATCTCCTTTCGAAATCACAGCAGGAAGAAGAATGGTCGAGGACTCGCCCGCGTCTTTAGGGGAATTCCCGACAGTGAAGGCGCTAGTTGCAGCTCCCGCTGCTAGGGTTTACCTGCAGATTCCAATAGCAACGAGGCTTGGCTGGGCCACTCCTTCCGAGTTGATCTGCTCCATCTGATCGCGGGCTGTTAAATAATAAGGTCCAAGCCCAAATTGATTTCTTTTGAAAATTGTAAGTATTCCTTAAAGTGGCTTTGGACCAGACTTGGTCTTAGTTCTGGCCCATTATTATTTTTATTAAATAGCCCAATCCAATAATGGAACCTACCTCCAGATTTTTGCTTGTGTTAGTCTTGGTTCCCATTAATTTAGGCTGACCATTATAATTGTCCCCAAATTTATGCCCATGCTGGAACCCATTAATGATTTATTTCCCTTTTGAGCTCCGAACAACAATAGAATCTCCATCAGTAATTTCTTTATTGAGATCCCTATTAATTAGTCCATTAGTACGAAAAACTCTCTTATCTTTCCCATGGAATCCAGTAGCCTTCTGACCATTATCCCTTGCTTTCCGCCTTGATTTTCTTTCCACAATCATCCACGGCCCGTAATTCTCGTCTTTCCTCTCCGATTCTTCCCTGACTGAATTGGAATTCTCTGATATCATTTTCGACGTCTTATTGTTCTTCTCAACCGATGACTCAGCAATTCTAAAGGAACAAATATTTTCCACATGGCCATATCTCCCACAATGGAAACAAATAGTAGATGAGGATTCGTACTCCACCTTCTGCGATCGACCATTGATCAAAATTTAAGAAACCAATGATTTGTCTAGATTGAAATAAACCGCCATTCTGGCAAAACGACCCCGTGCCCTGCTGTCTGTATTCATATCAAGTTTGACCACTTTCCCAACCAACTCCCCAGTTTCTGTAATGATCTTGCGATTATACAAATAGCTAGGAAGAGCAGGGAATCTGATCCACGCCATGACAATGCTTGGGTAGGTCTGGGCAGGGTCGAAAGCCAGCGTCCAAGGCTGAACGGTCAAGTATTGACCAAAAATGATCTACATCCCTTCAGAGAGAGCCTTTTCGCAATCTAGTTTATTCTAAAATTTGACTAAGAAATAGCCATTTTCTATGTCCATCATGTGTAAAGGTGCTGCAGGTTTCCACATACTGTAAATTTTATTTTGCAACACTGAAAAACCAATGTTACAACCAAGTAATTTTAAAACCACAGTGTTTGCCATACCCTTGAAAATAATTTGATGAATCATGTCTGAAAAGGTAATAGAAGGCACGCCATTCACAAAGGTCTTCTGAATGTCACCTTCCAAAAAATCAATGGCTTCCTTCTCTTCCCGGCCTTTAGAAGCATCCTCCACCACAGGGTCAACTAGCATATCTTTCCAAGAGATAGGATAAGCAGTTGGCGAATCAACCTTCATGCCATCATTCGATTCTCCATCCTTATCTCTACATCTAACCTTTCTAATGATCAACTCTTCCACAATGGATTTGTCGGAACCAAAATTTTCAGAGAGAGAAATCTCCATTTCAAAAAACAAAAAAATTTGAGGTTTAAAACCCCAATAAACTACATTATTAAGAAATATTTGCATTAAATAATAAATTTTCAACTAGCAATTTTTAATTTTTTTTATTTTGAATTATAATTTTAATTCATACTAAAATTATTCTAAATTTATCTTGCATGTATTTTCTAAATATAATCATGCATATACAAAGCATGTATTGTGGAAGAAAACATGTGCGTACGCGCACACCCACCCACCACATATATATTAGTTTTTTTTACCCATAACGCATGAACTGATCATGTGGATTAATTAAAATATATTAAGATATTTTTTAAAATTAAAGTGTTTTGCTTAAAATTTTATAAAATCATATGCAATAACATAAATTGTTTCTTTCATTAGTTTGGATATATAATATTAAAGTGATTTTAAAAAATAAAATATAAATTCATATATCCATAAAAAATCCAAAAGTATTATTGCAATATGAAATAGATAAAAAGTTTATAATTTAAATAAATAAATGTGATGTTATATTTATTCCATAAATTCATAAATTTGATTGATTGAATTTATTTTAAATAAATATGAAAATGAATTAAAAGTGAATGTAGGGTTTTTTACATAAATAATATATAATAAAAAAATCAAAATGGCATGTTGCAACAATTATGTACTAAAATGGTACATTCAAATGGGTGGAGAGTGGTGCATAGGCGGCACCACCCTCATTCTAACACAATATAGTTAAAAAAAAAATTTAATGGTGGAGGCATGTAAATAGGCGGCACCACTTTTTCATTCTGGTATATACGGGTACAAAAATACGAAAGGGGTATGGGAGTGTGGTGTAACACCCCAAACCCGGCCCAAACACCACGACCGGATCTGGTATGTCACTAAGAAAATTTTGGAAAACATGTCGTATTTTCAGAAAATATTTTTCTAAAGTTTATCCTTTTATTCGAAAAAATAAATAGTTGATAGTTTAAATAAAATATGCCTTTATGAATTAAAAACCCAAATTTAAATACATGTATTAGTTCAATAAGAATTTAAATAACTAAAAGTAATTAAAGCCCAAAATAAAACAAAATATGAACTAGTGGCCCATAGCCTTATTACAATGAGATTTAAAACCCATTAAAAAAATATAAAATAATAAACTAGAGTCTTTTTGCTGAATCCAAATGTTCTTTTGCATGGCCACCTTGCGCTCCTCTCCGGCCCGGTCCAATGCACTAAGTGCTACGTGAAATATTAATTAATTGGTTGAGTCGCGAGACTCAGTGTGCAACCCTCATTCACCATTAGATTTGGGCCTTAGCCCCACAGATCAAAATATAAAACTTAATATAAAAGATAACATGCAAAGCCCAACCCAAATCCTAGGTTTCCATCCGCTACACGCCCCCGTACCAACCATTCACACCATTGGGGATTTCTACAATCAACCCACACCGCTACACGCCTTGATGGCAGTCTTGCTGCTCATCATCAGATCATGGCCGTAGCCACTACAACAGATCACGGCAAAAGCCGCTATAACAGATCACAGTAAAAACCGCTACAACAGATCACGGTAAAAACCGCTACAACAGATCACGGTAAAAATCGCTACAATAGATCACGGTAAAAACCGCTACAACGTATAACTTACTCCTTTCATCAACCCAACCCATGCAATCACAAAAAATCAATATACTTATATCATTTAATCAGAACATTCACTAACCTAGTGATTTGCTTTTACCCTCTTTGGGTTTCCATCATTAAGCAGAATTTCGGCATTTATCAAGGCATATAAAACTTATAATCATATATTTATCAAACAGATCTAGATGGTGTGGAAGTGTTACACACCTGATTAATGTAGATACCCTTGCTAAACGGATCTACGCTTTGCTTCAAAAAGCCGGAAAGATGTGAAAATAGGCCTCTCCTATATTCGGCCATAGTTAGTATTCTACCCGATTTTATATATATGAATAAACAAATCCTCTTACCTTGAAATCACGAATGTAACACGATTCTATAACTTAGAGATCTATGAGTTTCGGCTTCTAGGAAAAATCCCGGAAAGATGATCTATTGCGCTTTCAGCTTTTGAAAGAACTAGAAATTGAAAAGATGGCTAAGGGAGATTCGGCCAATGAATATTAAGGAGAAGAATAGGTGTAGTTTCGACTTTTGAATCAAAGTGAAGATGAGGGAATAGGCTTAGAGATTTCGGCTTTTGTAGAGAATGAAGAAGAAGATGGAACTTTAGGAGTTTTCGGCTTTTACTCAAAGAAGAAGAGAAAAGAATGAGAGAAAAACCCCAAATGCCGAAATTGAAGAGATATTCCCTCTATTTATAGAAATTTAAGCACTTACCTAACCTTGCAGATAAATTCTATCTTTTCTCCTTTATCTTAATCTACTAGCTCATCTAAAAGAGACTTAATTATCTCTAACTCCTCCCTCCTTTATCAGCATATTATCCACATATTTTAATCGTTAAAATCCCTAAATTTTAGCCGTTATCTGCTTATTATCCTCATAAAATAAATTCCTAAATAATAGCCTTTATCTGCTTATTATCCACATATTTTAAACATTAAAACCCCTAAATTTTAGCCTTGTTGCCATCCACTCCACCTAATCCTAATGCCCAAAATTTAGCTAACTTAAATTAAAAGAATAGGGCTCCATGAAACTTAAATTTGGGCCCCTTACTCTCTTGTGTGGCGTCACCTCCTAAGATTGGGCCACAAGCCCACTTTGGTATTTTAAACGTAGATACTACCTTTTAAACCCCTATAATGCCCAAACAGAAAATTTTAATCAAGGCCTCTACCTAAGCCTGAGTCCAATTTGGACCCCTAACACTTAAATTAACACATTAAACATATCCTACCTATTAAACGCATAGGCCCAAAAATTCAGGATGTTACATGTGGTGCCTATCTGATAGGCGGCACCAGTGACCCCTATCTGATAGGCAGCATTGGTGGTTCCTATCTGATAAGCAGCACACCTAGTATATTTCCCTCGTACTCCCCCATCCGGCTCATTTTAAAGTATCAGTTTTTAAAAAAAAAATAGCAGAACAAGAGAGGGAGAAGAGAAGAAAGAAAATGTATTATTATTTTTATTATTATTTTCAAATATAATAGATTATGATAAGAAAAAATTATTTTGTTAGTATTATATAGTTTGTTTAGTGTTTTTTTTATATTTAGTTTTAAAGTTATTTTGTTTATTGTGATTTGTTAGGAAGTTTTGTGTTTAGATTATTGAGAATGTTATGTTTTAATTTTTTTTTAATATATTTGAAAGTTTTTATGTTAGTATTATAAAGTAATTGTTAGTTAGTGATAACAACAGGAAAAAATAGATAAATACTGAAAATATTTTTGTCATAGATATTGTTAGAAATGGCAATAAATTTAATATCGTTAGAAATGGTCTCTTTTCATTCATTAATTTTTTTATGTAAGTATTTTTATGCTGGTCGAAATTGTTTTGAGAATTTTTGTTTATTTTTTAACAGATTGAGTATTGAAGATGGATAATCAGTTTTTCATATGCGTTTATTTCGATGGAATCATCTTGACAACAACCGTTGGATGTATATTTGAATGTCGGCAACAAATAGCAATGAGATTTAATAGAAATGTCTCGTTCGATTATATGAAGGAAAGGATTAGCGCGAAAATTGTTAGACGTTGTGGGAGAAGGATCTCGAAACTTTTCTACAAGTTTCCAGTTTCAACATATTCCATCAAATTCACCGAAATGGAACTTGTAGACGATGGAGATGTGGAGATAATGATCGCTCTTTATTTTGGGAATCGAAGTGACCAAAATGCACCGATTCACTTATTTGCTGAGTTAGCCTGTGTAAAGCCAAATGAATATCTCACTGCATATGGTGAAGAACATAGAGCTCAAGAACCCTGCATGGTGGCTCCAATATCATACGTTGATAGTGAATCGACTATACACAGGATCGATATTGATCTTAATGTTGCATCCGACATTGATGTGGTTGGTGATGATGGATACGATAGTAGTGATCCTTGTGATCAAGAGGTCGATAGTGATAGTGATCCCAATATGGACGAGGTCTCCGATGATATTGATGACGAAGACATGAATGACGATGGAAACATTAACGCGTCTTCAGTCGGGAACCAGATTCGACGTATTGTGATACATAATAATCTTGGGCCACACATGTCACTCATAGACCCCGACATAACACACGTAGCCAAGTTTTTCGAGTACCCTGAAATACTACCTACTCATCGGCTAGCCGTAAATTTTGATCCTAGGGAGTTGTTCGTAGGCAAGAGATTTGAAAGTAAGGAAGAGTACATACTTGCTATTAAGCGGTATAGCATGAATATATCAGTGGACTATAAAGTCGCAGTGTCTAAACTGACATTATATATTGGGGAGTGTTGGAAGCCGGCAGAAGGCTGCAATTGGCGGGTACGAGCTACATTTATTCAAAATTCACAAATGTGAGAGATACGAAAATTTGTTGGGCCTCACACATGCTCATCAACACGTATGATAGAAGATCATCGAAAACTTGATTCCAAAACTATTTGTACATGTATCATGCCAATGGTGAAGAACATGCCGAACATTAAAGTTTTGATACTGATTGCCGAAATGCAGGCACGGTTCCAGTATCGAGTATCATACTGAAAGGTGCGGATAGCTAAACAGATAGAAATAGAGAAATTGTACGAGGATTTTAATGCATCATATAATAATCTACAGGGATGGATAGCCGCTATGCGGGAGTACGTACTATGGACTGTGATTGAGTTACAAACATGACCTTATTACGGGCCGGATGACCAACTACAACTGGGAAAAAGAATTTTCCATCGGATGTTCTGGACGTTTGATACATGTGCTCGCGCATTTCCCCACTACAAGCCATTTGTGCAAGTAGATGGGACTTGGCTATACGGAAAATATACACAGATCCTACTTCTTGCGGTTGCTCAAGACGGCAACAAGAAAGTGCTCCCGATAGCATTTGCCATCGTAGATAAGGAGAACATGGAATCGAAGGAATTCTTCCTTAACAACTTGCGGAGGTACGTTTTTAGCAACGATAATATTTGCATCATCTCCAATAGAGGGAAAAGATTAATAGCCGCCATTAGGAGTTCCGGTGTGCAATGGAGATCCGTTTACTGCATTCAGCATATTGCGGCTAACTTCCATCGAGATTATAAGAATCCAGACTAGCGAAGAAAAGTTGTGAGAATGAGTAGAGGATAACTTTATCTTTTCAATATATGTTTTAATTTTTTAAGGCAATACTATAACTTATCTTTTCTTAATACATATACAGCGCACGAGCTAGAGCCACACATTTTCCGCCAGAGAATGACTCGACTTGAGAGTGACATGGAAGGTCAAACGAATACATCTTTCCAACAGTGGTTGGGTACCATGGAGCCATGGCAATGGGCTCAAAGTTTTGACGAGGGCTTTCGTTATGGTCAAATGACCACAAACTTGGTGGAGGGTATCAACGCTGTGTTGTTGAAAACACGACATCTTCTGATTTCATCTGTCTTCTCGGCTGCATTCTACAGGTTGGCTACCTTGATGCCAAGAATGGGTCAGCAACAAGTCAACCAGATAGAGGCGGGACATGTGTTTGTCAAAGATGTTAGGGATGCAATGGTTGCAAACCGTCGGATGGCGAGGTCGATGAATGTAGAAGTATATTCACGACGTCTTGAAACGTTTCGAGACAGATGGTTGCAAACCATCGGTCGTCAACCCGGTATACCACCTAGGTCCTATAGATTTAATCTCCAAAATAGACGGTGCAATTGTAGGAGATTCCAAACACTTCATTATCCATATGCGCATGTCGTGGCAGCGTGTGCTAAAGTCTCGCTCAATGTTGAACAATTTGTCGAAGATGTGTACACCCCTGAGCGCATGTTACGTGTCTGGGAGAATGAGTTCCCCGTCCTGCCTGACCTGTTTACGTGGAAGGTGTCTCCGACGACTTTCGAGCTTGTCCCAGACAAAGGGTTACGTAGGAATCTGAAAGGTCGTCCGTAATCATCCAAAATCCATAATGAAATGGACATTAAGGAGAAATCTGACGGTAAGCGTTGTGGATTATGCAGATTAGTTGGTCACAATCGGAGTAAATGCACATAGCGAAACTACCATATTGGACAATCATTATGATCGGGTTGGAATTGAGCTTATGTAATCCAATGTACCTAATTTATATTACAAAGTTTGTTCCAATTTTTAATGTTGTAATGTATTTAATTTATATTACAAAATTTATATTACAAAGTTTGTTCCAATTTTAGTATTTTAATGTTATAATGTTGCAATTAATCTAATTTATGACCACAAAGTTTGTTCCAAGTTTTAATGTTCCAATTAATCTAATTAAATAAATACAAAGATTGTCTTTTTCTTGATTTATATTTTTTAAAAATAAAAAAGTACAAACTTTGTAATATTTAAATTGCAAGAAACCCCTAAAATTGATGGTTTGGTGGTGTGGTCCTAGGAGTATATTTCTGTAGGGTCGACGTTCACGTTGTGGGTGATCGCAGTGATCAACATCCTCTTCAGTCGCAGGTGGGGTGTGCGAAACATGGAAGAAAAATCATATGCCCCGAAGGCCATCAATGAACTTGAGTCGGGAGGAGTGCTGTACTGTGGTGGATACGACCTAGTAGGAGTGGAGTAATGTGGTGGATACTGGCCGAAAGGAGTGCTATACTACGGTGGTACTGGACTAAAGATATCGAACCCGGAATGATATATGTGTCCTGACGAGCCCGAGAAATAGTCATTGACCCGCAACTTTGGATGATAAAAACTATCAGCGGAATGTGTACGCAACCGCTCGAGCTCAGGCCTCGGCTATGGCTGGGCTCGGGCTCAAACTCTGGCTTGACCTCTATATTAGGCACTGGCTCGTATGCCCCAAGTCGATGCATGTGCAGGGGGACTACAGTCGACTGCCCACCAAGTAAATATGGTTTTCCTGTACTAGAGTACCATTGTATGTGCTCTTAACGATGGTTGTAAATCGGAAAAAATATCCATCTGAGGTCTCTCCACCATCCGATTATCCCACACTGTAACATATTTTCGGTGCACAACCCTCTAATTATTTTCATGTTTTCCTCTCTTGTTGATCCCATGAATCTTCCCTACTTGCATTGGTAGATCCTGGATATACTAGATGCAACCAAACTGCCAGAGTACTCGATCCTCGTTATACCACTCGACTATCTGGAAATTGATAATTGGTGCGTTAATGCACCACGGGTGAGAATGAATGTGGGCAGATGAGGGCATAACAGTCGCAATTTTCGATCTCTGTACGGCATCCATATAAACTACACGATTAATAACATGGTTAAAATTTAACACAGTTCGAGTAAGATATACAAAGTAATTACATGTCACGAATATTATAATAGCTTACCCCTTCCCCGGCATGTTGTTCAATCATCAGACGATATATCGGGACAGTGTACAACCTCCCGATACCCGGATAAAAACTCCATCTACGAAAACAAATTACATGTTAGAATAGTATCGTTAGAATAGTATCATTAGAAAAAAAAATGTCAATTAATAACAACTTAAATTTTATCACATATTCACTAGTGGAAATACGTATGGTTGGTGCCTAACCGATGCCAAGAATGGCATCTGATAAAGAACCCATGACTGCAGCAATAGAAGGCATCCGCCTATGTCTACAGCATCAGGCTTTATCGTCCAACAAAGCTCACGATATAACATAGCCAGAACTGCGGAACCCTAACTATACGAATGAACATTCTGCAAATCAACTAATAGGGGTAAATACATCAAATGAACCCTGTTGTTGTTCGTATTCTGCATCAGTACACCCCCTATAATATGCATAATTACGCTCGAGCTACGCACATCACCTCATGCTCAGTGGCATTAATTGATAAATGTTCAAAATTGGCTTTCAACTATGAAAATTTGAAGCTCGTAAATTTAGACTTAGCATCGTCGGGCAAGGGGGAGACTCCTAGTAGGCTATAACAAAGGGTATTCGGCTCAGCTATCGCACTTGCGCCTGTTATAGCACTTCCGTTGGTTGGGAGCTGATAAACCATAATTTACACATATTTTAACCCCATGCTTGGCTTACTTTTGGATGAATTTTCATTAGATTTGATGAATTCGATGCTCCCAATCCCTTAATTTCATGTTTTATACTTAGGAAAGCTTAGAGGGTCGAAAAGA
This sequence comes from Gossypium australe, assembly GCA_005393395.2. Lineage (NCBI taxonomy): Eukaryota > Viridiplantae > Streptophyta > Magnoliopsida > Malvales > Malvaceae > Gossypium > Gossypium australe. The sequence goes on from CM016617.1 coordinate 11,601,398, forward strand.
TCGAGAAACGGGCCAAAAAGAGGTAAAATGGGCCTACCTAGAAAATCAACACGGCCTAGACCATTGAACACAGCCGTGTGTTACGAGCAGGATCAAACACGGCCTAGAATGCCATACACGAAAAGACCACACGGCTGTGTATGGCGAGCAGAAGCGAGAACGGCCTAAGGCCATCAAACACGGGCGTGTCATACGGACGTGTCCCTGCCGAACCCAGGTTTAATCCTATTCGGAAAAGGTTACTTGTGGGCCAAGAAAGGCGTTCCAAACCCTATATAAACACCCTAGGGGGCAACCTAAAAGAGGGACGTCGAGTAAACACCGAGTGGAAGGTAGAAAATACTCAAAGACAGCCGTCGAAAGCAGCTTGAGAGAAGGATCTCCATCAAGACTAAAGATCTCCTATAAATTTCTCTTGAAGTTTTTGGGTTTTCTTATGTTTTGTTGTTTTCCTTATTTTAAGATGTTTCCCTCTATCAGTATGAACTAAACCTCTCAAATATCTGAGGGGATGAAACCTAAGACAGATCTTATTATTATTTGATTTATAAGATAAATACTTGTTCTTATTCCTAATTGTGAGTTCTTATTCTTATTTTGATAATTCAAGTAGAATGTGCTTATTCAGTAGAGCAAAAGTCCCTGTTTAAGAGTAGATCAACACAATTAAGAGGAGTTGATTGCAACCCTAGAAATAGAGCGACAAAAATCTGTCAGATTAGAGTCAAATCTAATAAGGGGATCCATAGATCGAGTTAATGCGACAATAGGGGTTTTAATTAGAAAGAGATTTCAATTAATCAACCTAGAGTTAGTTTTTTTTAGTCCCGAAAGAGATATTAACATAAATCAGGGATTTCTACGGATTAAGTCAAGTGAATAAATCGTATAAATCAAAAGTAATAAGTGAAGTCTAGGTGGATTCTTCATTAGGTGTTGCCTATCTCATAAAATTGTCTTAAAGTATTTTCTCAATTCTTTCTCTGTCGTGTTCTTAATTAGTTTTAGTTTAAAACGAAATCACTCCAATTCTTAGGCTAAATAATAGAAAGATAGTAAGTACTAGTACTCTTGGTCCTTGTGGATACGATATTACTAGTCTTACAATAACTATACTATAAACGATAGGTGCGCTTGCCTTTATTGTGATCATAGTTAGCTTTAGACCACATCAGGAGCCCAAGCTGCAATGCAACATCCTTCAGAGTGACAGTGCACTCCCCACACGGCAAATGAAAAGTGTGGGTCTTCGAGTGCCAACGCTCAACCAATGCGGATATTAAATCGTACTGCAAATCAAATGTCTAGATCAATGCTGCTGATCTGAAACCAGCTAACTCCAAGTATGGCATCAGTCGTTCATCCGGGGAATATCTTAAACCATTCACCCAACCCCTTAATGCGCAGTACGGGCCTTAACTGTATTAAATTACAGAAAATAGTTATAATAACATAATTTATTTTCGTAAATTACGTAGATCTTTTTTTAAGGGAACCGGTGATTAACAAATAACAATATATTATCATATTATTAACTGTGTTTGATATGTGATCGTCGTTCTTAATCAATGAACCCATTGTGATACCTGTAATTTCAAAACAAAATTCGGTTATTAATTTCAAAGTTTGATAGATTTTAAATATATATCAAAATACCTAAATTTTATATATTGCTGTTAATTACAAAAAAATACCAAACAGTTTTGTCCACATCATATTTTTTGCTATACTACATTAACAAAATAAATATATCTTATAAATTCCAACTCAATGGTCCCATTCACAAATTCCATATATATAATAACATGCCAACTTAATTTTTGTCAAAAAATATAATTTTTTTGCATAGAACTTCAAAAGAAATTTCATTTTTAATATTTATAAAAAACATAAAATAAAATTTAAAACATAACTCTTATTCTCAATTATAAATCTTAAAAATTAGAACATATAAACTAATTCCTAATTTATCTCATAAATTCTAAATTTCATATCAATGGTCTCATCTTTTACCTACATAAAAAAATAAAAAATAATAATATTTAATTAATCAAAATAATATGCCAAATAAATTTCATAAAAAATACATCTAATCAACCTAAAACACACATAACAAATAAATTACATAAAAAAAATAAAACATTCTTTCTACATAATATAAATAGGCTTTTTTACTTCAATAAACATTAAAAATAAATTATGAATGAATGAAAATATAAAATAAATACAAACATACCTTAATAGCTCTTTTTAACCAAATAATACCTTACAAAAAATTAAAAATTAAATCCAAATTAAATAAACAGTAATAACAAAAAAAACAAATTAAATTAACATTAATCCATTAATTTATAACAAAAAAAAAACCTTTTCTTAAACAAGTAATATTCCCTAAACAACAAAACAAACTCTCATTTCCTTTTCTATTTATTTTTTTTCCTTCTCTTTCTCCTTCCCTCTCGCTATTCTCCTTCTCTTTTTTTCTTTCTTTTTTCCCTTCCCTTCCCGTCGCCCTCTCATTCTCCTTCTTCGTCTTCTCTTCTTTTCTTCTGCTTCTCTTTCTTCTCCTTCACTAGCCAAAAATGAGCATTGGGGACCATTATAAGGTCCCCAAACACACAAATAAAACAAGCATGATCGTGTGTCTGAGAGTTTTAATATTTATATAATGAATGATCGAGCCTAGAAACTAACTATCACCACGATTGAGGCAAGCGCACCTATCGAACAGTAGCATAGCTTAGTGGCAAGACCGGAATGTCGAACCCAAGGGAACCAAAAGTACTAGCACTGACTTTCTTTCTATTATTTAGCCTAAAATAAAGAGGATTGATATCTATCTAACTAATTACTAAACTAATAATGCTAAGACACAGAGAATGAATTGGGAAAATACTTTTGAGAAAACCAATTGATTAAGACAATACCCGAGGAAGAATCCATCTAGACTTCACTTGTTATTTAACTCTGAACCAGACGATTTATTCACTTGACTTGATCCGTAGGATTCCCTAATTTATATTAATACCTCTCTTGAGGCTACTAACGTCTAACCCTAGGTTGATTAATTGAAAGTTATTTCTAATTAAAACCCCTAGTGTTGCATTAACTCGATCTATGGACTCTCATATTAGGTTTGACCCTAATCCGGTTGATTTTCGTCGTCCTATCTCTAGGAGTGCGATCAACTCCGCTTAATTATGCTAGATCTACTCTTAAATAGGGACTTTTGCTCCACTGCCTAAGCACATCATTACTTGAATCAATATCATAAAATATTAAACAAGAATTAAGAACACATAATTAAGAACAAATCAAGTATTTATCATACAGTTTAGAAAACAATAACAAGATCCGTCTTAGGTTTCATTCCCCTTAGGTATTTGCGGGGTTTAGTTCATGTTTATAAAAGAATACATCTCAGAAGAAATTAAATAACAAAACATAAAGAAAAACCCTAAAACCCCTGATGGAAATTGAAGGGAAGATCCTCAATCTTGAGCGTGATTCCGGCTTCTGAGATTGATCAACTGGCTTTCTTTGAGTAATTCTCTAATTTTAGCTCTCTCTGGCTTTGCTCCTGTCAAAATCCCTGACAGAGGTCATCTGTCGAACTCCTGAACGCCCCCTTTTAGGTTGCCTTCTAGGGTGTTTATATAGGCTTTCGGAATGTCTTTCTTTGCCTATAAGTATCCTTTTCTGAGTGGAATTAAAACAGGTCACAGCAGGGACACGCCCGTGTGGCACGCCCGTGTGAATCGAGCCCTGGGCCGTGTTCGAGTCTGCTAAAGTGGCACGGCCGTATGGCAAACTCCAAGCCGTGTGGATTTCTTACTTTGGCCCATTTTCTCTGTTTTTGGCCCGTTTCTCGTTCTTTTCATCCTCCTATGCTCTCCTAAGTATAAAACATGAAATTAAAGGATTAGAAGCATCAAATTCCACAATTCAATGGATAAATCATCCGAAAGTATGCGAAATATGGGATTAAAATATGTATATATTACGATTTATCAAAGCACCCTGCATGCGCCGTCCCATCGCCCCTGCCAACCCGGTGCCGCCACTACCAGAGGCGTGACCAGTGCCGCCTCCTCTACCACTAGGTGTCACCTCTTCCCTAGGCGTGACCCAGTGTGCTGTCTCATCATGACAACGGGTCAATTTTTGGGTTCAATTTTTATCATATACGACCCGTATTTGACCTATATTTTACCCAAATAATACCTCTGTGACGCCTATTTACATGCCTCCACCATTTAAAAAAAAATTTAACTATATTGTGTCAGAATGAGGGTGGTGCCGACTATGCACCACCCTCCACCCATTTCAATGTACCATTTTGGTACATAATTGTTGCAACATGCCATTTAGGTTTTTTTTAATACTATTTGGGTAAAAAACCCGTGAATGTATATTAAAATTGTCAATATCCATGTAATGAATTAATTAAATGCTTATGATGAAAAATTGGATAGTTGACTTTCACTACTCATTAGAGCTTCGGAATTTGCCCAAAGGTAAATTATTTATTTTATGAATAGTGAAAATTATGGTGTCAAAATAATTTTTAATTATATATATTCCAATGTCCAAATACAATGTGTATATTTGATGAAAATTATTTATTTGTCCATTAAGGTTATTAACATTTATTTATGATAGTATATTCTAGCATCTACTCAAAGAAGAACTAGGACATACTTGGATTGTTTATTTGAATTCATAAAGTAAATATATTTGAGCATTTCAGAATTGTTTTGCTTTTATATATTATTTTGTAATTAGTTTTCTTCATTCACAAGCTTCAACTGTTACATTATTTAATGGGTTAAACTTCTCTAATGGAGTGAACAAGTTAAGTCCCATTTAGGTGTTTAGGATCTTGACTTGACAGTATTAGAAGATAAACATGCTATTACTACTGACTCAAACAATGAGGAAGAGATGTTATACCATAAATAATGGGAATGATCAAACAGATTGAACCCGTGTTTTAGCAAATGACTATTACCATCAACACTAAGACCACAATTTCACAAACTAAAAGCATGAAAGAATTTTCTTTTTGTTTCTAAAAGAACGTTTTTTTCTACAAATAAGTCACTGCTGGTATTTTAATTGCACAACGCAAAATCATAAAGTATGATAGGTCGAGGGAAATACAATAACATATCATCAAGACGACTAATATTACAACAATGTTCAGGACCTTAGGGATGATGGTGGATGACTCTTTTCTAGTGCAATTCATATTGAACTCACTACCTCCGAATTATGGGCTATTTCAAATTGATTGTAGCACCCCACACCCAACCTGATTGCCAGGTCCTAATACGAAACATCACATTCATTGCAGGAGTAACTTGAACTAGCTCTTCGTTTAAAAAAAACTCAAGCTTCACACATTTATCATATTATTTATGTCATACGTTTCAAACATAACAAGTTAAAGCAACCAAATATCTTAGAACTACTTAAAAACAAGTTTAAGAATATCAATTAAAAACAACTAATATTAGTTCCTATTCCACATTAATGCAATGTTCTATTATTACCATAATTTACAAAATCATTCTTATTGATTCAAATTAGTTCCAAGTCAATTAAACCACTTTCAAAATATTTTCAAACAAGTTCTAGGTGTTTGGGGATAATCAAGACCAAATTCGGGTCTCTGGGGTTTAAAATAAGTTAAAAAGGGGGGAAGGCCTTGTTTTAAATACTTGTATCGATAGAAGTCCCTGCAACTATTCATTTTTTGCTACTAACTTACTTGTACTGATACATCTAACCACTTGTATGGGTAGAAATTTGCCAAAACCCAAAAATGAATAAAAACATGCCTAGTTTGACCCAAATACCATATCATATCCAAACATTACAAGACATATTTATCAAGTACTAGACACCATTTTGAGCATGTTTAACACCCTAAATCACCTATTCACAAGTATGATCAAAACCTTACTAACATCAAGCATCAAATTTACTTTCTTAAGCAAACAAGCAATGTCTTAAGCATAGTGTAAACATAGTAGATTATGCATGCATCCCAATCCCTAGTGCAACACATATATGAGCACCAAACATATATGATCATGTTCATATTACAAGACAGTAACATATTAAGCACCATAATATCAAAATAAGCTCAAAGACTAACCTATGATGCTAAGTACATGTCAACTTGTTTTACAAAACATATCAAAAGCTATACAAACTTTGTTGAGTCGAGAATTGAGTCTTGGATGCTGTCACACTTCTCATGTCCTCAAGATTTAATATTACCTGTGCACAAAAATAAACAAACTATACGCTGAGCAATAGGGCTCAATGGTGCTAACATGATTTTAAACAAACTAAACAACTATAATCATATACATTTATATGTAATTCAAATGTAGATCATAAAATGTCAACACATATTGTCTCATGCCTTATTTAACATGCTTTCATGCTTGGTTAGCATACCACATGTTGTTACTTTGAAACTCAACTATTATACCTTTTCAATTACATGTATCTTTAAGCATATCATTTACACATATTCATTTAATATACTTGTATCATATCATCTCAATCATATGTATCATTTGACATTTCATAATAATATATTCATTTTTCTCATTTCATAATGGAATCCATTGATTTATTTTATAACCATATCAACCCTTAGGGCTCAGATTATCCAAATCGTATGAGCTTTCACATGCTGTCTTTCAATGCTTAAACATACATATGCTCAATGGAGTCGCCAAAACACTTAGTGGCGTACGACATGTACCAAAATTGAAGAGGAATTTGATTTCGTTGAGTACTCTTGATTCAAAGGAGCACAAGCACACAATTGAAAGTGGGGTTTTAAAGATTAGCAAGGGTTCCCTCGTTGCGATGAAAGGGCAGAAAAAGACTACCAAGTTATATGTTTTGTAAGGTTCAACTATTACTGGTGATGCAGCCGTCACTTCCTCTTCCTTGTCAAATGTTGATGTTATTAGACTTTGGCATATGCGTCTAAGGTATATGAGTGAGAACGACACAGCGAAATTGAGCAAAATTAGGACTTCTCGATGGACAAGGCATTAGCAAACTAAAGTTCAGTGAGCACTGTATTTTTGGGAAGGAAAAAAGAGTTCAATTTACCAGAGGAATCCATAATACGAAGGGAACGTTGGATTATATTCATTCTAATCATTGTGGACCATCTAGAGTGCCTTCGAGAGGTGGCGTTAATTATATGCTAAAGATTATTGATGATTTTTCCAAAAAGATTTGGGCATTCTTCTTGAAGAAGAAAAGTGATGTGTTTTATGCATTTAAGGCTTGGAAAACTATGATCGAGAAATAGACAGGAAAATAGATAAAACACCTCCGTACAGATAATGGCTTGAAATTTTGTTCTGATGAGTTTAATGAATTGTGCAAATCAGAAGGGGAGCGTGAGACAGTTGACAATTCGTCATACTGCACAGCAAAACGGCATTGCAGAACGGATGAATAAAACAATCATGGAAAAGGTTCGATATATGTTTTTTGATTAACTGGTCTTTGTCCATTACCATTAAGAAAAAGACTCCACAAAAGGTATGGTCTGGTAATCCTGTTGATTATTCTGATTTGAAGATTTTTGGGTGTCCTACGTTTGCTCATGTTGATAATGAGAAATTGGAACCTAGATCAATTAAATGTGTTTTTCTTGGTTATAAGGCTAGTGTTAAAGGATATAAGTTATGGTGTCCTGAAAATGGAAAAGTTGTTAGCAAAGATGTTATTTTTTATGAAACTATTATGATGCCTAACTTATCTCTTAAAGACTTTTCCAATAAACACCAACAAAGTCCAAGCACACATGTGAAGCAGGTAGAGCTACTGATTGATCCAAAATTTACAATAAAGTCTACTCCTCATGTTACTACAAAAACTCAGAGTAGAGTTGATTCTTCACCACAATATTCTATTGCCAAGAATAGATCTAGAAGAGAAATTAAACCTCCAAAGAGGTACGCCGAGACTGATCTAGTTGCTTATGCTTTAAATGTGGCTAAAGATATAGATGCAAATCAAGAGTCATCTACTTATTCTGAGATAGTTAACTGTGATGATTCAGGAAAGTGGATGTTTGCCATGCAATAAGAGATGAAATCGCTCCATAAGAATAGAACATGGGATCTAGTGAAGCTTCCTAAGGGTAAAAAGGTTGTTCGTTGTAAATGGGTGCTCAAGAAGAAAGAAGGGACCCTAGAAATTGAAAAACCCATATATAAAGCAAGTCTAGTATTGTGGTCATGTATGATTTGGAGCTTGAGCAGTTAGATGTAAAAACATCGTTCTTACATGGAGAACTTGAGAAATATATTTACATGCAACAACCAGAATGTTTTATAGTCTCAAAAAATAAGGACTATGTTTGCTTGTTAAAAAAGTCTGTTTATGGCTTGAAACAATCACCAAGGTAGTGGTACAAGAGGTTTGATTCTTTTATGACTACTCATGATTTCAAAAGAAGCAACTTTGACAGTTGTGTTTATTTTAAGAAAAATAATGACTGTCCTTTTGTGTATCTACTCCTATATATTGATGACATGTTAATAGTGGCCAAAGATGGAGAGATAAGAAAGGTCATAACCCAACTTAGTAAAGAATTTGAGATGAAAGATTTGGGAGTAGCAAAAAAGATACTTGGGATGGAGATTCTCAAAGATAGAAAAACATGTAATTTGTACCTAAGTTAGAAATGGTACATTGAGAAAGTTTTTCGTAAGTTCAATATACAAAATGCCAAGCCTGTTAGCACTCCATTAGTAGCCCACTTCAGACTTTCATCGGCTTTGTCTCCGCAATCAGATGATGAGATTGACTACATGGCACGTGTTTCATATTCTAGTTCAGTGGGATCTCTCATGTATGTTATGGTTTGCTCACGTCCTGAAACACCCCACACCCGGCCCACGAGCCTGAACCGGATCTGGTATGTTCCTTAAGAAAATCGGTTTCAAAGTTCTTTGTTACTTAGAGAAAATTTGTGTAATTTTTTGAAAAAATATTGTTTTGGGTTGGGCTTAGATCGAAACCCACTTATTTACTTAGAAATCATTTAATTACGATGACAAAACAGTTTAGGGTTTATTTTTAAATAAATAATTCTTAAGTTGAACTTTAATCAAAAATAGTTCGTAACATAGTAAATTAAAAGTTTAAACAGAAATAAAGAAATCCTACTTGGGCCTCATGGCCTTATTACATCAACCAAAACCCAAAATAAAATTTAAGTACTGAGTAAAATAAAAGCCCAAGTCTTTAAATTTCTCCTTGCGATGCATGGCCACCTTTAGCTCCTGCCGACCCGGTCCATTACTGCTCATCACCTGAAAAAAATATTTCCCCAACGGGGTGAGCCAACTAGACTCAATGTGTACGTGGCACTAAATCGTAATAGAATCAGGCATACAATACATTCAATCATAAAATACAAGTTATGATGCATTCCCAAACCCAAACCTAATTGTCCATCCGCTACACACCCCCGTACCTGCCAAACACACCGTGGGGACTACTAAGTCGACCCTCCTTCCGCTACACACCAATTTGCGGGCTTAAGGCTCCGCATCTGTGGTTTTAGGAAACTACTTTTCAGATTACTGTGGTCTTAGATCACCACTTTTCAGATTACTATGGTCGTAAGTCACCACTTTTCAGATTACTGTGGTCTTAAATCACCACTTTTCACTTCCCCTTTCAATATACAACCATATGCCCCATAAACATTAATATGCATAATATACCATAGTTCACATTCTTATCATATTCTCATGTTATGAATAACATATTTCATATTCCTAGTAGAAGTAGGAAACGTACCTGAGTACTTAGTACCTTAACATGGTACCTTAGCCATGCTCATATTTTCATTGACATATATTTTAATACATGCAACCATAATTCATATTACAAAGTAGTGTGGAGTACACACCTGATTCGCTTAATGAAGTCCTCGAAAATCCCGAAGAGAACCGATTACAGATTTAGATCTCAAATCCTACATAAGTTAATCACTTACTATTTACAAGACCATTCGGCCATTTTTCCAAATACAACTAGGATTTGTATTACTTACCTTGTAACTGAATTGATTTTAAGAATCAAGGGTAAGATCTTTGTATTCCTCCCTTGTGAATTCGGCTAAACACTATATTACTCCACAGGTTAGTTTTCGGCTTCTGATAATAAATCTAAATATTTAAAATAGCCTTGGCCGAATATCTTAAACACATACCTTGTGATTTTAAATCCCGAAAAGTAACCCTTGGCTATGGAGATGTTGAAATCCCTACACACATATGTTAGATCTGATTTCCATATCACTTAATAATCTTAAATCAATTGGCCTCTGGCCTAAACCATGCTTTTCTTACCTTAAATCCTTAGATCTGAAATCCCGAAATTCCTCCTTTAATATTCGGCCAAAAGACAACCAAAAGAATCAGTTCCCAAATCTTGGTTGAAAGAGAATAAACAACAAGAATCCATTATTCTTACCTTATCACCACAGTCGACGGCACCCTTGATTGAAGCCACAAAGATTCGGCTATGGAGACTTAAACAGGAATCAAAGAGGTTTCGGCTTGACAATAGAAGAGAAAAGAAGAAGAAAAGAGGAGAAGAAAATTCGGCAGAAAGAGTTTGCCAGGAAATTTTCGGCAGAGCAGAGAAAGAAACAAACTGATGAGTAGCCCTCCTTCCTTCCTTTTATAGGCAAAATTATCAGCTAAGGAGTCCCTTACTTGGCCACCACTCCTCTATCTGATAACTTTATCTTTTTAATATGATAAATAAAAGGATTTAATCCAGTATTTATCTCTTCTAAATAATCCAATTTAAAAATCTAAAAAAAATCCCTTATTTATCACTTAATAGCCGAATTTTAAAGAGGATAAACCTCTTTTTTTTCTAGATGCCTTGCCGTCCACTCCTTGTGCTTCTGGAAACAAAAATAAAACTTTCTTTATTTGCTTCCCAAGTGACTCGAACTCAGGCCCACTTGCTCATGTAGGTGGCGTCACTTACCTGGGCCTTAAGTGGCATTTCCAGGCCACTTTTCCAAGCCTGTTTGTGTGTCAAATTTCTCCAACTTTTTCTTTAAGGCCTCCTTGCCCTAATTTCCTATTTTAAACTTTAAAATTTGACATTTCTAGGTCATTTCCAAGTTTCTTAAAATTTTCGATCGGCTCTGTAAACTTGCCATTTTCTTACATTTCCAAGTTTCCAGAAATGTTCACTTTCCATTTTTGAATCATTTCCTTACATTTCCTAGTTTCCAAAAATGTTCATTTCCAATTCATTTTCATACATTTCTGAGTTTCCAAAAATATCAAAAATTTATTCATAGTGCTTAAGACTTGTCATTTCGTACAGTTAGATTGAAAATGCATAGGCCCTTTCCAGGATGTTACACGTCCAGATTTATCATATGCAGTTAGTGCAGTTAGTATATACATGGCGAATCCTGATAAAGAACACTGGAAAGCTGTTTAGTGGATTTTTAAATACTTACGAGGTATTGCTAATGTTTGCTTACAGTTTGGAAAAACTAAAGATGGAGTCATTGGGTATGTTGATTCTGATTTTGTTGGAGACATTGATAAAAGAAGATCTCTCACCGGGTATGTCTTTACTATTGGAGGTTGCACAATCAGTTAGAAAGTCACTTTGCAAACTACAGTTGCTTTGTCTACTACTGAAATTGAGTACATGGAAATTACCGAGGCTTGTAAAGAAGCTATTTGGTTAAAGGGACTCTTTGGTGAACTCAGTAAAGACCTTCAGATCAATACAGTATTCTGTGATAGTCAGAGTATCATCTTCCTTACGAAGGATCAAATATTTCGTGAGAGAACAAAGCACATTGACGTTCGGTATCATTTTATGCATGATATTATTACTCGTGGTAATATTGTTGTGAGCAAAGTTAGTACTCATGATAATCCTGTAGATATGATGACTAAGTCACTTCCTAAATCCAAGTTCGAGCATTGCTTGGACATGGTTGGTGTTCATTGTTAAAGAATACCCTTAAGGGGTTTCGTGGAAGAGGTGGAGAACTTGTTTGTTGAGAGTTCGTGGTGGAGAACTTGGTCGTTGAGAATTCGTGTCAAAGTGGAGATTATTAGAGTTATGTGATCTAAATTCTAAGAGATTTAAACAAAATATATTTTCTTTCTAGAAGATGTAGAATTTATTAGTATAATATATTTAGCGTTTATTAGTATAATATATTCGACACTGATTAGAATTAGGTTTTTTCAACCTATAAATAGATATAGTTGAAATTCCTCTTGTATAATTCGAATTCGACATTAGTGAATTTTCTTTTCTTTTTCCCATAGTTTTTTTTTTTCCGAAAGGGTTTCTACGTAAAATTTGTATATTATATTTTTTTCTTTGCGATCTTTCTACATTGCCATTATCAACGTTCAGTTTTTAACAGATAGCTTAGTTTCTTGCAAGTTGACGATGTGATCATTGAGTTTGATTGCCTCAATGTCATTTTTGGGCTCAACGGTGTCTCTACGTCTTATACCGAGATTGGACTGATTATTGCAGATTGTGTAGTCTTAAAATCTCATTTTTTTTAAAGTTTTGTCCTTCAATTGGACATGTAGGATCGTTAATAGCGCAGCTCATTTGTTAGCTCCAGTAGCCTTATGCTATGCAAATCCTTGTATCTGAGATAGTATTCCAAATTGCATCTCTCATGTTACTGTTTCGAATACGTTTTTGTCTTCCACAACTCAGGTTTCAAACAATTAGGGCTAGATGAACCAGATAAGTCTATTGATTTGGGTCTTAAATATTTGATTTTGATTTATATTCGCTTTCCTGTTCTAGTTATAAAGAAAGTTACTCTTAAAAAACCCCAAAAAAAGGCAATATACATAGCATGTTTTGAAATTTTTATACTAACTTAAAGTTGAACCATTTATATGTTTTTTAAGTAACTATTTATAACTTTTGACACAACCTATTAGTTGAAAGTTTATAAGTAAAAAATACATACTCATTCTTGACATTTTTGAGGCCCTAGACAAAACAATAAAATGGGATTTTAAGTTTTTAAAAGTTGAAGAAAATCTTTTTTAGGTCCTTTCAAAGTTGGTAAAAAGAATTTTGGGCCCTTAAAAGCTAAAAAGAAATTTTTTGGGCCTCTTAAAGTTGGTAATTTTTTTTTTTACTTTTAAAAATTAAAAAAAAAATTGAACCCCTTAAAAACTGGAAAATAATATTTTGGGTCCCTTTTAGCCTTAGACCCTGTGCGGTCGCATCTCCGGATGACCCCAGAGTCGGACTTGCAAAAAATTTTGCCCAAAAATTTTAGAATGTATAAATCTATATCATAATGTATAAATCTATATCATACATGGAGTCAAAAAATGAAATGGAAACTATATTATTATAAGGTATAACATTTCGTTGAAAAATATGGAATGTTTTGAAAAGTATATATATATTATATAACAATTATATATAGCTTAACTATTATTAAAAGAACAATTATATGGTTGCCGATTGAGTTTTAACTTGATTGATATTGACATTGTTGTTAATATAGGAGAACATGCGTTGAAATATATTATCCTCTTATTTAAGGGTTGGAGAATGACTATGAAAGTTCTAAACATTGTATAAAAAAAAACATATATGATAAAAACTTATAATAAAATCATTATTAAAAAAAAGAATTATATGGCATAACAATATCTTTTAATCAAATATTTAGCATACAAAGAACAATTTCTACTTTAATGATCTCATATTGATTGGCATGATTTTAAAATTAATTTAATTTTGTTCAACTTTTAATAACTTTTAGATTTTTTTTTAATTACAATAATAAGATAAAGTTCGAATAACAAACACGATTTGTGTAATTCAAATTCAAATCACATTTGAGGAAGCGAACACTATTGACCATCAAATCATAACATGAGATTCAACTTTTAAAATATATTTAAAGTACACAACTTTTTCTTTTTAAATTAAAAAATTTTAAATTTAATGTTACGATATAAATATAATTTATATAAATTAAAATATTGTAATAACATTTTAAATACTTGTTATTAGTAATAGGGCCCATGTATTTTACTTACAATAAAATAATACGGTGTGGTTAAAGAGGTGATCCACTTGTCACAAATTCTTTTGGAAGAACCAATTGTCACAATTTTAACTACTCCATATAAGATATATTTCATATTTGCTTCCAAACCTTGCTATAGTATAATATATATAGATAGATAGATATATCATTGGCAAATTGTGTAAATCAATGTTAATAACCTTTTTAATAATGTATCAAAACGATTTTTAATTAAATTAAAAAAATCGTTTTCAAACAAATAATTGTATTTTTTATAGTTATTGGTTGCTATTTTAAATTTCGAAAAATTTAATTAAAAGTATAATTCGTAATTCAGACTTAATTTATAATTAAAAGAGAAAATATTTAATACACTATCATTAGAATTTAAAATTATCACAAATAAGATTGAGTTGATGACAAGTGTATATAGAATGTAATAAAAAAAATAAAAAATAAAACATGTGATAAATTTATAACTCTAAGTAGTACCAATATATAAATAGCCACCTTAACTAAAAATGCTAAATTCACTATAGTCTAAATAAAGAAGAAATAAACCTTGAGCTTTCGGATAAGATGTGCATAGCTCAAAAATAATGAAAATGAAGACAAGTATCAGTGTTCGGTTATAGATTTATGTGATGACCCAATGCATATTGATACAAGTTATACCGTGATTTATTCATAAAATCCAATGACAGAATACGAGTCCATCAAGTCAAGCTCAACTTATAAGAAGTTTAAATTTGAGTTAAAATTAGAGACTCAAAGTTTATGTTGAGCTCAATCAAGTTTCACTTAAGAAGCTTTGATTAGATCCCATCAATCTGATTTACATACTGATTTAATAAATGTATATATTAAAATAAAAAATTCAGCTAGCCACGTGAAATTTGAATCAACCTTAAATATTTTTTGGGTGGAAACCTTAATCACTTGAGGTTTCCCTTGTACCAAATAAAAGAACCGTGGTCCTCAAATTCAGAAGATTCCATAAGCTTTTTAATCATTATAAACGAAACCCAGGAAACTAGAAGTTACACATAAAAGATGAGTCACACTGCTCATATTCATACAAACATTCTTGCAAACACATACATACAACACATTGGAAAACAAGGCAAATACATATTCGAAATCACACCCATAATCAAAGGATCGAAGGACGTCGAGCAAGAGCGACACCTGCTAATATAATCACCAGTGTCATAAAGATGACTGCTACAAAGGATCCAATTAAAGAACCCGAAGAACGCTCGCAAAAGGAGTGGAATTGTCTGCAGAATGAGAACCAATTCCAATTGGGATTCCCTATATGTGCCAAGTACACAATCGCTGCCGCCGCTGAGGCTCCCGCTGTCAAAATAACCAACATTGCCTACATCACACAATCACCTTCTTCCCATTAGAAAACTTAAGATATCCAACGGATGTTATTATTTAATCTGAAATCCAATAGTAATGCTCGGTTATTCAGAAAGTAAATTAATATGTATCTCTAAAAGTTCAAAATATTACCATGTCGAAGAACATCAAGATGAGCCTAGTCCTTTGAGCACTGCTCCTTAGGATGTGGAAGAATGAGAAAGGGAGAGAAAGCAGAAGATAGGCGCTTACAATTCCATTGGCAGCCACAAAGAAACTGACATAAGAGACACCATAAATGTTATAAATTTCAGACACATAAATTGATGCTTGATTGAAAGAGAAAAGCCACACACATGAATGCTGGTATGTCTCTGTATCTGGCTTTGAACTGAGTAAAACTATTAAAGAAGGGCAGCCTTTGGTTAGTTGTGGCCATTGCAAATGCACTCCCCAAGGTTCCTATAAGCGCCAGTATCCTGAAAATCAAGTCCATTACTGATACACCTTTTTGCACTGCATGACTCTTTCGCTCAACACCATTACCCTTCGCCATTTCCTTTTTTTTTTTTTTTTTTGTGCCGGAGGGGGGGGGGGAAGGTATATCAACTTTGAAATTTGGAAGTGTTTTTGAGTTTGTAAGTATTGAAGTTGATGAACTTAGGGAGATATAAAGCTAGGGTATTTATAGATGCTGTCATGGACTTTTTTGTATTAAGAGTTAACTTTTTTTACCTCTTTACATAAAAAATGGAAAGAGCATATTGGTTATTTTTAATAAAAATTTTATCCATTTGTACTATTAAAAATTGGCATGAATAACAAAATAACTAGAGGCAAGGACATTTGACATGCCATATGTATTTCATGTTAACATACGTAATCAATTTTTAATAGTAGAAATAAATAAAATTTGTAACAAAATGACCAATTTACTCTTTCATCTAATCTATAAGGACTAATTTATTTATTTTTTAAATAAAAAAATAAAATATAGATTAACTCCTAATACAAAAACATTTATGATATTTTTATCGTGAAATTAAGTAACATCTTTTAGATTGATGTGGAAACTAATATTTAAAATCTGAGTGAATTTTAAAGGCACTAACTATACGTATGAGAAAGGTAAATCTTGTTGACTGAGAGAATGTCGTGGTTTTAAGGAAAACTCACAAATCTCACATTAGCTATATATTAAAAGATGGTTAATTTGATTCACCAAAAAATATGGTTTATTTGAATATATATATATATATATATATATCGTATTTAACTGTGAGCTATGATGAATTAAAATTAATATTTTTCAGCCAAACTTTTTAGACTTTGACATCGATCCTTTTAAATATTTTAATTAATTAAATATTATAAAAATATATTTAAAATATCTTGTAATATATTTTAAAAAATTTTATCCATAGAAAATTTTAAGGGTAAGTTAGCAATATATGCCGTTTTTAAAAAATAATTAAGGTTTTAAGTCGCTTTTTTCGATATTTAAAAAAAATAAGCTGATTTTAGAAAGAAATAGAAAACGCATCCTACGAAATGCCTTTTTAGGCAACAATAACTTTTCCCCAGCAGTAAAAAAATCCAACAGCAATATTATTTCTAACGGCTTGTTTATTTGCTATATAAACCCAAGCCATTTTCTTCCTTTTGCTTTCAAATCTCATTCTCCTAATTCTCTTGAATTTTTCATTCAATTTCTCTCAAAGAATTGATCTTTTAATTTTACATTTCGTAATTTCTTTATTTTTAATTGATTTTTATAATGACAATTTCGCTTATTCGTTTGGATGAAAAACACATTTTCGGCGTCCAACTGCAAATGGTAAGAAAATATTAAATTTTTAAATTTTTAAATTTTTCTATGTTTATATAATTAGGCCGAAGATTGAATTTTAGAGACGTAAATACACAACTTAACTGCTAGGGCACCGTGTGTTATTAAACAACACTTGCAAGAGGCGGGATTCTTGCACGTGTCTCATATGCTCAGGGGGACTAAATTGGATCTTGCACTTATCAGCGCTTTGGTGGAAACATGGAAAGCCGAGACACACACATACCATCTTCCATGCGGTGAATGTACAATTACACTCGATTTACCGATAGATGGGTCAGTCGTTATGGGGGCAGTGGACGTTGGCAATAATTAGAGCACGATTTGTGAGCAACTATTACAAAAGGTGTCGAACAAGTCTTTTGGTAGCCGGATAGAGATGAAATGGTTGAAAGAAATTTCCAATTATATCGAAAATTTCGCGAGTGTCGTTGAAAGAGAACAATATGCCTGAGCATTCATATTGAGGTTAAGCAAGGGTCTTCTGATGCCGATAAATCTCGAAATATGGTACATTGAAGGTGGCTACTACAACTCGTCGACTTGAAAGAAACGGGGCAACTTAGTAGTGGATCAACTTTGTTGGCGATATTATACCGAGAGATGTGTCGAGCGATGCAACCACAAAAAATTAAAATCAATGGTTGTATACTCCTTTAGTCATGGGCATGGTACCGACTACCACTTTTACGTCCCCAAGTAAATGCCCATCATTCTTTCCCACTTATAAGAAGGAAAATTCATTTGATAATATAGTTATCATAATATTTTTTCATTATTATATTTTTGAAATAACATATTATTTGAATAGGTGGAAAACGAGGCGAGTCATACGGGTATAGCGAACGAGTTCGAAGATATTCGGCTACTGTTAGATCAACGATTGGAAGCTGGTGTTAGTTTTTGAAATTTTAAATTATAAAATATTTACGTGAGGATTTAAAATTTAATATTAGGTACTTAATAAAATTTATAAATTTGTACTATAGTTTGAATTGATGTCATACATTGATACGAGAATTCAAGAATGCATCTCGATCGAAATTTTTACCAATCGCAATATCTGACACGTCAAGGTGCCATTGATAGTTTTCACGACGGTTGAGATGCACAAATCTGGTCGAGTGATGTGCCAGTTCGGATTTAGGCAAAATAATCCGTCGTCACCCTAGGACATTGAAGAACTGTATAAGGTCGACTTGCGGGGGAGAATCGACGAAGATTGGGAGAAATTCCACTCCAAATATATCTACATTTGGGAGCATAGGTATGATTTCATTCCTATGAGTGAACCAATTCTCGCATCGGAATGATTTCATTCCTATGAGTGAACCAATTCTCGCATCGGATTTGACGACCTCTCTAAATTACAAGACATGGTGTAGACATCACGGTAAGTCATATATATTGCCAGAGGAGGAAAGGACTAGACAAAGTTATTGTAGGAGGCCAAGATGAACCCGCATGAATCCTAGGTTGGGAGTACATGCCTCGATAGAGTCATCATCAGCTCCAACCCCACGTGAGGCACCGAGGGGTGCACCAACTCCTAGTTAGTATGGTTGATATTATTTTGGAGCTTTCATTAACCCCATTTTTTACACAAGTACCACAATATGCACCATCGTACCATGTATCAACACCTTTTGCAAGTGTATTTTTTGCACCATCTCAATCTCTAGCACCATATAGAGTGCCAATGTCGACAACAACACTGACATATTTGCTATCTCTAACAATTCCAACATTTTATTCACACTTGGGTTATGTGATACCATACACTTACCCGTCAATAATATCTCAAACACCTTCAACATCATTATTCTACTGAGGTGGCTCATCTTCGCAACCACATATTAGTACAATCGACGATATACGATGGAAACCTAGGACGACACGACGCTCAAGGACAGATAAACGAGATAAAGATGAAGATGAAGATGAGGAGTCGAAACCCCAACTATGAAGAAATCCTCCTCGCAACCAACACCTATGAGTTGTGGTACACATT
Organism: Gossypium australe; assembly: GCA_005393395.2. Taxonomy (NCBI): domain Eukaryota; kingdom Viridiplantae; phylum Streptophyta; class Magnoliopsida; order Malvales; family Malvaceae; genus Gossypium; species Gossypium australe. The sequence continues at coordinate 11,620,763 of CM016617.1, forward strand.
CGGCCCAACGATGCCGATGATTTTTATTAAAATTTTTGTCATGTAATCATCATTTACTTTGTTAACTAACAATTTGTATTGTATTACATTTTTTCCATCCATAATGTACTTATTCCAATTATATAAAAAAGTTAATCTATTTTATTTTACATCAATAATATACTTATTTACAATTTAAGAAAAAAATTAAAAAATTGGGCTATTGTATTTTTCATATCAATAGTATATACTTATTTATTTATAATCTACGAAAAATGAAAAAACTGTTTATATTATATTCTATTGTATTTTACATCAATAATATATCCATATTTACAATTTCCCAAAAAATGAGAAGCAATGAAAAAATGAACAAATTGTTTGTTTTTTTCTTTCTTTTTCATATGTCTATCAAAAATATGAATAAATGTGTTAATCAGGTCTTGTCCTCAATGTTTCCCCTAAGTGTGGTTATGTTGACTTAGTACACCTTGGATTCCTACAATAACTACATAACCTCGATTGGTCTATCCTCTCCCAAATATCCATATTGTCCCGTATCCAAGTAAAATTCGACCAACCTTTTGGCTTGCAACACAACCTGATATTCATTACCAACTTGAATGGAGCGCTCAATACAGACAGCCACATACTTTCAATTGGGATCGATGGGAATTCAGATTTCTATACTTTATATATGTGTTTTAGTTTGTACACTTTGTCAACATAGCTCATGTAATCTAGACATGTTGAGTCACATGCAGGAATTGCATGTGCGCATGAAAAATGAAGTGCTTGAAATCTCCCACAATCACAAGTCCTTCATCCAAGGTATCACGGTACAATCCCCCAATAGTACCACCATTGGGTCTATAGAACTTCGTAACCTCAAAATATTTGATTTGGACACGAGTGACACATTGTAGACATAGAATTCACTCTTTTTGTATTTTTTTCTAATTTCTTTCATCACATCATCACACCAAACATGACTGTTATTTATTTGTCCAACATATTTTTCCGCTCGCTTTGGAAATAAAGCTGCTAAGTTCTTTGACCACCGAGGTTATCAACAAATGATGTGTCCCCTTCAATACAAAATTTATGCATTTCGCTAGGCTCGTTGTCATGTGCCCATATCGCAGACCTCCATCATATGATTGAGTCCATGACTCCTTAGGTATCCCATCGAGGTATGTAACCCCGTGATTATTTATAGCTCACAAGTTCTCCAACATTTTTTTGGAAATGAAGTTGGACAAGCTTGTACCCTATCGAAGAAAATAAAGAGTATATCCATGAATGCAAATATTGTATGTGTTAAAGAATGATATAGAAAATAAAGGCAACTACATACCCATGTTAATAACATGTTACCGCTCAGCATCCTTATGATATCGACCCATGTAGTTAGACCCTATATATCGTACATAATACCTATGGTGTGCACAGTCTCAGAGGCTTTCACACTGTTCAATTGCTATCTGTGTTCCGAGTCCCCTATTAGAAATGACGCATATATCGAGTTGCGGCACAACATGCCTTTTCAATTTAATCAAGAAGAAATATCAATTATCAATGAATTCTCCTCATGTTATTACAAAAGCTATTGGCAGGATTTTTCAATTACCATTCTGTGTAATAGCCAACGATAATCGATACTCATATCTTTCGTACATGAATGTGCCGTCAATTTGTAATAATGGCTTACAATATCGAAACATTGCGATGCATAGCTTGAATGTAAAAAAAATGATGGGAAACTATTTTCCCTTGGACAGATCGATTGTGGAAATGTGTATGCTTCGTTTGTTGATCGGTTACGGTACTTGGGACGTACTGATTCAGTATTTAACACCATTGCCACAAATCAATATAATTTCCTCGCCTATTATGCATAATTTCCATAGCCTTCTATTTTGCGACTCATGCCTTGTTGTACGACACGGTGTAATCGTACTAACTACAGATATTGACAATTAAAACCAACAGGGGAATCCTAGGACTAGTTTTCACCTTAGGTAAGATAACGTTAGATATCATGTTAGAGATGCAATTTGGGATGATCCTATGACATACCTGCAACAATACAACTATTTCAAAATGAGTAAGATAATGTTAGAGATCAGGTTAGAATCCAATCTCGGATGATCATGCACGTACCTACGATAACACAAGTATGTGGAGGGTTATATTTTTTAATTGGCCATAACTTCGTCTTCTTTCTTACAGATGTCATGATTTTCCATGGACATCTATTGTTATGCAATACGTACTTGGCCTTAAATTTTTCTAATTGGGGTTTTGTAACATGGAAGTTGATCTCATGCTTTATGTTATACCGTTTCACTAAAGCAATAAAAGCATCTTTTGAGGAAAATTGAATTCTAACTTGTAAATCGCCGACATTTAACGAAGAACTTGCATAACCCAGTCTTCTATAAGGAAGTTTTGAAAATTCTAACCCACCTTTAGCCTGGAGGTCAACATTATGCATGTGGGGAGGAGGTGTATATGGCGTGAAATCTGGATGGGTTCCTCCAGTATTGTCCGAACCTTCACTGTCAAAACTACTCTCTTTTAGTTCAGTAAGAATAGGCTCTAGTTTAAAAAATAATGTTATTTTTGAACCATCCATCCTGGCCTCCCAGATTGGGTCATTATCGGTTTTAGATACCTCTTCGTTCTCAGCTCCCTATTCATTATCAACCCCATTTTCATGCCTAGGGTTGGAAGTCATTTTGTCGATACAGGTAGTAAGGAGTACATCATTCGTTCTTGTAAACCCTACGTTAAAACCAAAATCACTTGTGGATTTCCCATTGATGTAACTTGAAAGCATACTCGTATAAATGTTTCTAGCATAGAACATCAATGTTCGGAAGTTGAAATCAAAAGCACTCACAGAATGTCGTGTCGGGGTGTCAAAGTTTGGGTTACCAACTAACCTCAACTATTGGATGGACTATACGCCAAAGTTAAAATCGATGGTTGAAATTGATGAATGTATTCCCACTGATGATTCTAGTATTTCATGATAGGAGCTTTGCAATAATGCTGTGAACCCATCGCACAATCGTGTGGTTGGACTTTCTACTTCTTGCTCCATTCTGGGCATTAGCTAGACTTGTTGTTGAATTCAGAGCACCTTCATCGATGTCGAAAAAGTGGGCATATAACTCTAGTATAGTTTATCCACTAGAGCAATGAGAATTGAGCATCATCTTGACTTCTATGTTGCCTCTAAGCTCAAATATATCATATCTAATGAGGTTCAGTGACATTAGATATTTATATTTCAAGCTCGAAATTCTTCTTCGGCTTGAGCTTGCCACTTTTCTCTTAATTTTATTAACGAAGCTCGTGGAATTTTATGCTCCATTTGAAAGCCAATTCTGTAGATTGGGCTAATGTAAAAATGACCCCAATTTCGGTGTCACAAATTTGATCATCGTAATAAATAATAGCTCTAATTCGTCTACTCATCTTCAACCAAATAACTTGTTTCACATGTTTAAAATGAAAATATTATGTAGAAAAAAAAGTATGGATTATCTAAAAACAATAACAACGAAACTTATTTGAAGTAATTTACTTTGTTGGGTCGATTTTTGAAATCCAGGCCTTTAACATAAACAATCTTCTTCTTATGCAAATCTCTTTATGAAAACAATCTGCTTAAAATTTCAGTATGAAAGTTCTCCAATAGAATGGTGGCTCATTTTATAGCAAATATTACCCTCGGATATCAAACATAACTTCAAAATGTTGAAAAATGTTGGACATGACAAGTTTGAAAAACACTTTTAACGAAAAGTGTTTTCTTGAAAAGTCTGATAGTTTTTAAAATCATGTCTTGTTAGAAGCATTTTAAAGAAAAATTAGAATATGATGTCTGAATTTTATTCGGGATTCTCTGGTTCGAGAATCTCTGGTTTAGGGTTAAGGTTATAGTTCTAAATATCTGTATGACGCTTTTTCAGCTGAGGTGGCAAAATGAATGTTCTTTTTAGCCTGCATGGCAGCCACCTTAGCTAAAAACGCGTCCTATAAGGCAGGTTTTTAGAGTCCCTTCTGTCACCTCAGCTGAAAACGCCTTCGTCTTCCCTCCTATTTTCAACCCTAACCCTAACCCGTGAAAAAATTCAGAACCCAAGAATTCTAGATAATTTCCAAACATCCCAAGAATCCCGGGATAATTACAGACATTTTATCCTAGGAATCCTGGTCATGGGCTCCCACATTGTTTTTTTTATTTTTTTCCTGGGTTGCCTATATAAAGGGGGTTTGTTCCCCCTATTCCATCAACTCTATTAGTCACCGTCTCTTACAAAATAAAAAATTCTCTTTTAAATTAATTTTTTTGTTGACTGTTGAAATTTTTGTACGAAAATTTTATTTGTGTTTTTGTTTGTGTTTGAGGGGGACAGTGTAATAGTTTTAAGGTGTGTTTAAGTTCACGGTGATGCGGTAACGCTCAGAGACCCCCACATTTCATCTTTTGTGTGGGGATCGAACCATCACCTTAGAAGTCCATAGCATTGCAACTCCGGCTTCCAGCTCACGGTGGTTATACGGTCACGAGTTGAAGTATAACTAAGGCTCCCGGTTAATGGTGATTATACAGTCACGGGTTAAAGTATAACTGGGGACCCTAGTTGATAGTGGTTATGTGGTCATGGGTTTAAGTTTAATGCCACCAGAAGAGGATGTTTCATAAACCCCATGCATAAGCTTGATACCATAATCATAGGGAAAAATTAATGGGCTTTCTAGTATAATCAACTTCTTCTTTTTGTCCATCTCTACCAAATCAGTATCTTTAACCTCATTGTTCGAAACCTATAACAGAGTTGGGGGTAAAAGGACTTTTAGGGGGAGGAGTGACTGTGGCGCTGAAGAAAAGCTAAAAGTCCTTTCGAGGTGGCAGTGGTTGTTGTGATTAAAGAACTCATCAATAACTACAACTGCTGTCTCCCCGACTCGAGTTTTAGCTTTTTCTCCATCGCCACAGTCACTCCCCCTTGAAAGTCTTCTTGCCCTCAACTTTGTCGCAAGTTCTAGACAATTAGGTTAAGGATACTTTTGTAATGAAGATGGAGAGAAAGAATAAATTGATTATACTGGAAAGCCCCTTTATTTTTCCCCATAATTATGGTCTCAAACTTATGTATGGGGTTTATAAAGCATCCTCTTTTGATATTATGAAACTTGAACCCGTGATCACATAACCACTGTCAACTAGGCACCCGAGTTATAATCCAACCTGTGATAGCATAACCACCGTCAACTAGGAGCACTAGTTATACTTCAACTCGTGACCATATAACCATTGTGAACTGGGAGCCTGAGTTGCAATGCGATGGGCTTCTAAGGTGATAGTTCCATCCCGACACAACAGATGAAATGTGTGGGTCCCCAAGCGCTATCACATCACCGTGAATTCAAATATACCTTAAAACCATCACAATGTCTACCTCAAATACAAATAAATTTTTCTCCTCAAATTTCCAACACCAAACACAAAAAAAAAGGAGAGAGAAACAAAAAAAAACACATCCTAAATATGGAAAAAATTTATCTAAAACCCTAAATATTTTTTAAAATAGGCATTTTTATCAAATTTGCCCAAATTTTAAAGAATAAAAAGGTAAAGTTGAAAATTTCCAACCCAAGTTAGAAAGTGACAAATTTAAAGGGATGAATAGATTATTATCGACGGCAAAAAATAGCATATAAAATAGTTTAAAACAATTAGTTATAAGTGTAGAGAAATAATCATAAAACAATTTATGTTGGGTTAAATTCTACTATTAGTTTTTATACTTTACGAAAGGTTTGGATTTAGTCCTTATACTTTAATTTGGTTATTTTCAAGGTTTTCATAATCAAATTGGCGGTTGAGCTAATTAGGCCACCAGTTCATTGGTCCGAACAGTTTGTCTTGTTCAACCGGTTCAACTGCTCAATTCAATCGGTCCATACCAATTCTTAGGTCAACTGATTCAAAGCCCCTCTCCAGACTAGCACCTCGACCAGTTCCCTTCCAAATCGGTCCAACTGACCGGTCCGGTCCAATTCAAACAATCATGGTCATTTTTAATCCCTATCCTTTTCGAATTTATAAAATTCCAGTCATCACCGAACTAAAATTATTTAATTCATTAAGTTATGTTATTTCCAAAATTTGATGCGGTAAACATATTTTCATTTGTGGAATGTCATGTCATCTTGTTATTTCCACATATTACTCACTAAAAATCCAATTAATTGACTAATGACTATCATTTGCGTCAAAAGTTAAAAAATTTTAAATTTGAAAAGTATAGCCGCTACTATTTGGGTGAGGACTAAAATTTCAAGTTTTGAAAAGTAAAGGGACTAAACTTGATCAAATTACAATATAAGAACTAAATTCACAAACTTTGCAAAAGTATAGGGACTAATAGCATAATTTAATCATTTATGTTGCATATATTTTTTTTGGTAACTGCTTCATTACTAAAGCTGAAAGAAAGCAGCAGCTGTCGTAGTAGCTCTGACGTCTTATGTTTAGTTTAATTGAAATTATCAACCAAACCAAAGAGTATATAATTATACCAAAAATGGTGAGAGAATCTCCGCACCCCATTGGTGAGGAGCTAAGGAACCCCATTAGTACAGACAGAAAACCAACCAACAAAACAGGATTCATTTTGGGGCAGTTGAACTTGAATCTAGGAGTTGAGTTGGGAGCTTTTCTGAATCATTTGAACCAATCCACTTCTTTTCTTCCTTGTTTTTAAAAAATATTATCTTCTGCAAAAAGGAGACAGCCTTTTTCTTTCCTTTTTCTTAACTGTTGTTCACATTATATTCCTTAAGATAATTATTAATTAATGTTATTCATTTTCTAACACTAAATTAACTCTATTTAATAATATTTTAACATTATTTACCGGTGATTAATTAAATAATACCAGTAAGGTTTATGGTGTTTTTTTTTTTGTTGTTGAATTATGATACGATGAGTCTAGGATTTAGAATTTTAAAATTTAGTGTGGTCTAGTTTATAATCTTAATATTTTTAACAGGACGATATTTGAATCTTTGGCCTTATAGTCTCATGTTACCCAAGATCATAGTTTTTACTCAAAAACAAGTAATAGTGAATAGAATACTCATTAATTTAGTGCGCACAGCGAAGTATAAATGATTTTTGTACATATTTTTTCAATCAATTAATAATAAAATAATTTAAATTTAAATTCAATTAAGATACTTTTTTTTATTTTATATTTTTATAGATAAACGTTAAAATTAATAAATATATATCGACCATTTATATCTATGTCATCATTGCAGTTCACATCCAAATATTTACTACTGATAACAATTAAAACGTTCACAACATTCTTCAGTTGACCATCGAAACCAATCTCACCATCACAACATTCTTCGGTTGACCATCGAAACCAACACTAACTAGATTGAATAAGAATAGGGTACAAGTTCAGATTATTGAACAGCTCCACCAAACTGTTACATAAATATTAGATTTAAACACAATACACACTACCAACCATGAATGCATGTATTTCTCGCAGGTTCAAATCTCTCTTCCCAACAACTAAAAATAAAATGTTTTATATCTCAAGTTCATCAACTCTCCAGCTTAGCAGGCATGTGCCCAGAACCTGCCACCAGGCCTGTTCTCATAAGAATATAAACACTCTAAGCAGCGGAAAAAAATGTAATTAACAATAATATTGGGAGATAAAAGCCATATCACTTAACCAAAAAAACTTCATTAACTTATGTTACCCGGACTCTTCATTTTCACTAAAATATCCATCTCCTACATTTATTTGGACATGGTAGAGTATGACCCTTCAATTTATAGAAAGCTTTTAAAAAAATTGGGTCTACCCAAGTCGGGAACAAACAAATATCCAACACTCACCCAAGTCCAGGTAACATAGACACAAGCTCCGTTTTCTCGAGTTACAAACAAGCAAAAACTTTAAGTTCTTACCTTCCTCTTGAGATCATTGCGCATGCCAAAATCCAAAAATCTACGGATTGCAGAACACAAACAAGACATAGCCCTTTCTCATGCTTATGATCATTCTGCATCCAGCTCTGCAACTCCCTGAACTAGCAATTTTCCTAGAAACATTGCTATATACATATACCACTGAAAACCAATATTGAGTCAACACCGTAACGGTAGATGACTCAATGCATCAATTCCCAGCATCATTAAGATAGTGCGTGCCAAAACTAGCTATACTTTATTATACAATGAAGTTGCTACATGATAAAAAAGAAATGCACCATTGGCAGTCCATTTCTCTCAGGATTAAGCTGAGGGAAAGTTCAGTATTTCATTTTGAAGTTCTTTTTAGATATGTTTCCCAAGGTATTCCCTCGAGAATTTTAAGTAGGAAAGCAAATGACAACTTGATTAATAAACATTAATCTGCTCAAGGACTACTGAGATGCTTTAGATGTTAATAACATATAATAAAAATGCCTGCAAACCAGATTGTCTTCTGCAATACTTTTCAGGGTAAACTGGTTAAGTTCAGGATTAGATCCAACCATAAATTCAGACAACTGAACAATTACGAGAAAGCAGAAGACAAATTATAAACCAGGCACTTGGTACAACAGTCAGTGGATGGAAGAAGCAACAAGGTTTTGAACGACTAAACAAATGCAAAACTACTAAGCAGAAAAGACATCAAATAAAAAAGGAACTGTAAGGCAGCAACAGGCATTTCCGGCTAGCAGGGTTCTTGGGAGCACATATTATAGAGCTTGGTATTTTGGTGGCATGGACATGGCAAATTTCAAAGAGAATAGTAATATCTCCACATATATTTGGTCCTTCTAGGTAGTAGCATCAAGGTGGGCCCTGGTTCATCTGGTCTTCCGGTTTAGGCAGGCTTCATCAAAGTATGCACTAGGCGGGCTTCAGGCTTCATAAATCTCAGCTGTTTTAATGGGAATGGATAGGCAACAAAGGGAAAACAAGTGCATCAGAACCCTAAATATGGAGATCGGAGAGGCTATGTTATCCAACTGTCATACACTAGTATGTACCGGTCCAATCAGAGAATTGCCAGTTATAATAATAGACATAACAGAACCAAAAGTAAAACTATAGTCTGTCAGCACGTACCAATCAAAAAGAAATTAGTAACCATAGTTTTTGCGCCGGGAAACAGAGTTATGGCTGGATAACCTGGTAAGAAAAGTTGGTGAGGATTGTTGCAGAATCCTAAGAGAGTAATCATATCTAATCAAAACTAAGTGTGTCGTAGACATGCTTGGGGAAGGATAAAATGGCATTGTTACCCTTGAAGAGAACTTTTAAGTCATGTAGTTCACATATTTAAATATGATGTTTCTAATAGTGCAATGCTCACTCATCTCAAAGCATTTCTCCTGTAGTAGATGATAGTCATGAATAGTAATATAGGCAACAAGGACGTTCCTTTTAAGGAAAGAAAATTTCTCACCCAGAGGGACCACTGCGTCCTGATGAATAACCTCCATAAGCTCCATAAGCATTGTTACTAACACCAATCTAGAAATATATAAAGAATCATTATTACTCATGAGCAGTGCAGTAAGAGGAGCAATAGGGCAGTCAGAAGAGAACTAATAAAAGGATGACGTGAACAAGGCTCATGAAACAGTTAAGTCCTCAAAAGAAATACCTGGGAAGCACCATAAGTTCCATAGCTTTCACTAGGAGCTAAATCACTGCTGCCATAACCACCAGAATAGGTATGCCCCCGTCCATGCCTCTTGCTCTCTCTACTTTCATAACTCAAACTATCTGTTCCCTCAGTTGGCATAGGGAGATATGGTAAAACTGGCACTAATGGAGAAACAACACCTTCCCTATCAAAAAAATTTGCTCTTAGCCGTGTTGTTATTTGTACAAGGGCATCCTTCGCAACATCAAGGTCTCCAGCAATCTGATAATAAAAAAACAGAGATGTTCACTTTATGGAAGTATTAACTAAAACAACTATGAACCAACAAATACAAAGTAATGATTAAGATAATACTGTCAAAACTATAGAAGCACTTCACCTGGACCATCTCATCATCTTCAGATGCAATCTTAGGAAGATTTTCCTTAGACAAGATACGAATGTTAGCTTTTGTCATCCGCCTCATCTCAGTTACAATAGATCCTCCTTTACCAATAAGGCAGCCAATACGTGAGGTTGGCACAAGTAAACGGGTTGTGAATGATATAATTCCGGAGTCTCTTTCAACCTTCTCACTGCATCTTGGTTGCAACCTTGCAGCAGCTTCAATAGTAGGTGAAAATGTATCCTCAAAAAACTAATACATCACAAATTTTGGAACACTGTCACAAGCCTAGCACAAGGCATAACATAGAGGATTTCTAAAGAAATATAATCAAAGTTTAAAGCTGACCTCCTTGGCTGATATTGTTATTAAGCAATCATCTCCATCGCTGCTTGAGCTATCAACTTTAATGACTGCACCAGATTCCTGCCTGATCTGGTTGATTATTGCACCACCTTTGCCAATTACACCTCCAATATTAGCATTCGGACAAACTATACGAAGGGAAAATTCTTTTGATGATCTCTCATCTCTTGGAGCAGAGTACAATGAGCGTGGCCATTCTCCAGCGTCACCTTTGTATCCTCCGTAAGGACCCACCAATGAAGCTAATGGTACAATTGGAGCACCAGCAGCAGGTCCAAGCAGTGCACCACCAGCAGTATATGCATTGGACATGGCAGAAGCAAGCAAGTGCTGAGATCGTGAAGGATTCTCATGAAGGCGAGATGCAATTTGATGCAGAGCCTTCTTCACAACTGCAGCTTCCCCAGATATCTAAAGCCAAAAATACATATATAAATATCCCACTGTAAGAGAACATCATAAACAGTATAACCAAACAAACTAAAACAGAAATTAACTACAAAAAAATTGAAAAGAAACAAAAACTTAGAACATATTAGAATTATCTAGACATCCCAAAGAATAGAGACAAAAGACTTCAGTACTAAAGGCTGAAGTTTAAAGTCTTGAATTTGTCAACTCCGTTACAGGAATTGTTTACAGGCCCCTGCAGCCCTGCCACAGTAAAAACTCCTTGTAAATGCCCTCAATATCAATGTACGACTATGGCCCGAGCTTTGTTTTAGAGGGAAGGGAGGATTGCATAACGAATCAGAATTATCTAAAAATGCAACCTCAACTATCAAAAAGTAAAATTACCTGTACAAGTTCATCCGTGGGCAAGGCACAAGAAGGTAAATCATCCTTAAGAATGCGGATCTGAGCACCAGTTTCACTGCGTATGTTCTGAACAATCTGCCCACCCTTTCCTATGATACATCCAATCTGATCAGAAGATACAAGAAGCCGAGCAGTGATTGGGTGGCCTTCTGATTCTTCATCACCATGCAAATCTTCTGCAACAACTTTGTCATGCACCCGGAATAAAGCATCTTGAGCAGGAGAAACAAAACTGTCACCATCTTCAACAGCATTTGTCTCATCCCGTGAGCTGTAGATAGTAACCACTCGCTCCTCAGAACCAGGAACTGTCTCACCAATTCTAATCTTTGATTTAGTGTCTACTCTTAGTTGCTTCACAATCTCCCCTCCCCTTCCAATAATGCTTCCTATCTTTCTTACAGGGCATAAATACCGATAAACAGTATCTTCCGAATCAACAACAAATTGCTCCCTGTCATCACCAGCATTTCTCCTTTTATTTGCTCCATTATCGGGATAGTCAGACTGAGAACGAGCCCGCTTCCCATAACTATTTCTCTGACCAGCCATATTATCAGCAGAACAGTTACCTGTTTCAAAGTCTATCAAAAGTTTATTTTCACAAAAAAATTTATGTTTGAATAAATACTAGAATTCAACCATTTGATCATTTTTAGTCAAATAGGATTTTTTTCCAGAAAATTCAAGTGAAAGCAAATAGTAAAACTATATTGAAAACAGTGCAATTAAATAGATCCTTAACACACCCTACAACTTAGCATTTCAACTACACAAATTCAAATGTGACCCACTAATTCCAACTTCGACCTACAAATTTATATTCTATAACAAACTAAACTCCTGCTTCTAATAACCCATCCTTAATATGACATATAATGAGGAAAAAAGCAATATCTCATAGATTCTATAACATAAAAAAAGAATATCAAATCAAACCCAAAATTTCAACACCGCGCATATAAATGGTCTTCTAAAATTGACCAGGAAAAAAGAAAACATTTTATCTCTTCAAACCCAATAACTTGAACCCAAAATCACCCCCTCCGGCCCTCCCTCCCAAAAAAAAAAAGATTGCATGCAAAGAGCTTATAAATAACAGCAGAAAAAACACAGATCTGATTAAAAAAAAAAGACTCGAAGTAAAAAAAAAAAAATTAAAAGAACAGAAAAATCAACAGGCAATAATGTAAATAAAGGGGAAATAATAATAGGCTAAAGATGGGGGTTTTACCTGACAAATGAAATCGATTCTCAGAGAAGACGATGAGTGTTTAGACACGAAAAAAGAAAATATCTGTTACGCCTAGCGTCCCCTCTATTTTTGATTGATTCTAGGGTTTTGGTTGACCCATTCTTGCTCTTATTCTGTTTTCTATATGCGTTTAAATACTTAAAAACAAGCTAGTTTCCACACCGTGTGATGCACGGTTAATCCTGTCGTGTCACGTGTGCTATTGAAAATATGTTTTTTTTGGGGTAAACAACTCAATTAGTCACTAAATCTTTACCTTATTTTTATTTTGGTCATTCAACTATATAAATTTTTAATTTAACCACTAAATTATTTAAGTTTAATTTTTTAGTCACTATGTCGTGTTAAGTCTAAAACAGCTGGATGATGTGACTTGTTATTTCTTAGATAAATTACATGAATGGTCATTTAATTATGAGAGTGTCTTTATTTTGATCACTCAATTATAAAAAAATTTTGATTTAGTCACTAAAACTTTTAAAATTAGATTAGTCACTATGTCGTTAAATTAATAACATTAATTTGACCTGGTCATTTTATTTATCAAATAATAAGTTTAGCCCTTTAATATTTATATCTTCTATTAATTTAGTTTTAACTTTAAAACACCAACAAGTTTAACTCTCAACATCTGCAAAATTTGTCAATTTTATCTTAATTATTGGTTTTTTTTTCTTTCTACCTATTCCTCTACTCTCTTAGTCAATGCTATTCAACGTAGAAAAATTTAAAAGTTTTCAATTTCTTATGCCAGAAAAATCATAATTTTTGGGTAAAATTTTTAACACTTTAAATTAAATAGTGATTCTCCAAGTTGAAAAATTCAGAAAAGTTTAATTTCCGACATCAAAAACACCATAAGTCATCGAATAGAACAATAAATGCAACCTAACCTCATCAGTAACATTAATTGTCAACTTATATGTGATAAAGTAAAAAAACATAATTTTATATAACTAAAATTAAAATTTTAATTTAACCATACCTTAGAAGAAAACATTTAAGAATTTCACTTTAGCCATGCATTCAATATTTTTATTTTTATTTTTTAAAATGTATAAGTTAAATTGCGGTAAAAGTATTATGTAGGCCTTATATTAGGGTTAGATTGTATTTTACATTTTCTACTAAAAAAAATAGGTAAATTAGTCCTTAGACATTAGATCAAAAAGTAAATTGGTCATTCTGTTAAAAATTTCATCTATTTTTAATGTTAAAAATGAGTCTTTATATGTTAATATAAGGTTCACGTGTAACTGTCTAATTATTCTATCAACTGCATCAGTTTTTAACAGTAAAAATAGATGAATTTTTTAACAGAAAGGGCTAGCTTACTCTTTAATCTAACATACTGAGACTAATTTAACTATTTTTTTAGTAAAAAGGACAACATGCAATTTAACTTCTATTATAAAGTACCGTAGTACTTTTATTGTTAAATTGCAAATGTTTTAATGTAAAATTAAAGAAATTATTAAAATGAATGTGTTGGAATTAAAAGGTATATTCGTTCCAAACAGCCAGCTATACCATCTTTCAATTTTTAACATTCTTTTTCTATAAATAGAATAAGGGTGTTAGTGTAAAAATAGCGGTGGCGATGAGATTAGATACTGTAGCAACATTGTAGCGTGAGACAAAAAGTAAGCTAAACACACCGCATCGCACCCCATCACCCATCCAAACCCATAAGTAGTACTATTCATATGTTGTGTGTTGTTGCTAGCCATATATACTTCTTTCATATTTGATTTATTTTTAAAAAACAAGTATTAGCATAAAGATTGTTCGGTTATTATATTATATTGGTATTCATCAAAATGTTTTAAGAAAAGTTATTTAAATAGATCTTCATATAAATTATAGGTATAGGGAGAAAAATAATGCTCTGATGATATATTTGCCATATTCAATGCAGTTCCTGTCATTGTTTTACTTTCTTATGGATTCTTCAACATTTGATTTATCTTAGGGCTTTATCTTAGTGTCATGATTTTAGTTTTCTCAAAAAATACTATAATCCCATTTTATGTACATGTCATTATTCATCATTCATGTCGAGTCATTGCCTATTTCACAGGATTAGAACTTTAGTCTGGCAAATTACGCGACCTTAGTCGATTTCTTGGGTTCAAATTCGTCTAAATTAGCATTACTCTCGAAAAATGTGAATTCTCGCAGAAATTCTCTAAGGCACCGAAGCAAAGTGGAAGCAAAAGAGAAAAAAACCACGAACAAACATAAAAGCCACAAAAAAACAGCGCACACCAAGTGTTTGAGTAATATTCTCAATAATATTTTTAACTCAAGAATGAAGTGATTACAAATGAAGGATAAGGGCTCTATTTATAGTTGAGCTCCCCCAAATCCAACTGTAAAAATCGAATTACATTAATGGTTGAGATTAGTTCCTATCTAAAATAAAAGAGTCTTAAGGGATTTAAATTTTATACATGTTTATCCTTTAAGATTTATAATAATTATCCTGGTATAATATAATTTATGTAACGCCCCGAATTTGGGCCTAGAAGGAAATAGGTCTTGAGCTTGGGAACACATAAAAATTTATGTGTGCAAGGAAATGACAACTTGCTTGTTTGCTTTAGTGGTTAAGTGATTCAAGAAGAGTTAGGAGTGTTGGAGAAGTCCTAGGTTCAAACCTGGGCTTTAGCAAAATTTTTTATTTTTGCTCTTAAGTGAATCTTGGCCTTAGCTTGAAGGCTTTATAAATATTTTTGATGAAATCATGACACAAGGAGTCTGCTGGTAAAGGTGGAAAGTGGCGTGTGGAGTATACTAGTGGTCTGAGGTTTGAATCCCTTAGCATGTAAAAGAATATTTATTTTACTTCATTGCAGTAGGAGAAGTGGAGTTGGACTGAAGCTCTGCAAGGTGAAGTTTGAATTGGTCTTGGAGTTGTTACGGAGGATATCAAGGAGGGATAAGAGGAGCGATTTGTGGAGCTTTTCAAGGAATTTGAAGTGTGAGGAGAGTTGTGGCTGATTGGGACTCTAAGGCTTAGTGAAATTCGGCTAAGGGGAAGTGAGGGAGCATTTTCGGCATAAGGCAATTCTTTGTTCGAGTTTGAGAGGGTTGAAAGGAATGTGTCGAATGTTCTTTTTCTACCATTCGGGGTTCCTTTCAGGTTTGCGTTTTAGCTATTGAAGTGACCAAAATTTCCACTACTTTCCTCCTTCCTACAATTGTCGAATAGGTAACCTTCTTTTTGGGTTTCTTTTTCTTTCTTTGCTTTGCCGAAATCCCTTTCCTCTCTCACTCTTGGTCCCGCTTCTTCTTTTCCTTCTGAATCCTTCTCCTCTCAACCTCCCTTATAGACCGAACCTACTCTCCATCTTCTTCTTCTCTGCTTTCCACTCTCTTCCAATCATAGCCAAATTCTTCATAAGGCTTTTTGTGTACGTTCAGTTTATCATCTTTCCCTATTGTGCTTGGCCGAATATACCTAAACTATTCCAACCGATTCCATCATTATCAATTTTGGGTTCTAAAATCTCTAGAAGAGAAATGGAGGTTTTCGATAATATGTTGCGTAAAGAGATATCAATGGTGGCGAGCAGTAGCCATTCTGAGCTGAGAATGGGCACGTAGCCCCTACCCCCAAATTTAAGCAAGGTAAAGTGTTAGCTGTTCGGGATTTTCCGCCAGGGTGTGGCAGGGTGGCTGCACCAATCTCTGGATCAAGTGGGCAAACCACAACCGATTGATCTAGTCAAGGGAGAGGTAATCTGTTGGACAAGTATTTTCGGTAGAGGTTGTTTTTGATAAGTTGATTGGGATCCGATTAACCCGATTGACAAGTGATTAATGGATTACCTTGATTGACTGTATGTTGGAGTTCTCGTGGGTCATTCATACATTTTGCAATCAGGTGTGTAATCACATTATCTCCGCTATGAATCGGCAAAAGCCGAAAAGTCGAAACTTCGGCATTTGAGGCCTCACGAGTGTACGATCGCTCGTGTGGTAAAACTGAGCCCACAACCGTAGGCGGTAGACTAAAGAGGCCACCACGAGCGCTCTCGTGCTCTTGGGTCGTTATGGGCCTCGTTTGGCTAAAATGGGCTCGTGGGCCCTACATGGAATAAATTCACGATAAGTGGCAATTACTGAACTGGGCTATAACATTCACATAGACGTGACTAAATTTGGGCTAAATGGGCCATGCGAGCGTGTGGGCCTACTTGGGCAGAATATTAGGCTTTGGGCCCAATTACACCGTTTTGACTATATATATTATCTGTGTCACTCGAGGCGACTGTAGACCTTCGGGAAGGTTGTTATATGACTACAATACCCCTAAAGAGCAAAATGATCATAATGCCCTTGTAGGATAAAATGACCGTAATACCCTTGTAGGATAAAATGACCGTAATACCCTTGTAGGGTAAAATAACCGTAATGCCCCTGTAGGGTAAAATGACCGTAATGCCCCTGTAGGGTAGAATGACTGAAATACCCCTGTAGGGTAGAATGACCGTAATGCCCCTATAAGGTAAAATGACCGTAATGCCCCTGTAGGGTAAAATGACCGTAATACCCTTGTAGGGTAAAATGTCTATAATGCCCCTGTAGGGTAAAATGACCGTAATGCCCCTATAAGGTAAAATAAACGTAATGCCCCTAGTGGGATCTTGTATTGGAGGAAGTGATTGATATGTAAGGGTCGCACGGGTCGCGCGAGACGACTGTTGACCCACCGATGGCTTTAAGCCGATTGTGTGATTGGAAACTCTGCTGCATTACTGGTTAGTGTCACAACCGGTGCTACATAAGGAGTGTAGGGATGGGTGGGTCGATTTAATCCCCACAGGAGTGAAGGGTTGGACAGGAGACGGAGTGCAGGGTTTGTAATACCCGGTTTAATCATTCAGACCCGATATAAGACTATTACATTTGGTGCCAAAAGGTTATGGCTAGATACTATTTAATTAAAAACATTTGTATGTAATATTTTAACTTACCAACCATTTTTACAAACATATTTATTGTTTACTAATTCATTCCATATATACCAAAATACTTCAAGTAACTCAAAATAAATAGAATTTCAAGAGTCTACATTTTAGTCCCTATCACATGGGAATACCTTTGAACTGCATATGTACATGCCATTTTAATACAAAATATAGTACCTACTTTTGAAGTCCTTGAGGATGTGATGAGATGAGAGATCTTCTAGTTGGACTTCTCTTCTAGTCTAATTGTACCTACGCGTTAAGCCGGTGAAGGCTTAGTAAGCACTACAAGAATAATTAAATAAGCAATCATAACAAAAAATTTTAAACTTAATCAATTATTGCATATCTACTCATATATAAGTCATTTCAACTATGCATTGCTTTAAATAAATTTAACTTATCTTTTGTAAGGTATAAAACTCACCTTAACACATTAGTGATTCACTTTTGTTCTCATTTCACATTCTTAGCCCAAAGTAGACTTTATAGAACACACCGGATATACGGAACAAATACAGAGGTGCATTATGATGCACAAGTGAACAGAGAGCACCAATGTGCTAATAATCAGAGAGCACCAACGTGCTAATAATCAGAGAGCACCAACGTGCTAATATCAGAGAGCGCGCTAAAGTTCCTTAATGGCATGCCACTAATATCCTAGTAGTTCTAAATTCCGTCTACTTGGGCATTAAAGCTGAATCTCATAAATTTAAATACTTTACATAAATATTTCGAAAAAAGATAAATAAAAATAATTTAAAATTCTTGTAGTACTTACAACAAAAGGTTGAGGTGATATAAATTCTTCTTCCTTCACTCCTTAACCTTCTCTTTTCATTTTCCGTCAATTCGGTCATCTCCTTCCTTTTCTTTTTCTTCAATTTCATATAAACATATAACATTTATATGTTAAAAATAATCAAATAAATTTCCTATACTATTTAATAAAATAAACATGTATTTTATAATAAATTCATCCTTTCTTACTTTTGCTCACATTCAATTTAATCCTTTACTCATAAACTTATTCAAAGCTATCCTTTTGTGTCATAGTCACAAAATTATTTATTTACAGAGCTACAGAACTCCAAATGAAGAACCATTAATTTTTCCTGAAACTAGACTCACATATATTCATACTATAAAATTTCCAGAATTTTTAGCCTAGCCAATTAGTACAGTTTATTCATCAAAGTCACCCCTATTCTGCTGTCTGGCAGTTCTGACCCTTCTTCACTAAAAATTAATTATCTCTCCATACAAGATTCAGATGATGTTCTCGTTTATTTCTATTGAAAATAGACTCATTCAGGATTCTAAATATATAAATTTAAGCCCATAATTATTTTTCTCCAATTTTTTATGATTTTCCAAAGTCAGAACAGGGGATCTCAAAATCACTTTGAACCAGTCTTACAAAAATCTAAATATCTCAAAATACAGAATTCTTTTGCTTACCTTGTTTCTTTCATATAAAAATAGACTCAATAAGCTTTAATTTCATATCTCACTCAGCTTCTAATTCCACTTCTACGATTTTTAGTGATTTTTCAAAGTTACTCTACTACTGTTGTCCCAAAACAGTTTTCTTATAGCTTATTTTACAATTAAATCCTTTACCCAATGCTAACTTCAAATTCTTTCAATTAAACCACTAATTCATCTTTTTGTTCATCATATGCTTTGTTTAAAAACTTTAAAACTCCAAAAACCTCAACTTAAATTCATCAAAACTTTGTCCTAAAACTTATAAAACATCAAAATTAAAAGAAAAGGGCTAAATTAACTTACCTATTAAACTTCCAAGCTTTAAACTTTTAATTTCCCCTTTTCTTCTTTCTTTTTTTCTTTTCTTTCTTTCCTCTGCTCTCTGTTTCGTTTGCTTCTCTGTTTCTTCTCTTTTATCTCTTTGCTTTATTATATAATATAATATTATATTAACATAATTATCTAATAATAATATATTTTATCACATTAAAATCTTAAGATTTTTATGCTTATGCCGCCTCAACATTTAAAAATGACATAATTGCCTTTTTAGTTCTTTTTATTTTCTTTAATCTTTAATTAAACTTTCATACCTATTTCAATCTAATCCTTTTTCCCAAATACTTCTAATTAAGTCAAATTCACCTAAATAAAACCCAATTAGACGCACAACTAACTTCGTAAATATTTTTAGTAAATATTTACGATTCAATTTTATGAAAACGGAGACCGAAAATATAATTTTCGGTTACTCAACTATCGGGTCACTACAGGGTTGGTATGGGTATTTATGCATTGCATACACTGATTCTGCTATTGAAATGGGCTAAGGCCCAGATAGATGTGATATGTGACATTTGATATGAACTAAGGCCCAGCCGAGGCTGATGGGGGCTAAGGCCCAGTTGCCACTGTTACTGTAATGGGCTAAGCCCAATTGATTCTGTTATGGGTTGTGACCCAAATGATATTATTTTGGGCTTTGGCCACATATACTCTGAACTGATCGGTACTGTTACTGTTAAAGGGCTCAGGCCTAGACTGATTCTATTTCTGTATACTGACTGTTTCTTTAATAAGGGGATTACACACTGAGTTTTCGTAAACTCACCCCGTTTTTAACCTTTCAGGTAATCCCCAGCGTTAGACAGTTCGGAGCTGCGAGGGACTCGGAGAGGGCCACACAACGGCACAAGTTTTACTCTGTTTAGCTCATTTACTTAAGAATGAGCTTGTTGGTTCGGGTTGTAATAAGGCCTTTATAATTTCTGGATTTTAAATTTTGGAATTTAATTTGATTGTGATTTATATCTGCTAGAAGTAGAACACGGTTTTCTAAAACAATAACTATTTTCTAACACTACGTTTCCACAACTCAATTTTTAAATATCATGTTTTTGTAAATCATTTGTTTTAAATTAAACTCCACAACAAATAAGGTTTTAAAGGTAATAACATTTTAAAAGGGAATAACTTTTTAATAAACCACGATTGAAAATAAACAAACACAAACTGAGGTTTTGTACAAGTTTTGAATGGCAAGAAGTTTTAAATTTCAAGAAGGGTTTTCAATGAAAACATGGTTTTCAAAAAAACACTTCAATGTGACACACCAGATTCGGCCATAAAGTCTAGGCCGGGTTTGGGGTGTTAAAATTTACTCGAGTGTTCACATTTTAACCAGAATCCAAAAAGATGGGCCTTGAGTCTTTTTAAAGTAATGGGCTAGTCTTGTAGGGCTAAATGACCCCAAGGGAACATGAAAGGTCGAAAATACGAGCATCAATTGTGGGCTCCTTTGTGTAACCCGTAACATTCTCTACCACCTATTCCTACGACACCCTCGTCACGTCCTCGGAATGAAACTAATCTATCTTCTTTTAGAATTACCATAGAGCCTCATGTTAGATCTGGTGCCCTAAATGTAGTATTTTCATCTAAGTACAGTTGTAAATTTTTTTGAACAGATTAGTTAATAAAATTATTCACGAATTATATTAATACTTTGTATATTGTCCTTAAATGGTTTTTGCATATAAAGTAAAATAGAAGTAAATATTAGCTCATTGGTTGTCTAATATTTAACTAATACTAAGCGGTATTACGTGGTTGAATCGTAATACGGAAAGACAACTTATATTAGTAGATGAACCTAAACATGTCTTTAGTCTAATTGAAAATGAGCAAATCGATTGAAAGATTAATATGTCGTCTATCAAGTTTAATTGGGGAGATGTTTTATCTTGGGCATCAGAGTGGATGACTCCTAAAAGATAGAGACAAAGATGTGACTGATAAACTGACAGTACATCGAACTGAACCCAAAAAGAATAGATCTTAAATTTATTTATGGATTTATTCATTTGTGACGTTCATAATGAGGCATACCTAAATCCTGAGTGAATGTCAGACTATGTATGTGTGACTCGTATACTTTGATGTAAGTAAAAGCCTAAGTTCAAATAGATAAAGAACCGAAAGCTAGTGTGTTTGGTATACGACTTCTGTAGTATATAGCGTCATTCACAATAGTGGAATTAATAGCTCGAGACATGGGTAAATGATATCCTCTAATTGGCATTACAAGGTTTGTGAAAAGTGAACGTAGCCACGGGTCATTCGTCTTTGCGATGAATGACTTGATTACTATTAATTGATTTTTCATAAAGGAAGATTTAATGATTACCATGAGATAAAATAGGACCATATTGGGAGAATGGATATTATTCCAAAGAGATTAAGGATATCCTATGAGGGTAACACACTTATGACAAGGTCATTGGACGAGCACTGATCGAGTTGCTTTCATAATGATATGTCATTAGGGAGAGCTCAGTCACGATACTATAGTGGAATGACTTCATGACTACATGAGTTTATAATTAATACGCGAAAATCTAGAACTTAATTATAAATCATTTGAACCTTAATCACATATGTCCAATCAGTTCCTTTGTTAGCTCATTGAAACTAGAAATGAATTTGATATTGAATCAAATAAACGGAAATGGTAAAAATGGATAAATGAGAAACATTTGGAAATAATTATGGTTTTCTCCAAAATGAAAATGAAAATGAAATTGATCTGGAAATGATTTTATGTTTTTCAAGTATTAAATATATTTTAATACTTCTACAATTCAATAAGGGTTCTACTTCTTCTCCCTATAAATAGATGGCACTATAGGGTTATTTACACAACTTTAAGATATTGTTACTCTACCCAAAAGTAGTAAGAACTTGTTCTCAAGTATTAAATATATTTTTTGGAATAACAATTATGTTGCTTTCTATTAAGAAAAGATTTTCGTTTCACGCTAAAAGAAAAGAAAACTATTTCTGATTCTATGTTTGATTCAAATCGTTCGAGCCCACATTCAAAGCAGTTTATGGTACGAGAATAGCAGAAAAGGTCGTTTAGTTGAAAGCCAAGAACGATAAGGATCCGTCTAGCCAAAAACACAAGTGATACTTCGGTAAAGGGTTTATTGCTATAAATATCACAAATTGGTTTGGTTTTCAAAATTTTTATTTTCTGTTATATAAGAAAACCATCTTCGAACCAGATTTTTTCCAACACCTTAGCAAGTTCCCAATTAACCTCGCTGTTGGGAAGTCTCTTCCAACGAACAAGGTACTCATGCCTTGGCCTGTAGTATTTCTGTCGGATTACTCAATCTGCCATGATGCACTCAACATCATGATCATATGAGATCTTTACCCCAATTGGTGCTCGTTCGAAATTGCCTCAGTTTGGATTCTCTTGATCCTCATGCAAAGGCTTAAACATATTGACATGGAAAACCAAATGAACCTTGAGTTTTGTTGGTAAATCTAGTTTGTAGACCATCTTGCCTACCCTTGTGCAAACTGGTGTGGTGCAAAATCAAGTGCAATTTAGCAAGGACTGAGTCACCAACCTGAAATTGCATATCTTTGCAATTTTGATCAACCCACTTCTTGTTGCACTTATTTACCTTGTGTAGGCAAGCTTTAGAAAAGTTATTATGCTCTTGTCAATCTTTAGCAAATCGATAAGTTGTTGGATTTAGTCTTGTATAACGGGCAGCAGCAACATTGGGTGTAAATGGTTGTTGCCCCGTCAATATCTCAAATGGAGTCTGATTCATGGCCCCACTCCGCTGCAAGTTATAAGAAAATTGGGTCACATCCAACAATTTTGGCCAGTCCCGTTGTGTGGCATTTACATAGTGCCAAAGATAAGTCTCCAATAAATCATTTACTTTCTTAGTTTGCTCATCAATTTATGGATGCATGTCAGTAAAAAAGTTCAAGTCTGACCTATCAACTTGAACAACTCTATCCAAATCGGCCCGTAAACCATCCATCTTGATTACTAACAATAGATTGTGGCACTCCTTAATATTTCATCACATGTCAAAGAAAAAAACGAGTTGCCTCCTCAACAGGGCACTCGTCGGTTTTTGGAATAAAGGTTCCATACTTGGAAAATTTGTCAACCACAACAACAAAGCTCTCAAACCCATCAGATTTAGGCAAACCAATAATAAAATCCATAAACACACTCTCCTATGGACGTCTGGAATGGGCAAAAGTTGCAATAAACCAGTCAACGTTTTCAACTCTACCTTGTCTTGTTGGCACACAAGACAAGTCTTCACATAGGTCTCAACATCATCACAAATATGAGGCTAACAGTATCGGTCCTCCAAGAGAGCCAATGTGCTGTGTATATTTAAATTGTGCATATACGTCTTAGTAATTCAATCTTCGGTCTGATTATATATACATAAAAAATTAATAAAATTAGTAATGTTAACAACTTAATAGTTATATTAATTAAAATTAAAAATTTAATAATATTTTTTTACCATTTGCAATTGGATACCAAAAATGTGTTTGTCATCCAAACGAATAAGAGGCATTTTTATTTTTAAAATTATAAAATCAAATAAAATCAAAGAAATTACAAAATATAAAATTAAGACAACAGGAATTTGAGAGAGATTGAATGAAAAATTAAGAATAAAATAGTTGAAAGAATGAATGAATAAGATTGAGAGAATAGGATTTTAATGCAAAAGAAAGAAAAATAAGTTTGATATATATTACAAATAAAATAATCGTTTGAAAAAAACTATTATAAATTAGCCGTTGGATATTTTGACTGTTGGGAAAGTTATCGTTAGACAAAAACACGTCTTGCTGGACGTGTTTTTATTTCTCTATCTACAATCATTCTATATCTTTAAATTTGAGAAAAAAAAACTCTAATTTCCTAATTAATTTTTAAAACCAACCATTTCCGCTAATTGCATACTTATTTTAAATGCTAAAAGAATGCCATTATCTTCTTTTATTAATGGCATTACGCTATTATTAAACAAAATGACGAAATGCATTTTGATGGAATGGCCAAATGTGATTGTTTTTTTTAAAGATAAATTCATTAATTCATTCAATTACTGGGACCATACAACTTAGGGGGAAAAAACAAACACTCATCATAAATGGGGAACGACAAGCTCCATCAACACAACAAAGGCTTTAACCTCAGCATCAATAGAAATATAGAATGTAACACCCCTAACCTGTATCCGTCATCGGAACAGGGTTACGGAGCACTACCAAAATTTACATATCAAATACAGATATTTCATAACATTTAACATTCATATCAGAAATCATTCATAATGAATTATATTGTCCCTTAAATTAGCCCTATATGCATTAGAAACAAGTCAGGACTAAACCGACTACTCAGAATTTTTTTTGCAAAATTTCAAAATTGTTCCAAGGTGCAGGGGACACACGCCTTGTGGCCAATCCGTGTGGATCACATGGTCAAGAGACATGCCCGTGTCTCAGGCCGTGTGGGCAGTCAAAGTAGGGTACACAGTCGTGTCCCAGCTCGTGTTCATATCCGTGTAACTCTTTGACTTAGTTCACACGGCCAAGTCACACACCCGTGTGCTAGGCCGTGTGAACATAATAATTTTCATTAAATAGGTGCAGGGGTTACACGGCCAAGCCACACGCCCGTGTGCCAGGCCGTGTGATCAATTTTGAGCATTCTATTTTGAATTTTTCAAGATGCATGGGACATATGGCCAAAACACACACCCAAGTGCTAGGCCGTGTGTCACACATGGCTAAGACACACACTTGTGTCTCTGCCTTTGTGGACAAAATAACGTCATTTCCTAACCATATTTCTCTCCCAAACTTGTCTTCCACCTACATTAACTCTTAAACATATTCTCAAGCCAATACAAGACATTCAAATCTATTCAAAATTAAGTCTTATGCATGACATAATACCTCTTATAACCAAATATACAAACTTACCTAACTTACCAAATTCACATATATGCATATTTTACCAAACAAGCTAACTCAATTTAATCATTAATATATCAATATGATTCTATCAATCAACCATTTCAAACACATATCAAACATGATATATCCTTTTATATTCATATCAAAACATGTCCATCACAAGCCATTCAAATGGCTAGTTACAAACAAAACATTTATATGCCAACATTGTCTAAGTTAACCTATACATGCCATTATAACCAAAGTTGATTTACTAAATATACCGAGATGAGACAACAAAAAGTGTGATGATATCTCCGCCAAGCTTCCAACCCAACGAGCTTCTGAGTTACTATGGAACAAAGGAAAATAAAATAAAGTAAGCATATTATTCTTAGTTAGTTCGTATAACAGGAATTTAACTTACCAATTAAATTCACATTTAAGGTAAGCCAATAAACATGCTCAAACCAATTTGGTCAATTGCCTATCACTTATCTTCATCAAGCATGTTAGTAAAGTAATTAACATAAATACCAAGAAACATGAATGAGCTCATCAATGTTCAATTTCCACATACATGTATTTATCACTTCAAGTGTCCATGAACATGTACATATCATATCTTTGTATTTCAAGTATTTATCATAGTAATTCATCTTGAATTCATATCATCTCACATTAGAACTTTATCCGTTGAATCATTTAAAATAGTGATGGATACACGGGTAGTACACATGAAGTGTACGAATATGAAATCCGTCAATTCATATTCGGAAGTGCTTATTTGAGCACATAATCGAGAAGTCCTCTCTCGAGCCATATAACAGGAAGCTCAAGTGAGCCCTGTAACGGGAAGCTTATCTGGGCTATATAATGAGAAGCTCATGAGAGCCATAATCGGGAAGCTCATGCGAGCCAATAACGGGTAGCTCCGAAGAGCCATTAATCAGGAAGCTCCGGATAGCCATATATCTGGAAGTTCAAGTGAGCTAATATCGGGAAACTCTGAAGAGCCATTAATCAGGAAGCTCACAAAGAGCCTTTAATCGGGAAGCTCACAAAAAGCCATATATCAGGACGCTCATAAGAGCTATGGTGTGTCTACAACACATGCAGAACCACAACCAATCGGGATGTTCCGAAGAGCTTTTAATGGAAAGCTCGCAAGAACCATATAATGGGAAACTCGATAGGGCCATATATCGGGATGCTCATGAGAGCTAATAACGGGAGTTCTTTCGAGTTATGGTGTGTCCACAACATATGCAGGACCACAACCAATTGGGGAACCTTGTATCCATCAAATCACAATTATCCAAATGAGATTTATTATTTATCGGGCATTATCGAATATGAGATCAATTTCATACATATGGCATTTATACAAGTCACATATACAACATTAAATTCAAACATATATATACACAATTTAGTTACACGAACTTACCTCGACAATTGTTCGAGTACCTAGAATCTACTAATCCGACACTTTTTCTTTTCCATGGCCTGACTCCCTATTTGGTCTATTTGGATCCAATTAAGCCAAATAAACTTGTTTGAGTTCTCTTTTCTTAGCTAGGGTTTCCATGTATTTTATTTGGGAAAGATTGTATAAAATGATGATATTTCTTATTTAATTAAAAATCATCTTTTATTATTTCATCTTTCCAATTTAGTCCTTTTCTTTATTTAATTTTCCATAGATGAATCATCATACTTATCTACTAACTCCTCTTAATGGTCTATTTACCATATAAGGACCTCCAATTTTGAATTTCATAGCTATTTGATACCTATAGCTACTAGAACTCAACTTTTGCATTTTATTCAATTTAGTCATTTCCATCTAATTAGACTTGTAATAGGTAAAATTTTCCTAACGAAATTTTTATACGATATTCATATCATACGGTAGACCATAAAATAATTTTAAAATAATTTTTTTTAGACTCGAATTTGTGGTCCCGAAACCACTGTTTTGATTTCATTGAAAACGAGCCGTTACAACTCTCCCCTTAAAGAATTTTCGTCCTCGAAAATCTTACCAGTAAAGAGATTCAGATATTGCTTTTTTCATTCTTTCATCAGGTTCCCAGGTAGTTTCTTCTACACTGTGTCGTTGCCAGAGAACTTTTACTAAAGCTACCTTTTTATTTCTCAATTCTTTTACTTCACGTGCCAAAATTTTGACCGATTCCTCACTATGTCAGGTTGAATCTCAACCTCTGTCGAAGAGATAACATGTGAAGGATCTGATTGATACCGTCACAACATAGACACGTGGAAAACATTGTGAATTTTGTCAAGCTCTGGCGGTAATGCTAACTAGTACGCAACAGGTCCTATTCTTTCAGTGATCTCATAAGGTTCAATAAATCATGGACTCAGTTTTCCTTTACGACCAAACCGAAGAACTTTCTTCCAATGTGAAACTTTTAAAAATACCTTGTTGCCCACCTGAAATTCTATTTCTTTTTATTTAAGATTCGCATAGGATTTTTGACAATCAGAAACTGCTTTCAGACTATCTCGGATAACTTTTACTTTTTCTTCGGTTTCATGGATCAGATCAACTCTATGTATCTTTTCCTCACTGAGCTTAGTCCAATACAACGGAGTTCTACATTTACGACCATACAGAGCTTTGTATTGTGCCATCTTTATACTTGACTGATAGTTGTTATTATATGCGAATTTGACTAATGGCAAATATTTTTCCCAATTACCTTCGAATTCCAAAATACAACACCAAAACATATATTCTAAAATCTGTATTACACATTCGGATTGACCATCAGTCTAAGGATGGAATGTAGTACTGAAATGTAATTATGTACCCAAAGCCTCTTGCAACTTGTTCTAGAATCGGGATGTAAATCGCGGATCTCTATCAGAAATAATAGAAAATGGCACTCCATTTAATCTGACAATCTCTAAAACATATAATTCAGCCAGTCTGTCTAGTGAAAAATCCATACGTACCGGAATAAAGTGTGCAAACTTCATCAAACGGTCAACGATTACCCAAATGACATCTTTCTTTTTCGGAGATAAGGGTAACCCTGACACAAAATCCATGGTAACTCTTTTCCATTTCCATTCCGGTATTATCACTGGCTGTAATAATCCCGAAGGTGCCTGATGTTTAGCTTTAACTTGCTGACATATCAAACATCTAGATACAAATTCTAAGATATCACGCTTCATTCCTGCCACCGGTACATCTTTTTCAAGTCATTATACATTTTATTACTCCCCGGATGAACAGACATAGTACCATTCTGAGCTTCGTACAAAATCTTCTATATAAGCTCTAATTTCTTCGGTATACATGCTCTGTCTCTGAATAATAAACAATCATCGGATCCAATCTAAAATTTTGAATCAGAAACCGATTTACACTATACATGTTTAGTTTGCAACTCATTATCACTTTTCTAAGCTTCATAGATTTGCTGTAGAAATGTCGGCTTAGCTTTCAACTCAGCCAAGATTGAACCATCATCAGACAATGACAATCGGGTATTCATTGCTCGCAAAGCAAACAGAGACTTTCTACTCAGAACATCTACAACCACATTTGCTTTTCCCGAATGATAATCAATAATCAGATCATAATCTTTTAACAATTCAAGCCATCTGCACTGTCTTAGATTCAAATCTTTCTGTGACATCAAATACTTTAAGCTTTTATGATCAGAGAATATATGACATTTTTTACCAAACAGATAGTATCGTTATATTTTCAGTGCAAATACAATAGCTGCTAGTTCTAAATCATGTATCGGGTAATTCTTTTCATTTGGTTTTAGCTGTCTAGAAATATAGGCTATTACTTTGCTTTCTTGCATCAAGACACAACCTAAACTATTCAATGACGCATCACTGTATATTACAAATTCTTTACCTGATTCAGGTTGAACCAGAACTGGTGCTTCAGTCAACAGAGCTTTCAACCGATCAAAGTTTTTCTGACATTTATCAGTCCATTCAAATTTCACATCTTTTTTCAATAGTCGTGTCATCAACAAAGCTATCATCGAGAATCCTTTTACAAACCTCCTATAGTAACCGACTAATCCGAGAAAACTTGTAACAGCCCGATTTAGGGGCTAGTTGGAATAGCAGTTTCGGAACCACTAATCTGAGGTTGGAGAAATTAGTTTTGATATTATTTTATGTGTTATGGCATGATTATATGAGTGTATGAAAATTTTGGTGCATTAATTTTAGCGATTGCATGCTTAATTGCGAAAAAAGGACTAAATCGCATAAAGTGCAAAAGTGTTTTTCTACAAGATAAAGGTGTCTAATAGCTATAGAATATTAAATTAGAGGTCTTTAATGTGCAATCAGACCCTTAGGAAAGGGTTGGCTAGCCATAGGGGACAAGAAAATAAGAATTTTCAAGAGTAGGTGAAATTTTGGTGACTTAATTGACTTGTAATAATAAAATATAAATAAAATGATATCATCTTTTCATCTTCCTCATACCACCACCAAAAATACCAGCAATAATTGGGGTTTGAAAGCTTAAAATTTTCATAAACTTGTCCTCCTTGCAAGTAAGTGATTTTGGTGGTTTTTCTTGATAATTTTTTTACTTTTGGGGCCCTTGTAGCATGATCTAGCTAATGAGGGGACTATTTTGCAAAATAGTTAAGAGTATAGGGTTTTTCCATGTGAGTATTCATGTTGATTTCTGAAATTTTATGGAAGAAAATGAATCTTAGCTGTTAAATAAACAACTTTTGTGAAAGGGGTTTCCATGAAAACACCTAAAATGACATTTTTTGTAAAGGTTGTAAATGGGTGGTAAATGTGTGAAATAATTGGTACTGTGAGTTGCTATAAGAGTAATAAATGTTTAGCTAGGCTTGTTAAAGGAGAAAATTTGATTTGAATCATTTTATGAGCCTAGGGGCAAAATTATAATTTTGTAAAAGTTTAGGGGTAAAATTGTAATTTTGCCAAAGTATGATTCATGAGTTATTTTAGTTAAGGTGATCATTAAATAAGTGCAATTGTCATTATAGATCAAGAAACACGAAGCTCGGACTTAAACCGAGGCAAGAACAAGGTGGTGGACTAAATTGAACAATTTCACATATATTTTGGTACAGAGGTAAGTTTGTGTGAAATTAAAGCTACATAATGCTATTATGTTCTTAATTGCTTGATATCATGAGAAATGTATATTATTTCTATGAAATTGAATAAAGATGCCTCAATGAAAGTATGATGATATTATGTTAAGTCGAAGTCCCGATTGAACTTTGGGAATAGCAAGGATACCATTGTCATGACATGAGATAAAGGAGGTCCCGTATAAGACCATGTTTGGGACATGGCATCGGCACCAAAAGAAGGTCTCGTACAAGACCATGTCTAGGATATGGCCTCGGCACCGAATGGAGATCTCGTATAAGACTATATCTGGAATATGGCATTGACATCGAGAAATGAGATCCCGTGTAAGACCATATATGGGATATGGCATCGGCATCGAGATGTGATCCCATGTAAGACCATATCTGGGATATGACATTGGCATCATGTTACATTTATGATGAGATTGAGTATCCTTCGATATTCCAAGTAATTCAACGGGTAAAGAGCTAAGTTTATGTTAAAGATGACAAAGAGCTAAGTCTATGTTCAAGATAGTATAAGTGCTAAATTATGTGATGAAGTGATACAGGTACCCATGTGTAAAATACGAGATATGAATCCAAATTATGATATGTGATTGGTAAGAGTAAGCATGAGTAAGTTATGTCAAAGTGCTTAAGAACTGGTGTTGTTATTATTCAATGAGATGAATGGATGTTATCATAAGTCTTTATGTTGCTATTTATTTCATGCAAACTTACTAAGCTTTATGCTTACCCCTATCTTTTCCTTTTTCCTTGTAGTATCACCAAGTTAGCTCGGGGATCGAAGGAAGTTGGAGTTCGGTTCACACTATCAACTATTCTTTTGGTATAATAAAGTTGATTAATCTTGGGTATGGCATGTATAGTAACTTGGATATTTTGTGATATGTCATATTTGTTAGCCAATGTGTCGGCTATTAATGCTACTCATTCATTTTTTAAATGGCCATTGGAATTGGCCAATACTTGTTAAGTTTTTATGTAATCAATGATGATGAAATTCATGAAGTACAAGTTGGGCAATTGAATGAGTTATGAATGAAGTATATGCATGATGAAGTAGGTTGTTAATAAGGTGTGGATGTTTTGATTTTAGGTACTAAAGGTGCCTTATTGTCATGTTGTGTGTTGCATTGATATGGTATAAGTGTGGTTACTTTTTAGGGTGGCAATTGGCTTGGTAGATAGCCTTAGAATTGTCCACACGGGTAGACACACGGGCGTGTGTTTAGACCGTGTGTGACACACGGTCTGCTCCATGGGCGTGTGCCCAGGCTATGTGAAGTCTGCACCTGAATTTAAGAATTTAATTTGCCACACAGTCTAAGGACATGTGCGTGTGCCTTGGCCATGTGATCTTATTGGGATGATGATGTCAGAAACAGAATGTCAAGGTTTTTACACATGGGAGAAGACACGGGCATGTCATGGCCATGTGAGGGATACAGGCCATAGACACGGGCGTGTGTCAAGCCATGTGAAAACCCTTGTAGGTTCAAGTTGAGAAATAAATTCCACACGGGCTAGGGACATGGGCGTGTGTGACTAAACAGCCTGCCCACACGGGCGTGTCCCTCTCCACACGGATTACTCCGTTAAGTTTCCGGTTAAGTCCCGAATTACTCCGTAATTATGTTTAAGGTCTCATAGACCTATAATAGGGACCTTATGATTTCAAATGAAATGTTTTAACTTGGAATGAAAATTTATAGCCCGGTATTGTATGATGATGTATGTTAAGTCCGGTACCCAGCTCCAGCATTGAATACGGGTAAGGGGTGTTACAAAACTTCTAACTTCAGATACATTTTTTGGTGGCTTCCAATTAACAATTGCTGATATTTTATTCAGATCCATTCTATTGCCTTCAGCAGACACTATATGTCCCAGAAAAACAACTTCACGAAGCCAAAATTCACATTTACTGAATTTAACATACAGTTGTTTCTCACATAAAGTTTGCAGAACAATTCTCAAATGATCAGCATGTTACTTTTCATCTCGGGAATATACCAGAATATCATCAATGAATACAACAATAAATCTATCCAGATACGGTCTAAAAATTCTATTCATTAAATCCATAAATACTGCAGGTGCATTTGTCAAACCAAACGGCATCGCAAGAAATTCATAATGCTCGTACTTGGTTCTGAAAGTTGTTTTCAATACATCTGAGTTTTTCACACGTAACTGATAGTAACCAGAACAGAGATCTATTTTTAAGAATATTGTAGCACCCTTCAATTGATCAAACAAGTCATCAATACGAGGAAGTGGATACTTATTCTTAATTGTGACTTTGTTGAGCTGTCGGTAATCAATACACAATCTCATCGATCCATCTTTTTTTTAACAAATAGAACCAGTGCACCTCAGTGTGAAAAACTAGGTCGAGCAAAACCTCTGTCAGTCAGTTCTTGCAACTGTGCTTTTAACTCCTTTAATTCTGCCGGAGCTATTCTGTAGGGTGCTACAGATATCGGTGTTGTTCCCAGAACAAGATCTATAGAAAATTCAACTTCTCTGACCGGCGCTAATCAGGGTAATTCTTCCAGAAACATATCAGGATATTCACATACCACTAGCACTGATTTAATCTTGGATTCAGATACTTTAGTGTCCAACACATAAGCAAGATAAACATCATACCTTTTTCTGACATATTTCTGTGCTGATATAGTTGATATTACATTAGACAGTCCGTCCAATTTATAAGATTCAATAAAGAGCAATTCACCGTTCTAACATTTCAATACAATATGCTTCTGCTTACAATTTACCACAGCATCATGCTGAGTTAACCAGTCCATACCTAGAATTATATCAAATTCATCAAACAGTAATAACATCAAATTAGTTGGGAAACAATAACCCCGTATCATTAACGGACAATTTTTACAACTTTTATCCACCATCACATACTGGCCTAGGGGGCTTGATACTTTAACCACAAATTCAGTGGACTCGACATGCAAATTCTTACTAGACACCAAATTTGTGTAGATATATGAATGAGTTGAACCGGGATCAATTAAAGCAGTTATATCAGTATCAATAAGAGAAAAGTACCAGTAATAACGTCGGGTGCAGAGGCATCCTCACATGCATGAATAATATATGTCCTTACCGGTGCTCGTGCTTCAAATTTGACAGTTGAATCTTTTGTCGTACCTCGACTACCACTGACATTACCGGGGTTATGAGATGGTCTACCTCTGGTAGCTGTATTGCTTGGCTTTGAAGTTTGAACAATATCTCTTTCAACTTTGTCCAGATAATTTCTTAGTAATGGTCAAAGGAACCACATCTAAAGCATGCTCCATTTTTCAATCTACACTCACCAAAATGCATTTTATTACAGTGCTTACTTCTGGGTTTGGTATTTCTAACACTGCTCGCACTTGCTACAGATGTAGCCTGAGATCTTGAATTGGAACGTTGAATATTTCTATCTCTCCCAGAGTACCCCGCGGAGGTAGTAGAACGATCAAAAATTTTCTTTGATTTCTTTGAGGTAGACTAATATGACTTTCCCGTAAATCTTTCACTTGAAGTTCTGGCTTCCATCTCAGCCTGTCTTTTCTCTTTACTAAGCTCATCGTTTTTGTATGCCCGGTCAACAAGTACAACAAATTCTTTTATTTCAAGAATACCAACTAGCAATTTTATATCTTCATTCAAACCCTCTTCAAACCGTTTACACATTGCAATTTCAGTCGTGATACACTTTCTGGCATACTTACTCAGTCGCACAAATTCCCATTCATACTCAGATACTGTCATATACCCCTGTTTGAGCTTTAGAAATTCTTTTCGTTTCTGATCAAGGAATCTCTAACTAATATATTTCTTTTTTAACTCAGTTTGGAAAAATTCCCAAGTGACCATTTCTTTCGATACAACAGAAATTAAGTGTTCCACCACTGGCAAGCTGAGTCTTTTAACAGTGATATAACACATTTTAGACATTCAACTGGTGTATATGACAATTCATCCAGAACCCTGTCTAGCCAAAATTCAGCCCTTTCCGGATCATCTTCAATAGTAGCTCTTAATTCTTTTGCCCCTCCTGTTTTGGTACTTGTTAGAATGGGTAAGCCTACAAACACATTTAAGCATAATTCCACACACAATTTGGCAATAGACTTCATGTCATGTGATCAACATATAATCTCATACAATCTCATTTCTAATCATGTCAACTTATAAACCAAATTACTCAACTAAGATACAAACATAACCAAGCAAGACTTATCCACAATATCATTATATTATTATGGCATCAATTCTTCACTAATCTTACCATACTTAAAAACATATCATTATCACCAAGCCATACCAAAACGTACTTCACATACCATAAACATAACTCATTCATAAGTTAACATCATTTCACTTCCAAGCCAACTCACATGGCAAGGATTAAACATTCCCAAAACATACCATAACTTCTAGCCTATACATGCCATATTTCATCAATTTACGTCTTTCCAAAAGTACCAAAATAGATTGTCGATAGTGTGATAGATGTGCTGACGATTCCTGAATCCAAGCTAGCTTTGCTGACACTGTAAAACAGAGAAACAATCATACAGTAAGCTTTCAAAAGCTTAGTAAGTTCGCAATATAATACAATTAACTCATCGTATCAAATTAATATATATAAAATAAACCATCTCATAGGTAATTTACCAATGATACACCAATTCATCTATATCCAATACCTACATAGCATTCCATTTATTTACTTTCAATTTCACTAACCACATAGTTACTCACCAACCATGCAATCCAACCATCACATAGATAAAGACACAATTAGACACATTATCAATCTCAATTACATACTCAAATATTTATTCATTCAACTCTTAAATCTATCATCAACCACACAGGTTCAAACGTACTTTGATCAACACATAGCTACTCACCATTCATGCTACTCAATTGCTCAATATTACCTTTCGTTCAACCTTTGCTATACCTTTGATTTATTCACACACTTAGTGCCAATTTCATAACCAAACATAATCGTTATCGCACACTTAGTGCCAATATATTAAACCGAGCTTATATCTGTATCGCACACACAGTACATATTCAATAAGCCGAAGCTTTTGTCTTTTCGCACACACAGTGCTAATTTTTAAAGCTGTAGCTTCTATTGTTTCGCAGACACAGTGCTAATCAACTCTGTATCAACTCAATTTCGCACACATAGTGCCTTAATACTTTATCTTATACATAACACATTCTATTCCATTTATATACATTTATTCATCTCACATCTCCGAACTTATATCAATATCGCACACACAGTGCTAACCACAAAGTCGAAACTTATATTATTTCGCACACACAGTGCTAATCATCTCGGTCACATTTCCGAATACGCACACTTAGTGCCACATAACTTAAGATCTTACATAGCATTTACCATTCGATATATCATACCATTCATTTCATAAAATTAAGCATAGTTAATTACACGTATTATATTCGAACTTACATCAATATCGCGCACACAGTGCTAACCACAAAGTCGAAACTTATATTATTTCGCACACACAGTGCTAATCATCTCGGTCACATTTCCGAATACGCACACTTAGTGCCACATAACTTAAGATCTCACATAGCATTTACCATTCGGTATATCATACCATTCATTTCATAACATTAAGCATAGTTAATTACACGTATTATATCCTAACTTACCTCGGATGTCGAAATACCAAAACGGTCGATTAATCGAGCACTTTATCTTTGCCTCGATCTAGATCCGAACCTCTTCTCTCTTGATCTATACACATTCAAATTCAATCCATTCAATCACCAAATCATTCATTTTAATCCAAACACACATATTTAGGGCATTTTACATAATAGCCCTCACATTTTCACATTTCGACACTTTAGTCCCGAATTCACAAAATCATCAAATACACATAAGTTGCTTGTGCTCATGCCTAGCAGATTTCTCACTATACTCATACAAGCCCAATTATTTCATTTATTTCACAATTTAGTCCCTCAATTTACACTTTTCTCAATTTAGCTCAATTTACTCAATTTCACCAAAAACCCAAATACAAAATATGTTAATCCAACACTAAGCTTTCATATTTTACCAACTATCAACACAAAGCTCACAAGTTCATTAATAGCACATCTCAAAATCTTCACCAATTCACAAAATTGAAGCATGGGTTTTAAAGAGCACAAAGCAACGATCACAAAAACGTAAAAATTATCAAAAATCGATACATACCTCAATTTGCTTGAACAAGGGTCGAATACCTAGCTTTCTTATTTCTTTCTCTTTTCTTTTTGTTTCGGTGCAAATAAAGATGATAAAAGCATGGCTTTTGATTTTTTTTTGTTTCATTATATAATAACATTATATTACACTAATATTTTAACATTTATAATTAATATATATATAAAATATATATACATTAATCATAATGCCGCCCACTATCATTATTTTTGGGCTATTTACACCATAAAACCTCCAAATTATAAAGACATCCACAATTAAGCACTTTTACAAATAGCACACAGCTTTTACATTTTATGCGATTAAATCCTTTCTCACAATTCGACACACAGTTGATAAAATTTTCATACGAAACTTTCACACAGGCTAAATCACACATTATAAACATCAAAAATAATTTTAAAATATTATTCCAACCTTGGATTTGTGGTCTCGAAACCACTGTTTCGACCAGGGTCTAAACCGAGCTGTTACACACATGGCCGTGTCCCAGCCCGTGTTTTACCCGTATAACTCTCTGACTTAGGTCACACAGCAAAGTCACACGTCCGTGTGCTAGGCCGTGTAAACATAATAATTTTCATTAAATAGGTGCAGGGGTCACACGACCAAGCCATAAGCCCGTGAGCCAGGCCATGGGATCAACTTTGAGCATTCTGTTTTGAAATTTTTAAGATGCAGGGGACACATGGCCAAAACACACGCCCATGTGCTAGGCCGTGTGTCACACACGACTGAGACACACACCCATGTCTCTGCCCGTGTGGACAAAATAAGGCCATTTCCTAACCATATTTTTCTCCCAAACTTGTCTTCCACCTACATTAACTCTTAAACATATTCTCAAGTCAATACAAGACATTCAAATCCATTCAAAATTAAGTCTTATACATGATATAATACCTCTTATAACCAAATATACAAACTTACCTAACTTACCAAATTCACATATATGCATGTTTTATCAAATATGCTAACTCAATTTAATCATTAATATATCAATATGATTCTATCAACCAACCATTTCAAACACATATCAAACATGATATAGCCTTTTATATTCACATCAAAACATGTCCATCACAAGTGATTCCAATGGCTAACCAAAACATTTATATGCCAACATTGGCTAAGTTAACCTATACATGCCATTATAACCAAAGTTAATTTACTAAATATACCGAGATGAGCCAAATGAATAGTGTGATGATATCTCTGCCATGCTTCCAACCCAACGAGCTTCCGAATTACTATAGAACAGAGGAAAATAAAACAGAGTAAGTATATTATGCTTAGTAAGTTCGTATAACAGGAATTTAATTTACCAATTAAATTCACATTTAAGGTAAGCAAATAAATATGCTCAAACCAATTTGGTTAATTGCCTAACACATTTCCTCATCAAGCATGTTAGTAAAGTAATTCACATAAATACCAAGAAACATGAATGAGTTCATCAATATTCAATTTCCACATACATGTATTTATCACTTCAAGTGTCCATGAACATGTACATATCATATTTTTGTATTTCAAGTATTTATCATAGTAATTCATCTTGAATTCATATCATCTCACATCAGAACTTTATCCGTTGAATCATTTAAAATATCAATGGATACATGGGTAGTACACATGAAGTGTACGAAACTGAAATCAGTCAATTCATATTCGGGAGTGCTTATTTGAGCACATAATCGGGAGGTCCTTTCTTGATCTATATAACAAGCAGCTCAAGTGAGCCATGTAATGGGAAGCTTGCTCAAGTGAGCCATGTAACGGGAAGCTTATCCGGGCTGTATAATGGGAAGCTCATAAGAGCCATAATCGGGAAGCTCATGCGACCCAATAACGGGTAACTCCGAAGAGCCATTAATCGGGAAGCTCCATATATCCATATATCGGGAAGCTCAAGCGAGCCAATATCGGAAAGCTCCAGAGAGCCATTAATTAGGAAGCTCACGAAGAGCCATATATCGGGACACTCATAAGAGTTGTGGTGTGTCTACAACACATGCAGAATCACAACCAATCGGGATACTCCGAAGAGTTTTTAACGGGAAGCTCGCAAGAACTATATAATGGGAAGCTCAAGAGGGCCATATATCGGGATGCTCATGAGAGCTAATAACGGGATGCTCTTTTGAACTATGGTGTATTCGCAACATATGCAGGGCCATAACCAATCTGGGAACCCTGTATCCATCAAATCACATTTATCCAAACGAGATTTATTATTTATCGGGCATTATCGAATATGTGATCAATTTCATACATATGACATTTATACAATTCACATATACAACATTAAATTCAAACATATATATATACATAATTTAGTTACACGAACTTACCTCGACAATTGTTCGTGTACACAAAATCTACTAATCTGACACTTTTTCTTTTCCACGATCTGACTCCGTATTTGGTCTATCCAGATCCAATTAAGCCAGATAAACTTGCTTGAGTTCTCTTCTCTTAGCTAGGGTTTCCATGTATTTTATTTGGGAAAGATGATATAAAATGATGATATTTCTTATTTAATTAAAATATCATCTTTTATTATTTCATCTTTCCAATTTAGTCATTTTCTTTATTTAATTTTCCATGGATGAATCATCATACTTATCTACTAATTCCTCTTAATGGTTTATTTACCATATAAGGACCTCCAATTTTGAATTCCATAGCTATTTGATACCTATAGCTACTAGAACTCAACTTTTGCATTTTATGCAATTTAGTCATTTCCATCTAATTAGACTTGTAATAGGTAAAATTTTCCTAACAAAATTTTTATACGATATTCCTATCATATGGTAGACCATAAAATAATTTTAAAATAATATTTTTTCCAAACTTAGATTTGTGGTCTCAAAACCATTGTTCCGGTTTCACTGAAAACTGGTCGTTACATATAATATCTTGATGTTGACAATTGGTTTTGTCACAACTCAGGCACGACATATCTGGAGTGATTACAAACACTTAACACGATAAGAAAATCAACCCCGGATGGTCCAAAGTAGTGAACAAAAATCGACAAAAAAATCAAGCATTCACCAAACTATAGAGGACGACAACAAAACCATCCCTAAAGTCACTTGTAAAACTAATATTACATGCATAAGCAAGACTAAAAACCGTAGTACAAGAGCAAACAAAAACTTCTAAAACTGAAAACTTATTAAATAATGGAAAAACAAACAAACAAAAACATATAAAACTTAAGACAACACGAGTCCAAATTGACTCGTGAAATCATTTATTATTCTGAAATATTCTCAAAACATATATTAAGAAACTAATGAAGAGCCACCCACTTTCCAAGAAAAACTACTGGTGATCGGTGGAGTTTTAACGAACGGCAAGCGTCATCTTCTATTCATCACAACTTGTGAAGACAACAAAAATACCCACAAAATAGATCCGCAAACTAAAAAAGAGAGAAGACATGTGAAGTGAATGAGAAGAAGAAAGAAAGAAAGAGTTAGTGGGAGGGGAAAAAAGTGGGTGATAGCCAACTCGGAAGCTGACACCATCGCTAAGCAAAACAAAAGATAAAACACAAACCACTTCCAAAAACGTCATTGTTATTTAAATGTCATTTCTTTTGTAAATGACTTTTTTTTTCTTTTAAAATTCTATATTTATAAATGAAAGGAAGTTTCCTTCCCTATCTATAAAGTAACACCCAAGGGCAGTTTTTTCTATATATAACTTCCTTTTTTGAATGTCTTTTTTATAACTACCAAATACCAATTGGTTGTTTTATTATACTTTCAAATGGATCCGACCTAAGTTTGATTATATCCCAATGAATTCAACATTGAAGTTGGTTATTTTTTTAGCAAATCAGATATGTCTTTGAAAGATAAAGATTGTAAGAGGGCCAATTATAGTAATGAGAAATTAGATATTTTAAGAGGTTTTTCTTTTAAAATATTTATTGGGATCAAAATAAATTCATGTTTCTGTGTTTATGTTATTTCTATCTTTCAAATATTTATAAATTTATGTAAGTTTTAAGCGTTAATAAATTATGGGTAAAGTACCTATTTAGGCTCCGTTTGTTTGCCAGTAAAATGTTTTTTGAAAAATGATTTCTGGAATATAATTTACTTTTCTGGAAATGATTTACTTTTCTGGTGTTTGGATAAATTTGTGTAAAATAATTTCTGTTGTTTGGCAGATTTCCTGAAAATATTTTCCGAAAAAGCTGTTTTTACATATATTAATAAATTTATATTTTAAATTGTTTTTACATATATTGATATGATTTATTTATAAATAAATAAATCAAATTAAATATATAATAATACTCAATTATTAAGCTAGAATATTAATCGTCTTAAATTGAAAACATCCAAAGTCAAATAAATTATTTGTAATTGTGTTATAAAAAAAATAAAAAACAATGACTGAATAATTATAAATTAGCTTCCAAACCATAATTAATACTAGAAATTAATAATATTATCCAAATACATAATTAGTAGTTCACCACATAATAACAACAACATTGTCCAAGTGCATAGCTGATATTACACCACATTTAAATTGTAGATGAGAGCTTGTATTGAAAACAATACAGCCGAGTTAAAGAATCGGGGTTTACATATGACTCGACAAATGAATTATCAACTGACATACACAAATAATCATCTCTCTTACATCATAAACAAAATTATAGCTTGAAGTTTCTTCATCTTGAATCATATAATTGGTGATGTAGAAGACAAATCCAGTCTCAAGGGGTTTCCAAAGTATGTTTTACATAAGTAATTTGCAACCTGCAAGTTAGTGGCAATGGTTCATCTTCCTAGAATGCAAGGGGTAAGAACAACAAATAGAAAAATGACAAGCAAGAATAATTTAAAATCATGCCATGGTTGCAACCTGCAAGTTAGTGGCAACATTTCATCTTCCTGGAATGTAAGGGGTAAGAACAACAATAAAGTACCCTTTTATCTTTTCCTCACATTGCTTTGGCACAAATGAAATTCTATATTGTTGCAGTCACTAGAAGGGATTAAATGTTACAATGACGTAATGAAGTGATCTGCTGATTGTTTACTTACATGAGAATACATCAATCGATAGGGTGTTTGTCAGCTTGGCGAGACGTATAATGTGTAGAAAGCAAAATCAGAGAAAGGAAAGCACTCGCTACAAAAATTGCATCAAACCATAGGTGGTAAAAGTCAAACTGAATATCTCCACCCAAAACATCTGTTATAATCAACCTGCCAAGGGATACACAACTCATAAGCTACATGTTTTAAATTGAAAAGAGATATTTAACATCCAGGAAATTATTACAAACTGAAGGGAATATTTGTCTTCCTTAATAAGAAACAGAATAGATATACAAAGTCATCGATCAAGCCATACCTATACTCAGTCCTCAAACTTTTTCTTATCAGAAGAATTGAAGAGAGGAAGTACATTCCCATAATTTCAAAAAGGAAAAGGACAACATTGCTTGAAGATCCACTACCAATTCTGGAAACTACAAAGAAGAACTGCATGCAACAAAACATTGTAAGTAAAGCTGTAGATTACTAGATACTAGGAACCACAAACTACTTCTAAAACAAATATGATTTCATTCAATAATGAAAATAGGGCACATAAGGTGGACATGATGCCTCAAGCTTGCTGCTCATGCATACAACAAAATGAATATAGAAAAAAAACAATATTCTCCATAAGAAGAGGTCAATTAATAGTAAGAACAACAATAGCAATAAGTCAATGATCAATGATGATAACAGTCATAAAAGCTGCCAAAGTAGCAACATAGAAACAATAAGATGACCTAAATATTTTAAAGGTTTTTACATTGTTAACGAAAATTCATTGATTCTGGATCGGCAAAACAGAGACTTTTGGATTTTGAATAAAATGTAGACATAACATATGGTAACTAAAACTGCTGAATCATATAAAAAACAGAACTACCATGGCAACCACCAAAAACGGACAAGATTACCTTCATTTGATTTGTTAAGAAACCCCGCACTGATATTGTGATCAAGATTCCAATAAACAGCAGGGAAATATACTGCAAATAACAAATATAAAAACAGTAAGAAGCCAACTATTAACCCCAACCAAAAGACAATATAGTTTAATACCTAAAGGCAACAAGATGGTTAACTTTTCCTAAATCACAAAATGCTAGAACCAACATCATTGTACAAATGAATAAAATACCTAAGCACAGATCATTTGAAACAAATTATACAAGTATAAAATGGGGAAAATACCGAAATAAAAATGAAAGGGGTTTTAGGTTGAAGGCGAAACAAGATTATGCGAAGCATTAGAATTGGAAATAAAAAATGAAAAAATAAAATTCAACTAGAAAGGAAGATTACCAGTCTTGCATTTGCGGTAGAATCTCTAACGCTCTCAGCCGAAGAGGAACAGGAAAATTTAGGGGAAAGAGAGAAAAAAATTTGGCTGAGAAAGAATGAAGGAAGGAAGGAAGGACAAAGGGGAATTTGCCTCAGAGAGCTTTAGGAAAATGTCTTACGGAAAATGAAACGGTAAGACAATTTCCCAAAATGTAAGGGATTTTACGCGTGTTTTGGAAAATATTTTCCAAATGGAAAATGTTTTCCATCAAACAAACACTAGAAAACTGGGAAAACAATTTTTGGAAAATATTTTCCAGCAAACAAACGCACCCTTAGTCATCTAAGTTTATCCGTGTTCTTATTTTGGTCACCCATTTCAAAAATTTGTTATTTTAGTCATTTCCATTAGATAAGTTCTCAATTTTAGTCACTCCTATTAGATAAGTTATCAATTTTAGTCGTTGCACCGTTAAATGCCTTTGGTCACCAAACAAAATGTTGACGTGTTTGTCTTTTGATTGGTATAATAGCAAATTTAACCCTTAACACTTTGCATATTCTACCAATTTGGTCCTAATTCTAAATTTTTTTAATAAATTTAACCCTCAATATTTATACATTTTGTCAATTTAGTCCAAATTCTAAAAATTCAAAAATATAACTTTAAAAACTTGAAAATGTATATTGTTTATTATAAAAAGACATAAAAATATAAATATATTAAAAGGTTTTAAAATTAAAATATATTTACATAATTTTATAGGCCTAAAATTTTACTGGCCAAAGACGACTTAAAAGTTATAATGTAATAATATATTTTTTAATATTTTATATTTTGTCTTTTTATAATAAATAATATATATTGAAGTTCTTAAAACTACAACTTTTTAGAATTTGAATTAAATTGACAAAATGTGTAAACATTAAGGGTTAAATTTGCTAAATTTTTTAGAATTAGGACCAATTTGATAGAATATGCAAAGTGTTAGAGGATAAATTTGTTAGTATGCCAATCAAAAGACTTTCGTGTTAGCATTTCGTCTAGTGACCAAAAGCATTTAACGGTAGAGTGACTAAAATTGACAACTTATTTAACTGAAGTGACTAAAATAACATATTTTTTAAATTGATGACCAAAATAAAAACACTGGTAAACTTGAGTGACTAAATAGATAGTTTACCCATAATTTATTCATGCTGATGTTTCCATTTTTGTGTATCGATGATGCTATTTTTTTTTTTTCATATGTTCGTGTTTTATCATTATTTTTGTATTCATGGTGTTATAGATGTAAACCTTTCCATTTTGAGGAATCAGGTTGGTGTCCTCAAAAATGACACTTCGAAAACTTTTTCTGGAGGAGCTAATCCCCC
The DNA here is from genome assembly GCA_005393395.2 of Gossypium australe. Classification (NCBI taxonomy): domain Eukaryota; kingdom Viridiplantae; phylum Streptophyta; class Magnoliopsida; order Malvales; family Malvaceae; genus Gossypium; species Gossypium australe. The sequence continues at coordinate 11,665,231 of CM016617.1, forward strand.
TTAACAATAAAAGGGTTAGGTATATGATACCACTTGAGCTGCGTATCTCAACTGGTACCATATACCCCAACATGTGACCTATATACCAAAGGTTAGAGGTTTGAATCTCACCAAGGTCAAGACACTTACGTTGTATTTTGGTGGGTGACCATATGTTCATTTATTATCGAGGTGCACCCTCTGTGAATTGTAAACGGCTCTTCGCCCTTGGGGACAAAACCCACCCCAAATCCTCTTTCAGGGAACAATACATTCTATTGTTGAGAGATCAGGTTGGCGTCCCCGAGGATGACACTTCAAAAACTTTTCTCGAAGGAGCCAATCCTCCCTTACAATAAAAGCTTGTACGAGGACATATGGTCGAGACGCCCCCTCCATGAATTGTACACAACTCTCCGTAAAGGGGGACAAAACTTTCCCTTAATGGATAATACCTTCCATTGTTGAGGGATCATGTTGACATCGCCAAGAACGACACATCAAATATTTCTTCCGATGGAACAAATCCCCTTCAACAATTATGAAATTTTTTTAACCTTTATGTTTCACTTAGTAATACATTTTTTTTTGTGGAATTTGATACATTCTTGTATTTATGCTATATTCATATATGTCATTTCATATTTCAATTATTTTTCCTATTACTTTTGTACAATGTCTTAGCTTATGGCATGTTTTATATAATTTATTATGGTAATTTAATTTTAATTCTAACTTCATTTACTTGAGAATCGGATGATTTCATTATATATATTATGTTGAAAACAAATTCTGTTAATTTTCTTATGCATAACTTAAGGTAAATAATTAAATTTAAAACCAAACATAAAAATCCAATTTATTTTATCAATTTCTTGAGTGAGCTCATGTGATTTTATTTTGACTTAATATATGGGTTTGTTATTTTTATTACTATGATATTTATATTTATTTTTGTCCAATGTGATACATATGATAGAAATTATTTTAATACTTATAGGAAGCAATGTTAACTTTTTAAAGTTCAATTCGAGTTTTAGAATTAATTTAACAAAAATTCATAATTAATTAATAATATCAACAATTAACTTTCAAGAAATTAACCAAACTAAAAAAAATCACTAGATCACACTTTATTTAATAAATTAAATAAATTTACAATTATTACTAAATTTAGTCTATTAATAAATTTATGAAAAGTCAAACCTAATAAGATTAGTAATTAATATCCATCAAATCAAATTTAAAATCCGAATTAAATTCTAAAAGTAAACACCATAACTTTGTATACCAAAAATGTATAACTTTTGCAAAATAAAAGTAACATATTGGAAAAAAAAAAACCCACATGTATTACATTTGAAAATTGGGTAAACTACACTAGTAGTCACCCAACTATTAGTAAATTCTTTTTTTAGTTACTCAACTATGAAAAGTACAAAATGATCACTCAACTATTCAACTTTTTTCTTTTTAGTCACTAGTTGTTAAATTACTAACAAAAATAAACTTGTCAGCTTTTAAAATTGGCATAGTAGCAACTTTAGCACTCAACATTATACACTATGTCAATTTAGTATTGATTCTAAAAAATTAACCTTCAACATTTCCACATTATGTAATTTGGTCTCTTTTCTTTTTGTAGTTTCACTTTTTATTTGTGATATTGAGGGGTTAATTTTGAAAGAATGAAAAAAGATGAAAATTATTATCTTGGATTTTTGAATGTTTCTATTTTTGTATATTTCCAATCAAATTTAATTGATAATATTTTTAATTTTTTAAGTGAAAGCACCACGATGAAAAACATAATTGGAAGAAAAAAAAGACCAAATTACACAATGTATAAGCGCCGATAGTTAATTTTTTTAGAATTAAGATTAAATTGACACAATGTACAAATGTTACGGGTTAATGTTACTATTATGCCAATTTTAAAAGCTCACACCATCTTTCCATCGTCAATGGTGATAAAAAAAATCAAATAATCATGATACTATTTTGTAACTTTTCATAGTTGGGTGACAAAAAAAATCTTACCATTAGTTGGATGACTTTAAGTATAGTTTACCCTAAAAATTTTGTTAAATTCAAGTAACAAATGATGAATTAAACATTTTATTTTATCTTTGTAGAGTGTGCCTCGTATTTTAGACAAAACAGAATTGACGTCGTGATGAGGAAGAACTGTCGTCCCAGCGACGCAACTATGACGTCCCCAGGAGAAGAAACGCCACGTCTCGACAACACGACGATGGACATCTTGACGAGCCAATAGCAACTTTATGACGAGGCGACTTGTTCCTTACTTAACCGAATTTTTTCTCTTAGTTAAACTCTATTATATTTTTCCAGTCTATATATGAAATTGAGCCTATAAATAAGCCCTTTTAAGAGAGGGTTTGTGAGAATTTCGAAAATCTTTATATTTAAGGTTCAATGTTTATTTGTTTCTCTATTTTGTACTCCCTTTCTTTTTTTTTTTTTTGCATTTTTAGTTAAATTTCTTTCTCCATAATTTTTATTCTTTTCGGATAAATTTTTTCATATAAATATTTATATCCAATTTTCGCAATTTTAGTTTGTGTTAGTTGCCTAATTCGAATTCGACCTAACAACGTTGAATGTAAGGTTTTTTAAATGAAGGACAAATTAGTAAATATAACATGTTACTTTGAAAGTTTTTCTTAAGACATGGACAAATCAGTAAATGCAATTCTACAGTATTTGTCAAGTCTCACCAAAATTCCATCAGCGTTACGTCAACAATATAAAAAGAACCCCACCAGAACTGATTACAGGAATAAATCTCCTCCTCAAAGATTTAAAAATTTCCCTAGAAAATTCCCGTATTTTTCTATCTAAACAAATACTCCCTCCTTGCGAGAGCCCTAGATGTCAACATCAAGCCAACCCCAGTTCCGTTATACCCAGACGCCATCGAAGGTCCTCCATCTCCGTAATCTCCCATGGGAGTGTGCGGAAGAGGAACTCGTCGAACTTTGTAAACCCTTTGGGAAGATCGTTAATACTAAATGCAATGTTGGCGCCAATCGAAACCAAGCTTTTGTTGAATTCGTAAGCTTCTAAATCCATCAATAGTTTTTTTTTTCTTTTTTTGTAATTCATATACTGCCTTGTGTTAGGTTTAGGTCAATTATTTACTGATACTTTCTTGTGTAAATTTGAATTGTAAATTGGAAAATTTAGTCTTTTTTGAGTGACAGTTTGTTTTGTTTAGCATGGCAATAATAATTTAATTTTCGGCTGATTTTGTTCTTTGCAATGTAGATTTGATGGGTCGATGGCAGAATTGAATTTTTATTTTTATTCATTTTTGTGTGTTTTGGGGATGATGGTTTTGTTCCACTGTGTTAGGTTAAGGTTAATTACTAATGCCCAAGATAATATTTTATTTTTATTTTCTTTTCTATCAAATCACAAATATAAATTTGGTGGGTTAGTTGGCAATTTGGAATATTTGATCGATGATGGTTTTATTTTTTAGTGTAAATATTTTATGGGCTAATTTCAATTAGTGAAGTCTAGATAATCTTTTTAAATGGTGATCAGTGATGGTTTGATGTTAAGAAAAGGTGTTGCTTTTATTTGCAGGCAGACTTAAATCAGGCAATTTCAATGGTTTCATACTATGCTTCATCATCAGAACCAGCACAGATTCGTGGAAAAACTGTGTATATTCAATATTCAAACAGACATGAAATTGTCAACAACAAAAGTCCTGGAGATACCCCTGGAAATGTGTTGCTGGTTACCATTGAGGGTGTGGAACCTAATGACGTGACCATTGAGACCATTCACTTGGTAAGTGATTATTTCTGGCACATGCATTTCTTCAAATAAATGCGACCAGTTGTTACAGATTTTCTGTTATTCTGCTAAAAGAATAGGTAGTTTAAGGTGTTAAAGCCTTTTTATGCTTAGGGGCTTCTGGTATTTGCATAAGGAATTGGAGTTTTGGATGAATCTTGCTCCAAGGAGCCTATTGGTATGAGTAAATGAAGATATCTTGTATTTATAGTTATAAATTGACCTGTTTTTAGTCCATCTAAATCTTGTGAAGCTTTGTTTTGAATGAGAATACTTGTTGCGATTGTGAACTATTAAAATAGAAAGTTCATGAAGTGTCCTTCAGTCAACAGATTGATTGATGGTCATTTTAGGTAATATACCTCTGAAGTTAAAGGTACCATACAGTGAAAGTATCAGTTTTAACTATCATAATATACAATGAATTAAACTGTTATTTTTTTCTTGTTCTTTTACATAATAGCATCATTTTAATTGAAATCAGTTGTATCATGGATGGTTATGCCCCTTATTTAAATTCCTTTGTTGGAGATAGTTTGGAGATATTGTCATGTACGTCATACTCCTTTCTAGGGTATATCTTGAGGCATGTATGCTCAGGTGTCATTCTGAACTTGTTTCTCATCCATTTGGATATGCTAACAGTGATTTCTCCCATTATACTATTGCTTGTGATTTTTGCTAGTGTTCTTTTTAATTTATATTTTTTAATTTATGGTCTGTGATTGTATCTAATTGAATTTGGTTTCAGGTATTTTCTGCATTTGGTTTTGTGCACAAGATTGCTACTTTTGAAAAGGCTGCTGGATTCCAGGTGAGATGTCAAAAATATGCATTTGGATCTTTGGAGATTGCATATCTTCCAATATCATACTCATTTTATGGTAAATTTGGCAGGCATTAATCCAATTCACTGATGCTGAAACTGCATCTTCGGCGAGGAATGCATTGGATGGGAGAAGTATTCCCAGGTAAGTACTATAGCCTTGCATCCTCCTACTTTAACACATATACTCATTTTTCTCATCTAGCATCACTTAATTCTCTTCTTCATATTTATTGTACGATATGTAGTTCAGGAATTTCATAAAATGTGGTGGTGTTGTAATGTTTTATCATGATATTTTGAATTTAGGTACTTGCTTCCTGATCATGTTACTTCTTGTTACCTGAGAATCTCATATTCAGCACACACTGATCTGAATATCAAGTTTCAGTCTCATCGGAGCAGGTAAAAGTGCATCCAAAATATCATGATATTTTCTATATAAAGTTCGTCAATTTTTGGTCATGCTCATTTCTGAAATCTGAAGTAATGATTCTGTGAAATATTTATTTTGGCATCTGATATGTTTCTAATCAATGTGTATGCTTTTTGTCATCTAGGGTGTTAGTGAAGCCTGGTAGTCAGCACACAGATGTGTTGTCATGGCCGCTTAGTAATTTTCTTAATCTTTTGACCACAGTTCCCTGCATTTTCAAATCACATTATAGTTGCAGTTCTTTATCTGTTGATTGTGGAATTACGACTTTGGGGGCATCATGAGTAGGGGGAGCTTTTGCTCCTTCTTTCATACAAATAAATTTTGTAATTGACTGATCTTTGGAGCATATAATGTAACATGCTAGTAAAATTAATCTGATATAATGTTTGAATATTGCTTTTAAACTTGTTTAGTGTTTCCCATTGCGAACCTTGTATTCAACTGTTGTATGCTTGCAATTATTTATTCTATTAGCTGAACAATTCGTCGTTGTGGAACCTGAGTTTTTTTCAAGTATTTTAAAGTCATAACAATAGTCTCTGCTATGATGTTCATTTTTCTTATATAATGAAAGTGGGTCAGCATGCAAATTGGCAGGAGCTTTACTTACTTGTGGGGGATAGAGACTTGTGTATGTTAATGTAATTTTTATTAATAACATTCATTTCTTGTATTCCATAAAAATATTATCTATGTTGCTTCTCTTTGAACATTAGGAATTGTTTCTGGAAGCATTGGTCGAATTCAAGGCTGTAGCATTCAGAGAATGAGTTGTAATTTTGCTAAGAGTCTTCAATTGGCATGTATTTGAAAGCTTTGAGTTGCTATTTGCTATATGGTTGGAACCAACTGGATGCAGTTATAGTGATTGATCTACTATTCCTGTCAAACAAGATGGTTCTTGACTTGAACCCATAATTTTTCATGTCATCTGATCATCTCTATTACATCTGCAGTATCATCTCTTGGTTACCATAAATCATTTATCCTTACTAGATGCAAATTTCTATTTGACATCAGGTGATGCATTTGTACTTAATGTGATCTGATTTTGTTTGCACATTTTATGCAGGGACTATACCAATCCTTACCTTCCTGTGAATCCTACTGCAATGGAAGGACTGATGCAGGTAGATTTTTCAGTTACAAACATTTGACCTGTTTTATAACGTTGGGTGTTCTTTAATATGTGGTAATCTCCAGCCCGTAGTTGGTCCGGATGGAAAAAAGCAAGAACCTCAGGGTAATGTGCTACTTGCTTCAATTGAAAATATGCAGTATGCTGTGACAGTTGATGTTCTTCACACGGTAGGATGTTGTGTTGCTGCTCCATTGGCATGCCAGTACTGGGTTCTTGCTTGAAAATTTTCTCATTTTTATTCTACTGGTTACATATTGTAGGTGTTTTCAGCATTTGGCACAGTCCAAAAGATTGCCATATTTGAGAAGAATGGTGGAACACAGGCACTTATTCAATATCCCGGTATGCTTTCATTACATGAATTCTGAATTTGTTTATTTCCATCTTCGGTAATCCATACATACCTAATGATTTGATACCCAATTATCCTTCCATGCAAAGAGGACTTGGAGAATTGAGTTTGTTCTCTTTTTTGGTCATTCTTTCCCTACTTCACGAACCTTTCCTGCATATGGTATTTTTTTAAAAATTTTATTTTATTATTAAGGCGGGCACCTAGAGACTAATGAAAGACAGGACAGTATATGTGCCTCACCACTCTTTGTGAAGGGAATTTGTTAAGATGCATCTTCGGCACCTTTGCAAAAGCAAAAGCAAATCAGATCTAATGTCTTCTCTTTTAAAGTTTCATGCAAAGTGCATTGATGTGTATATTATATAATAACTATAATACCATTCTCTTGGCTTCGCTTTGTTCGGTTTCATTTGAAATTTGTTCTCTTTCTGATGATTGTGGGATACTTTTTTCCACACCTTATCTCAAAGATTTGAACTTTGAGAACGTCCAGGTCTATGGGATATGCCTTGGGGACCATTAGACATGTAATGACCTGCAAATTACTTGTTTTTGTAATTCACGTTTTTACGTTAGAGAGTATTTTGATCGATTTTACTGATGTTGAATGTATTATATCCAGATATTACAACCGCAGCAGTTGCCAAAGAATCCTTAGAGGGACACTGCATATATGATGGTGGCTATTGTAAGCTTCATCTATCATACTCTCGTCATACTGATCTCAATGTAAAGGTATAAATATGTGCTTTTTGAGTTAATGTAGGAAAAATAACTTAGGACTTCATTAGAAGATAAAGGGAATCTGTTCTTGATTGGGAAAAAAAGGGAATCTTGGCCTTAAATTGTATGCTTCTTGACTATGTTATTCGAATTTGGATATAAGCGTCAGATAAGTGTATTTGTCTGGCACAGGTATGCTCAATTTTTTAATAAGTTTTTCCCTATATTTAAAGGGTCCCTGGAGGATCCCTACATTCATATCCAAAAATGTGACGTGGGTACTTAAAGAAAAATGAAGAGTCATAGCAATATTGTCACATGATTCTGATGAGTTCATCTTTTGCCGCAGGCATACAGTGATAAAAGTAGAGATTACACAATCTCAGACCCGAGTTTGCTTGCAACACAAGTTCCAGGATTGCCTGCTGCTCCAAATGCTTGGCAGAATCCTCAGGGTGTTCCGGTGCACCATGGTACTGACTATTCGGCTTCAGCTGCAATACAGGGTCAACCTCCTGCTGGACAAGTTCCTGCTTGGGATCCAAATTTTCAGGCTAGGCCGCCATATGGATCAGTTCCTGGTCAAACATATCAATCGTTGACAGCCCCTACATACGTTAATGCGGCAAGACCTGCAGGTTCATCACCCCATTCACAACCTGGTGCATCTTCCATGCCCATGCAGCAGCAGCAGCAGCCGCCATGGGCTAATGTTAGACAAGGAGGTGCAGCGGTGCTGGGTCAGCCTCCTTATTACAGTCGATGATCTGTGTCTATTCTATAATGAAATTAAATGATCCCTTTTCTATCTTATATTCCTCATAAGGATTCGCCAATTGGATCTCTTAAGTTATGACTGAAATTAAATTTTTTTTATTGGATTGGAAGTGTGTTGTTTTTTTTTGTTTTGTTTTGTTTTGGAAACCATCTCCACCATTGATGTAAAGAAAAGGTAACGTTGAAAATGAAATGGTAAATTAATGTACAAGAGATGCTTTCATGCTAAAATTGAAGTTGTGATTTAGAAATGATGAAGGTGCCTGCAATTTCAATCATCCTGACACTCTTTTCATCAAGTATTTGTGTCTGAAAATCCAGAGATAAACTCTCATGAACTCTTCACATGGGGAATTTTGGGAAAGAAAAGGGACATAGATTGTGGGACGGTACACTTTGATATACCGTGAGTAGGTAAAGTAGGTGGTTGTAATGCGTTTAGAGTATTTGTAAAATAGTCGAACACCAATCCCCATTTAAAGTATAACATATTATAGCAGCACCTGAGATCCTCAAAATCCCAGCAAACCTCATAAGTCAAAGCTCATTTTGTGTATTGATGAGCATGTGAAGAAGAACTAGATTGGATGAGTGCATTGCCAGATGCAATTCTCCACAAAATTCTGTCTTTGTTGCCAACCAAACATTCAGTTCAAACCAGCATTTTATCCGAGAGATGGATCCACCTCTGGAAGTTTACCCCCGTCATTCACATTCCAATGTATAGTCCTTACAAACACATCACTCCATCTGAATGTACTTTCATACACAACACTTGGGCCCAACACCAAGCTCCGAAACTCCTTAAGTTCAGCCTCCAGTTCTCCAGTGGACCCTTGCGGAATCATGACCCTGATGTTCAACACTGCATTGAGTTTCCCATTTCAAGACAGGTTCAGATTCTTTCAGTTTCAGCTCATTTATGCACAGCAGTGCTTGAGCAACATTAAGTTTTGCCTAACATGTTTATTCCCATGATAATGTCCGGCCATTAGAACAAGCTTCGTTGAAATGTTTTCTTTTCAATCCAAACCCACCATGTGATCTACCTTTTGCTTCACTCAAAACCCTTTGCTTCTTTGATTGTGCGATTGACAATGAAACTTTAAAGGCATTGGTTTCTAAGTTCCCTGTTCTTGAAGGCTTCACAATTGACCGGTGCCATAGATTACGTAACTTTAAAGTTTCTTGGTGTCAAAGTATGAGGCTTAAGCACGTAGTACTTAGATGCATAGTTGACCATGATTTGAATCTAGAAATTGATGTGTCAAGTTTGTCAACTTTTAAATTCTGTGGAGATTTAATGAAGATTTCTTTCACTTCTTTGCCTTCCATTGTTGAAGCCGCCGTTTTTCAATGGAGTTATAGACCATATGGGCAATAATTTTCCATTAGAACATGGTTAAGAAATCTTGTCCATGTAAAGGAACTCAGTGTGAACTCTTGGTTTTCTCAGGTATATTTATTTCTCAGTAAATATTTGTTGCTTTGTTTTAAATGGATATTGATTGTTTAATTGAAGTCTCATATCCATTTTTTGTTCTTGGTATGGAAAGTTTCTTGCTAGAGAACATTAGGTAAACAAAAATGGATGGAAGATTTTCAAAAATCTTAAGGTCTTTTCTTGGTTTGGTCCATTGGCAAAAGAGTGTGAGCTCATAGCGCTAATTGCCTTCTTGGGTTATTGCCCCTCTTCGGAGAGGATTGAAATAGATGTGAGTAATTACTCAGTTTCCTAAATTCTCATCATTCTATTTGCACTACGATTCTTGATGGAATTGCACTTTAGATCTTCGTATTGGGAAGAAGCTGGTGGGAGTAGACCAGCTTTTGCTTTGGAGCCTCCTTTTGTTGAGCTGAAAAAAGGAGATGGACAACTAACAACAGAGTTTCTGCATAATGTGAAGGAAATTAGGGTACATTTCTTTGGCTATAAAAGTGAGATTGAATTTATTAAGCATCTGTTGCAACAGGCAGTTGTTCTTGAGACGTTATCTTTAACCTACCATAGGCTTGAATTTGATCCTGAATTTAGTGATAGATGTAATAATAGCCCTAAAGAGTTAGTTGAGGAAATTTTGTAGCTTGCCTAGAGTTTCCTCTCTTGTTCATATATTGTTTCATTAGACAAATTATTAGAAGTTCAAAACCTGAGAAGGTTGAATGCTATGATGTTTGGAAGAGGTACAGATGCTCTAAAATTATTAAATATTTGGGTCCAATCATCTATTACGACATCATTAGCCTTTGTTCATTACACAACAGTTTCATTCACCTCCAAAGAGTGAATGTTTCAGCAAAGTTGCCATCATGACTACATAGAACAATAAAGAAACATACAGACAAAATTGTGAAGAACTTGGTACTATTGTGTCTCAAAATTTCACATCAGTTGTCCATGTACCTTGCACACTAGGGTGTTTAGTTACATGCCTTGTCTTCAATTTCACCACCTTTCTTCCCAATGCGTTTCTTAGCCTGGTTGCATAAAGAAGGATATCTTCAGGAGTCATATTCTTCACGCATACCACCCGCTCATTTTTGTTCTCTGAGAAATTGGCAAGATACATGTTGAGACATGGTTAAAAACAACACATACGTGTATGCATCATGTCTGAAACTCATCCAAGAAAGAGTAACTTACTGTAAAAGCCTTTCAAATGTGGATGCTGCCCACGAATGAGTTCAGTAACCACCTCCAGCTGAGGGTTTTTCTCTTTAAAAGTTGGTAACTCTGACTCTATAAATGCCCTGGCATAACCATGTCAAAATTACCATGAGTTTGAAGAATTCAGAATCCTTTTAAAGGAGAGAATTCATATTTGTACATGCTTCTTGTTATTATTAATTATAACAGAGTTGAACTTGAGACTACCATGGTATATGAGTCAAAAACCAAATCTTAACAAAGTATGGCCTTTTCATTTACCTTACTTGAAAGGCATCCCAATATTGTATCATTAAGTCATTAGAAAACCTATTCGTGTGATAATGACTAACAAAAGCAGTCCGTTAGATTTTACCATCCCCACAGCAAATTTCTTTTCAGAAAATTTCTCACGTCAATTCCCCCTCCAGAATAGCCTCAGTCACATTACAAAAGAAAAGGGAGGGAAATGTGCTTCTCTGTTTCTATTTTGGTCCCCAAATACTTGGGTGGATGAGTAATGACAAAGTTCAATTTTTCACTACTCTTTCACCGGGCCGCAGTAATTATCAGTGCATACACATGCAGAGATGACTTGAGTACCCTAATGTAACCCAAAGTGCTAAGCATTCAAATATACTTGTACAAATATTAAAGAAAGCAGCCTATCTCAAGATGAACTCCAACATCATCCAAGATATCCTGCTTAATCTCTATGATATCCCACTACTTTGGTGATCATATATTTAATCACCTACAGCTAGATTCAGATCATCCATAATTTCAACTATCAAACCATCACATTATGCGCAGATGAAAGTGAGTAAGTGACACAGCTTAATACTAGCTTGAGAAGCTGATTCATTCATTATTTGCAAATTACTCAGAAGTGGTTCAATAGTTTAGTTGATATATAGAAAGAGTACCTAAAGTTGAAATGCAAATCTTAGCACAAACTCTTGGCCAACAGATCAAGAAAACATTTAACAAAAAGGTACTTGCTTTATTAGGCAAACAAAGACGAGAAAAACACATTGCAATGTTGGAATTGAAAAGAGAAATGCAACAAACATTGAGATTTCGAAAAAGTACTTTACTCCAGAGGTGTCAAGCAAATATACCAAAAACAATATAAGCCAGAAAGTTTAGAAGATAATACTCAAGAGGCTTATATAAAAGTTAACAAGTGGAAAAAAAAGAAGGATTAAAATCATACCTGATGCCCCTACTACCACCTCCCCAATCACAATAGCTTACAATCAGCTTTTTAAGTTGCCAAACTCCTCGCAATGCCATCTTCATTTTCAAAACATAAACAAATTATTAACTAAGTATATGTTTAACCCCCCCCCACCCCCTCTTTTTATTTTCTAAATAGCAATACATATAAAACAAATGAATTGCACCCTTTGTTTTTGCCAATTATTTCCATAAAATTCAGAATATAATGCTAACTTAAATACTATAATTCAACCATAAGACATTAATTTTTTCAGAAAATTCAAGAAAGTGAAAGCCAATAGTAAAATTCAAGAAAATACTCGACACCTCCTACAACTTAGCATTTCAACTACACAAATTCACAATGTAACCTACTAATTACAACTTCGACCTACAAATTTATATTCTATAACAAACTAAAATCCCGCTTCTAATCAACTATCCTTAATGTAACATATAATGAGGAAAAAGAAAACAATATCTCAAAGATTCTATCACAGGGAAAAAAATCAAATCAAACCCGAAAATTTGAACAGCATACATATAAATGGTCTTCTAAAATTGACCAGGAAAAAAGAAAACAACAACATTTTCAAACCCAATAACTTGAACCCAAAATCACCCCCCAAACAATAGATTGCATGCAAAGAGATTATAAATAACAGCAGAAAAAACATAGATCTCATAAAAAGAGACTCGAATTAAAAAAAAATTATAAAGAAAGAAAAAAAGAACAGAGAAATCAACAGGCAAGAATGCAAATAAAGGAGAAATAATAATAGGCAAAATATGGGGATTTTACCTGACAAATGAAATCAATTCTCAGAGAAGTCGATGAGTGTTTAGACACGAAAAAAACAAAAAGAATAGAAATATTTTGTCACGCTTTTCGTCACCTTTATTTTTTGATTGATACTAGGGTTTCGTACTCCTGTTAGACCCTTTATCGCTTTTAGAGTTTTAGTTGTGGTTTAGGATGTAAATATTTACCTCCGCTCAGGATAAAAAATAGCGGTGGTGACGAGATTAGTTACTGAAGCGATAAGATTAAAAATAGTAGTAAAATGTATATTTAGATTTAAAAGCAGTTATAGCGGTGAGAATAAAAAATGACTATTAAAAAATTATATCAAAAATAATATATATTTTTACGAAATTATTAAAAATATGTAAATTTATAAATTCATTTAATAAAATATTAAAATGTATCTTCGATATTTTATTATATAAAATGAGAACTTTTAACATTTTTAAATCAAAATAATTAAAAGTTAAAATAAATAATCTAAAGTAGTTAATTCAGGGAATGATAAATTAAAATTTCTTTTCATAATAATGTATATTAGTTTGTTATAAAACAATGAGGAAAATGTTTATTATTTTTTCTTTAACCATCAAAGTGTATTTATTTATTTTTTTATTCAATTTATTAATAAATGAAAAAGAACAAAAAAGGCATGTAAGCGTTTTCAACTTTGAATTTTCAACTGGACATAAATGGAGCAGTTGAAATTTTAGGGTGTGGCGCGATCTATTCCCTTTCACTGCATTGGAATTTAGTCATCCAAATGAAGTTTTGTGCTGCGATTGCACAAAAATCAATAGAAAACGCATTGTACTGATGCTAAACGGAGAACCAAAGGAAGCCTTGGTCACTGAATGTTAAGTTCAAGTCGAAAGTTTGATGTGACTTTTTTATTTGTTTAATAATAATTTTAGTTTTTTAATATTTATAGATTTTATTAATTTAGACTTAATTTTAAAAAATCAATAAGTTTAATTCTTCAATTTAATTCTAATTATTAATTTTTTTATCTCTACCTATTTTTTTATGCTATCAGCCATAGTTATTCAATACAATTTTCTGCATCAAATCATAAATTATCGATAAAGTTTTTTTTATTGTTTATTATCAAACAAGAAAGATTTTTTTTATCTTTTAATATACTATGTGTTGTAGCACTATCTGTAAGATACATATTTCCATCGGTCTTGGGTCCAACAAAGTTACGGTGAATATCATTTTTTTTAAACTAAAAGAGAAATGAAATTATAAAAAGAACAAAAGAAAATAACAGAAAAACGAAAGGATAATTCAACTTTTACTTGCGATACAAAAAATTTATACATGCTCTTTATTTATAGGGTCTCAATTATTATATGTTACAAAAATATAACAAAAATAATTAAGGTACATGGTAAATTATTTAAGGATTACAACAGTTACAAGAAAATAAACTATAGGGGATTATGGGTTTTTTTTATAAAAATAACTCAAAAAAATTAATTACTTAAATGACTTATTTTGTTTATAAAATACGAAAATAACCCAAAATCTATATTAAAAGTTGGTGGAGCCAAAATGTTTGTTACCACCAACATGCCACGTCAGCAATCTGCATTAAAAAATTAATTTTTTGGTAGAGCCATGTAAAATGGTGTCACTTGTATAAATACTAAGGAAATAGTGTGATTTTTGAAAGTATCCTTTTTCACTTTTTTTTGGTTTTCTTTTTAGGTTTTTTTATTTATTTACTTTTTAAGTTTTATTTATTTTTCCTTTATTTATTTTATTTGTTTGTTTTATTTACTTGTTTATTATTGGTTTTATAAAATTTGAAATGTATATTGAAATGTTTTATAATATTATTTTAAAATTTTAAATATTATTTTTAGTATTATAAATATTAAAATATATTATTTTTAAATATATGTCCTTTCAAATTTATTATTTGTTTTATAATATTTTAAATGTATATTTTAAAATTTTAAATATATATTTTTAATTTAAATATAATTTTTTAAATTATTTTTAAATATTCAACTTTTTTTAATTCTATTTAAAATTTAAAAAATAATATGGTTTTTTAGAATGGCTCCACCACTTTATTACAAGTGTAATTTTTTTAAAATATATTTTTTTAATATAAAAAGTTAATATTTAATATTTTTTTTTGGTGAAATTTTTGTGTTTAGTAGGAGAGTTCAAAATTTTTGTTGAAAATGAGTAATGAGGTGTTTTTGGTGTACGTTCTTTTTTATGGTGAAATTGTAGAAGGTGATGTTGGTTGTGTATTTTAAGGTCGGCAAAGAGTAGGGTTGCGATTCAAAAAAAAGTGAAGCTGGCAGAAATGAAAAGGAAGATCAATACGAAAATAGCTATCCGTTGTAGAAGGGCGATGTCCAGATTATTTTACAAGTTTCCAATCTCTACAGATTCGTTCAAATTTTGTGAGATGCAACTGTTAGATGATGGTGACTTGGGCACTATGATGGAAATATGGTGGTCGTCTGGGAGTGAGAATCCCCAACTAGTTGAGTTATTTGTTGAGTTAGCAGACTTAAAGCCTGTTGAGAATGTCAGTCCAATAAGTCAACATCGCGAATTTGACTTTGATCTTAATGTCGGATGGAAAGACCAGTTTGAATGCGGAGGGACATCGCAGATACCTAAAAATCCAAATTATGGTGGGAGTTCGTATAATAACCCTACCCCCGGTCCCCGTTTACAAATACATCCGGAGGTGATAATAAGCATAGGGGCAGATGTCGGAGAAATGACCAATAATGGTGAAGATTCTGATGAGGACGTTTAAGATTTTAGTGGCCCCGATGTTGATGAGGTTCCAAACGATATCGATGATGAAGGCTTGGAGGAGGTTGAAGATGTTTACAGCCCTTCATTCAGTAACCCGAGTCGTGATATTGTTTTACGAAATGAACCTGGGGGCGACATGTTGAACGTAGATCTAGATGCAATGCATGCATCCGAGTTCCCTTAGTACGCCAGTATAGTACCTGCTCATAGATTGACGTCAAATTCGCAGTTGGAGTAGTTGTTCGTTGGACAATGGTTCGAGAACAAGGCGGACTGTGTGTTTGCCATCAAACAGTACAGCATGAAGTTGTCGATTGATTATAAGGTTGCCAAGTCTGCACCGACATTATATGTTGAGGAATGTTGGAGAGCCAACGATGGGTGTGGTTGGTGGGTTCGGGCTGCATTTATACAAAGGACTCAACATGGTAAATACAAAAATTAGAAGGGATTCATACATGCACTTTCGCATGTATGTCTCAAGATCACCGGAAATTGGATACCAAAAGTATTTGCAACTGCATCATGCCACTAGTGAAAGATAGCCCAATCATTCCTGTGTCGACATTGATTGAGCACATGCAAACCCAATTCCAATACAGAGTGTCATACAGGAAAGTATGGTGGGCGAAACAAATGGCCATGCAATAATTGTACGGTTACTGGGATGAGTCATACAATGAACTTCAAGGTTGGATTTTAGTGATGGTGGAGTACGTCCTAGGAGCTATCATGGACTTGCAGACGTTGCCTTATAGAGGCCCGAATGGATAATTGGAACTGAGGAGAAGAGTTTTCCGTTGACTGTTCTAGACTTTCGATCCATGTGTTAGGGCCTTCTAGACAATCGGTGCAGAATACGACATCCACAAGAATTGCATTATATAACATAATGAGTCAAGGCACATCACATACTGCAAGTGGATAAGTTAAATCAACGTTACTTAAACCATATTAATATATATTACTTTCTCTCTAATGGACGCCTCTATCATTTGGCAATAAATGATTAATGTTTGACTCGCACCAATTTCGAGAGACGTGACCCATCTGAAACCGAAATAAACACATTAGCAGTTAAATTTGGGAAAATATTATCCACACTTATGAGTCATTAAATGTTAAGTATAATTTTGTTTTTTTTTTACCTATTTACAAGTGACCACAAATATGGTTGGTACCTAACAGCCGCTAGAAACGGCATCCTGTATAGAGCCCAGGACTGCAGCAGACTTAGACAACCAGCCATGTTACTAACCCCATGTTTTGTTGTTTGGCCAAGCTTGTAGTACAATATGGCTAACACTGTCGATCCCTAGTTGTAACTACTGGCACGAGAGAACTCCTTCAATAGAGGCAAGTACTTTAAATAGACCCTATTAGACACGTTGTTTGGCATAAGTATCCCCAATCAGCTGCATAATATAGGCTCAAGCAACACACATCACCTCGTGTTCAGTGGCAGTGCTCGATAACTCCTTAAAATTTGCTCTCAACCATGCCAATGTCAAGCATGTGAAATTCTATTCCCCATCACTAGGGCACTGTCCAAGCAATCTGTAGCATAGTACTGAAGGTTCCAACACTTTGCTTCGACTCGTGACCACATCACTGTCAACTTGTAACCCAAGTTGCATAGCGACGTATTCTAATGTGATAGTGCACTCCCCGCACGGCATAATGAAGGTGCTGGTCTCCATACACCATCGCTCAACCAAGGCGGATATTAAGTTCGCCCTCAATTCAAACCTTCAGATCAATGCGACATCCCCAAATCCCGCTAACTGTAAGTATGGCATGATATGCTCATTTGGATCATACTTGGGAAAATGAAACTGTGACCTCAAAACCCGATACCCATCCTGTATGATAAAATTTTTATAAAAATATGATAAATCAATTATCTATATAATTTTAACATAAATTTATACATTGAAGAGTAAAATTGAAAGGTTGAGAAAACAAAAACATCACATTTATACTATGCCAACGTAGTCATTCTATGTATTTTTTATTTAAGTTAAATTAAATGAGTAATAAAATATTAATAATATAATAAAGATTTATCATAAAATATTAATAATAACACGTAGAGATCAAATGTAATTATTATGTCCTAATCATAGTTAAGCATTAAAACAAAGGGCAACCATATAACTACAAAACGTATATAAAAAAAAATAATGTCCTAAAAAACATAGGTGGTATGGGTAAATACAAAAATAAAAAAAAGACTTATTTTTATTGAATCAATATCTATAATAATACATAGAGTTTTACATATAATATAAACCAAGCATATTCAAACTCGAAAATTTATCTTACATTCGAGAACTTTTATAAATAAAAAATTCACTTGCTAAAAATAAATGTAACTTTTTTGTACCCCATAAATGGAACTAAGCATAGTAGCAATGCAAAGTTAAGTAGAAAGGTCGTAATATATATATATATATATATATATATATATATATAAATTTATGAATATGTCATAAATTAAAAAAAAATTAACTAACACGTAAAGATCAATTTCATACGAAAAGGAGTTAAAAGGGATAATAGCAACCAAATAGAGATTAGTATTTGCTCCAGAAGACATTTTGATATCTGCATAATTTTAAAAAAAAATTACATAAATTAAATATAATTAACTATTATATTAGAATAACAATAAAATATAAAATACAAAATAAAAACTATAAAAAACTTACTTTTTTTTCTCTTTTCTTCCTTCCTTCTACAAAATTTAAAGGGGAGACCAAACCCCACCTTCTTAAATAGGATGTTCTTTTTCTCTCTCTCTTCTCTTTTTTTAACTAACAATTAGGCTAATGACTAGTCACATCGTTAATGTCATTGATACAATGGACCAATTATAATAGATTTTTAATTTTTAATATATAAATTTTCTAATATATATTTTTTGATCTTTTTAACAATAAATCATTTTTTTATTTTTTCCAATCAATTCAATTTTCACTTTTTAAAATAAAATATTATTTTTAAAATTTTAAATAGAATTTAAAAAATCGTTTGAATATCTTAAAAATAATTTTGAAAAAATATTTAAAATATTTAAAATATACATTTAAAATATTATAAAACAATAATAAATTTGAAAGGTCATATCTTAAAAATAATATATTTTAAATATTTTATAATATTAAAAAAAATATTTAAAATTTAAAAAATAATTTAAAAGTATATTAAATTTTAAAAATAATATTATAAACATTTTAAATATACATTTCAAATTTTATAAAATCAATAATAAACAAATAAATAAAATAAATAAATGACAAATAAAAAAATAAAAAGTAAATAAATAAAAAAACTTAAAAAGAAAAACAAAAAAAATGAAAAAAGACAAAGAATCAGAAAGTAACGAATAAAAAAAATAAAAAATTTAGGTTGTTTCAATAGGCAAAATAGGTAGGACAGGCTAGTGTCTTGGAATCTGGTGGCGTTAATTTATTTGGCTCTACCAAAAAAAGGTAAAATTGCTTAAACCCTCCATATTTTCAAAATTCATAATATTTCTCTAATATTTATACAAGTGACGCCATTCTACATGGCTCCACAAAAAAAATAATTTTTTAATGCAGATTGTTGACGTGGCATGTTGGTGGCGCCAAACACTTTAGCTCCACCAACTTTTACTGTAGATTTTAAGTTATTTTCGTATTTTATCAAAAAATAAATTATTTAAGTAATTAATTATTTTTTGAGTATTTTTATAAAAAAAGTCAGGATTAGGAAAGTTATATGAACATCTATTTATTTATGAATTCACAAACATTATTTAAAATATTTTAATCCTTTAAATTATAGAATTTTTACTTTTTTTTATATATACAGAAGTTGTTCAAAATTTTATTAATTTATTTTTTTATTAAAATTTCTAATATTCATTATATTTAATATTTATGCTGTTGTGTTAATTATTTTAAATATTTAGGGTAAACTACCTAGTTGGTCACTCAGTTTTTAAAGCTTTTAATTTTGATCACTCAAAATGAAATCTTTACAGTTTTGTCTCCTAACTTTTAGAGAGTTTTCATTTTAGTCACCCAGGCGTTAAATCTCTAATGACAGTTAATTGTACACGTTACATCATGTTTACACTTTCATTTTAGTCACCATACTTTTAGGCTGCTTTCATTTTGGTCACCTAGAAAGTAACACAAAAATTTTCAAATTGCACTTGTTTATCCCATTGCTGAAAATTCTAAATTTCTTTTTTTTTTAAATATTGAAATTTCAAAATATCAAAATTAATTAAATAAATTGTTGGAAGTTTTTTATCCCTTGATAATGTGAACCAATTTGTAACTATAATATTGAAATTAATTTATCTAATCTCCTTCTAAATTTTGAAATTTTATTTTTGTTTCCAAATTATCCTTGACAAAATTAACTCAAATAATTCAAATTTAATAATTGTCTACGAAACATAATCTTGTGATGATATAATCTCGAATCTTCCAATTTGTAACTATAAGTTTTTATTTGGCATAGAAATGAAATTAATTAATTAAATTAATTGTAAGAATTTTTCTTTACTTTTAACTTAGCATAGAAGATTCAAGATCATATAATCAAAAAAAATTTGTGTTTTATAGACAATTATAAAAAATAATTTATTTAGTTATTTTAATCTGAAAACATAAAATAAATTTTAAAATAATATTAAATTAATTAATTTCAATATTATAGTATCAAATCTATAGACACTATGAAGGGATAAAAATTTTCAATAAAATTTTTAATTGATTTTGATGTTTTGAAACTTAGAATTTTTGGTAGGGGGTAAATAAGTACAATTTGACAAATTCTAAATGCATTATTTTAGTTGCTACCCTTTTTTTTTTACTTTAATTCTTAAAATTTTTTTACCCCTATTAATACTTAAAAAATATTTTTTTTGGGTGATCAAAATGAAAGTGACCTAAAAATTGGGTGACCAAAATAAAAGTGTAAACATAATGTGACGTGTACAAATTAACTACAGTTAGAGATTTAAAGTTTGAGCGACTAAAATGAAAACACCTTAAAAGTTAGGTGATGAAATTGTAAGGATTTTATTTTGGACAATCAAAATGAAAGCACCCTAAAAATTGGATGACTAACTAGTTAGTTTACCAAAATATTTATATTATTATTTTGACTTGTATAAAATAATGATTAAAACTCACACTTATTTAGCAAGAGTTCAATAACTTATTATTAAGAAATTAAAACCGGTTGTAAATCAATTTTATTCTTAAAATTAACTTTAATAATAATTATAAAACTTTTTTATTTAAAAAAGCTTAAAAAATAGGGCTTTTTATAAAAATAACCTTAAAAAATTAATTAATTACTTAAATAACCTTTTTTTTTATAAAATACGAAAGTAACCCAAAATCTACAGTAAAAGTTGGTAGAGCCAAAGTGTTTGGCGTCACCAACATGCCATGTCAGCAATCTACATTAAAAAATTAATTTTTTGGTGGAGCCATGTATAATGGCGTCACTTGTATAAATATTAGGAAAATACTGCGATTTTTGAAAGTATAAGGAGGGACTTTAACAATTTTACTTTTTTCTCGTGGAGCCAAATAATTTGGCGTCACTAGATTTTAAAAAATTTCCTGACACCCTATTGGTTATTTCCCTATTGAAACAGTTTTGAAGCAAGTTTTTTATTTTTTTTTCTGTTAGATTCTTTGTTTTAATACTTTTTTTACTTTTTTTATTTATTTACTTTTTAAAATTTTTTTATTTGTCCTTATTTATTTTATTTGTTTGTTTATTATTGATTTTAAAAACTTGAAATGTTTTATATATTTTTTAAAATTTTAAATATATATTTTTGAAATTATTTTTTAAAATTTAAATATTTTTTAAAAAATATAAAATATTTAAATATTTTAATATATGACCTTTCAAATTTATTATTAGTTTTATAATATTTAAATTTTAAATATGTTTAATTTGTTTTAAAATATTTTAAATATTTTAATTTGTTTTATAATATTTTAAATTTTTTAAATTTTTTAAAAATATATTTTTAAAGATATGACCTTTCAATTATTTTTTTATAATATTTTCAATGTTTTTTAAATTTTTTTAAATTTTAAAAAATTATTAATTTTAAATTAATTTTAAAGATATACAAACGTTTTTTTAAATTAAATTTAAAATTATAAAATTTAATATTTTATTTGGTGGAGCCATTTAGAAGGGCTCCATCACTTTATAGTGTACTTTTTTATAATTTTTAATATAAAAATTTAATATTTAATATTTTATTTTGGTGGAGCCATTTTTTATGGCTCCACCTCTTGGTTATCTAGCATATATAGAATGGTGAAATTGTTGTGTTCAGTAGAAGAGTTCAAAAAATCTATTGAAGATGAATAATAAGGTGTTTTTGGTGTATGTTCTTTGGTGAAATTGTAAAAGATGATGTTGGTTATGTATTTCAAGGTCGGCAAATAGTAGGTTTGATATTAAAAAAATGTGAAGCTAGCAGAAATGAAAAGGAAGATCAATGCGAAAATAACTATCCGTTGTGGAAGGGCGATGTCTAAATTATTTTACAAGTTTCCAATCTCTACAGATCCATTCAAATTTTGTAAGATGCAACTTTAAGATGATGATGACTTGGGCACTATGATGGAAATATAGTGGTCGACTGGGAGTGAAAACCCCTAACCAGTTGAATTATTTGCTGAGTTAGCAGACTTGGAGCCTGTTGAGAATGTTAGTCCAATAAGTCAACATCGCAAATTTGACTTTGATCTTAATGTTGGATGGACAGACCAATTAGAATGCGAAGGGACATCGCAGATACCCAAAAATCCTAATTATGGTGGGAGTTCATATAACAACCCTACCCCTGGTCTCCGTCTACAAATACATCCAGAGGTGATAATAAGCACAAAGGAAAATGTCAGAGAAATGACCAATAATGGTGAAGATTCTGATCAAGATGTTAAAGATTTTAGTGACCTCGATGTTGATGAGGTTTTAGACGATATCGATAATGAAGGCTCGGAGGAGGTTGAAGATGTTTACGGCCTTTCATTCAGTAACCCGAGTCGTGGCATTATTTTACAAAATGAACCTGGGGGCGACATGTTGAACGTAGATCCAGATGCAGCGCATGCATCCGAGTTCCCTGAGTACGCCGATATAGTACTTACTCATAGATTGGCGTCAAATTCACTGTTTAAGGAGTTGTTCGTTGGGCAACAGTTCGAGAACAAGGCGGATTGTGTGTTTGCCATCAAACAATACAGCATGAAGTTGTCGATTGATTACAAGGTTTCCAAATCTACATCGACACTATACGTTGGGGAATGCTGGAGAGCCGACGATGGGTGTGGTTGGCGAGTTCAAGATGCATTTATACAGAGGACTCAACAGTGGCAAATATGAAAATTAGAAGGGTGTCATACATGTATTGTCACACGTATGTCTCAAGATCACCGAAAATTGGATGCCAAAATTATTTGCAACTGCATTATGCCACTAGTGAAAGATAGCCCAATCATTCTCGTGTCGACATTGATTGTAGACATGCAAGCTCGATTTTTGTACAAAGTGTCATACACGAAAGCGTGGTGGGTGAAACAAATGGCCATGCAAAAATTGTACGGCGACTGGGATGAATCATACAATAAACTTCAGGGTTGGATTTCAGCGACGGTGGAGTACATCCCAAAAACTATCGTGGACTTGCAAACGTTGCCGTACAGAGGCCCTAATGGACAATTGGAACTAGGGAGAAGAGTTTTCCGTTGACTGTTCTGGACTTTCGATCTATGTGTTAGGGCATTCTCCTACTGCAAACCGCTAGTGCAAGTTGATGGAACATGACTTTATAAAAAATACACGCAGATACTTCTGATTACGGTTGCACAAGACGATAACAGAAATGTACTACCAATTGTTTTTGCCATCGTAGAGTCGGAGAACTCCGAATCGTGGGCATATTGCATTCGGAACTTGCGGAGAGATGTTGTCAGGAAAGATAACATTTGCATTATCTTCAATAGATCGAAGGGTCTTGTTGCTGCGATTCGGCAATTTGAGGTTCTGTAGAGGTCCGTCTATTGTATTCGTCACATCGCTGTCAACTTCCATAATGAGTACAAGAATAAAGATTGGCACAAATGAATTGTGAACATGGGTAAAAATATCGTATTTAAATTCATATTTGTAAATATTTGGAGTCCATTTCCTAATTGGGATGGTAACGCATTTTATCGGAATACATACGTAGGATACGAGCTAGAAGCACACCAATTCAAACATAAGTTGGCGAGGTTAGAGACTGATATGGCGGGGTCCAAACCTTCTCTCAGACAGTGGTTGGGTAGCATGGAGCCGTGGCAATGGGTTCAATATTTT
This sequence comes from Gossypium australe, assembly GCA_005393395.2. Taxonomy (NCBI): domain Eukaryota; kingdom Viridiplantae; phylum Streptophyta; class Magnoliopsida; order Malvales; family Malvaceae; genus Gossypium; species Gossypium australe. Next base: position 11,689,168 of record CM016617.1, read on the forward strand.
GACGAGGGGTACCGGTATGGTCATATGACAACTAACCTCGTTGAGTCCATTAACTCCATTTTGAGGCATACGCGTCACTTGCAAATTTTAGCAGTTTTTTCAGCCACATTTTACAGGCTAGCAACTTTAATGCCAAAAATGGGGTTGAAATAAGCAAAGCAGTTAGAGGCAGGACATGTGCATGTCGAAAAAAATCAGGGATGCCATGAAAGAGAACGCTCAAAGGGCTAGGTCGATGAATGCAGAACTATATTCTCGAAATTTGGAAACTTTTTGAGTGACAGAGTATATCGGTCATCAGTCGGGGATCCCGCCACGGTCCTACGGAGTTGATCTCCGAAACAGGCGGTGTGAGTACGGGATGTTCCAAACACTACGGTACCCGTGTGCGCATGTGGTTGCAGCGTGTGCTACCTATAGTTTGAATGTCGAATAATATATCGACTATGTGTACACACTTGAACGTACGTTGCGTATTTGGGGTAACAATTTCCCCGTATTAAAGGATGTATCGACATGGGAAGTGCAATCGCCTGCGTTTGAGATGTTGCCAGATCAGTCACTATGTAGGAGAGTCAAAGGTAGACCGACAATAATAAGGATTCGGAACGACATGGGTATAAGAGAACAAGTCGATCCAAAGTGTTGTACCATATGTAGAATAATTGGCCATAATCGGAGCAAATGTCCCCATGGAAATGTCTACACTGGTCAATCTTCACGGTCTGAAAGAAATTAAATGTTGTACCTGATGTTTGCATTTTATGATCTTTTAGAACTAAAGTTTGTATTATTTAGTGTTAAGCTTTTATTTAAAATCAACAGCTGTAACTTTTAATACTTTAAAAGATATTATAAATTATACAAAAAAGACTAATATATAAGTTTTGGAACCCTAAACCAATACAACAAATATTACATAACACTTGAAATTTATATAACTCAAAATTGGAAAGAACCCGGAGTGGTATCGTCGTTCGGGGTATAGCGGTTTAAGGGCCTTTGTTGATGGGGTGGACGTTGAGGTGTATTGTACACATCAGGAGGATTGGCAGCTGGATCGAATGTGGCTTGAGTAGGGGTGGAGTACATGTTATTACCAAACATATCAAATGATATCGATGGTTGCTCTGGGTGAAATGAACTCAAACTGCCTATGTCCGGGTGATATGAACTCGAACCGCCCATGTCCGGGTGATATGAACTTGAATCGCCAATGTCCAAGTGATATGAATTGCTCTGCGACTCATCACAACAAGCCTCAACCCATTGGTCCGATATGGTCAAAGGTTAGTCCTCTGAGTCGGGCTCCGCCATATGTTGATCCTCTAGCTCCCACATAGGTTGATTTCCATGTCTATAGCCGTGACCCAGTACTATCATAAGTTGTCCACCATATAAATAAACGCACCATCGAGTCATGTACAACTGCATGTATTCAGTTGAGGGAATGAAGTCAAACATGCAAGAGTGCATCTCAGGCCGCCTGTCGTACCGGGCATTCCATAGTGCTACATAACATTGATGTTCCACGTTCCAATCAGTTGTATGTTTCCCCCTCATGGTCTTACCGTGGACATCAACAAATTGTTGTGGCTCGATCAGCACAAATTGTCTACACCCAAATTGTCGCATAACTCGATCACCATTGTACCACTCAACAGTTGAGAAGTTGAGCACTGGCGTGTTAATGCACCACATATGGATTTCAGCGTGAACTCACTGAGGAATAAGGGTTGCAATGTTCAGTGCAGAATACGACATCCATAAGAACTACACAATATAACATAATGAGTCAAGTCACATCACATACTGCAAATGGATAAGTTAAATCAATGTTACTTAAACCATATTAATATATATTACTTTCTCTCCAGCGTACGCCTCTATCATTTGGCAGTAAAGGACTAATGTTTAGCTCGCGCCAATTCCCGAAGACGTAGCCCATCTGAAACTGAAACAAACACGTTAGCAGTTAAACTTTGGAAAATATTATCCACACTTATGAGTCGTTAAATGTTAAGTTTAATTTTGTTTTTACCTATTTATAAGTGGTGTAACATCCTAAACGTGGGCCTGCACATTAATGTGATAGTTTAATATGTTAAATTGAGATTCTATGGATCGGGCTGAATTTTTGATTAAATATGTGGATTAGGATTTAAATTAGTGCTCTGGGTATTTTAAAGTGATATATTGGGATGTAAAAATTTGGGTTAGGTGGCTAATACATGGTGTTAGCTTATAATTTAAGTAGATAGTTAATTAAGTGACAAGCTGGGCTTGTGGCCTAACGATTTGAGGAGCTTTAAGTGGGCATAAGGTGGCATCATAAGGAGGGAGGAGTTTGGGCCTAGTATGGCCACTTAGAGCCCAAATTTTTAAGACAAAAATTTGGCACCTACAAGCCTTAGGAGCGGACGGCACCCTAGCTACAAAATAGGGATTTTAATTCTTTTAATTGATAAATAGGAAGATAATGAAGAGAAAGATAAGGACTATTTTTGAGGAGATAAGGATTGGGTTATCAAGTGAGATAAAGGTTATCAGGAGAAGGGAAGAGTTGGCCGAAATTCCAACTCTGTGTGTGGATGATATGCCGAAATTTCTCTATAAATAGGGAGTAGTATTCTTCAATTTCGGTATTTTGAAACCCTATTCTTCTCTCATTCTCTGCCAAAATTTACAAGCCTTTCCTACAGTTTCTCTCTTCTTTTTCTAAAAGCCGAATTCCTTTTGATTCATATTCTCTTCTCCATAGCCGAATCTACAAGGGAGATTTCTGTTTCCCGAAGGTGCACCGTAAGCCACATACTCCTTAGTAATCTGGTGAGTTTCAGGATTTTACTCTATGCGATTTCACTCTTTCTTTTCATTCAGATCTAACCCAAAACACTTATTTAAGGCCTGTCGATTTTCCCTCTCTGCTTTTAGCAGCTGAATCTATCTCATAAAAAGTATCCTGTGCCGATTTGGTGGAAAAGCCGAAGGTAGGAAGGTGACGTTTTCTTAGGGAGTTTCGGGATTCGACAAATAAGGCTCTACGTTAGGGATAATAGATTTTCGCGGTAACCAGGTGTGTAATACCTCCCCACCATCTAGATCTGCCTATTATTGTATGTTCATGTGTTTTATATGTTATGATAAATGCCGAAATCTCGGTTTATTGATGAAAGCCCAAGGAGGGTAAAAGCGGATCCCCAGGTTAGTAAATAATCTGTTTAAATGTTATAAGTAAAATGCTTGTATGTGATTGCATGGGTTGGGTTGATGAAAGAAGGAAGTTATACGTTATATGTGTAGCGGCTAATGCCGTGAATTGTTATACGGGCTTCGGCCATTAAATGTTATACGGGCTTCGGCCATTATATGTTATAAGGGCTTCGGCCATCATATGTGGATGAGCAGCATGACTGCCATCATGGTGTGTAGCGGTGTGGGTCGATTGTAGAAATCCCCAATGGTGTGAGCGGTTGGTACGGGGGCGTGTAGCGGATGGAAACCTAGGCAAATGGGTTGGGCCTTGCATATTATTTGCTATTAATTTTTATTATGATTATTACACTGTTTATTTTGTTTAATGGGCTTAAGGCCCAAACTCTAGTGGTGCATGAGGGTTGCACACTGAGTCTCGCGACTCACCCTTTTAATTAACATTTTAGGTGATACCTAGTGATTCGGACCGGGCTGGAGAGGAACGCAAGGTGGCCATGCAGAAGAATATGTAGATTTGGCAAAAAGAGACTCAACTTTTATTTTTATTTTTAATTAATGGACTTCAAATCTCGTTGTAATAAGGCCATGGGCTATTATGTTTTATTATGGGCTTCTGTTACTTTAAGTCATTTAAGTTTTTATTTTAATTAAACTAAGACATGTATTTAAGTTTGGATTTTACTTTACTTAAGCATATTCTATATAAAACATATTTGGGCTTTTCTGAAAATACGACATGTTTTGATAGAATTTTTCTTAGTGACATACCAGATCCGGTTGTAGTGTTTGGGCCGGGTTTGGGGTGTTACAAATTGGTATCAGAGCCCAGTTCAAAACTCGGCTCTAGGGTTCTTGGGCTCAAAACATTTTCTAAAATGGGCTTTTGAAATATACATGTTTTTTTTAAATAATAACAGAACTGTTAGCTCGGCATGGCACCTGCGTCTCCGGCCCAAGTCCACCAGGTAAGTACTCCTAACCATTGTGTGATTTTTATATATGTGGGCTTAGTGGGCCTAGTGGGACGTAGACTAAGTTAGAATTAGAATTTGATGGACTTTAGGCTTAGTACAAACTACTTCTTAGAAATCCATAAAACTTAATTTCACTGAACAAACTCGTTAACAAGCCGCAAGGCTAGGGTGTGGTAACCATCATACGCATGTCTAGGAAGGATCCGGAAGAGCCTGGTATTTAAGCAGTCCTAGTGACTCACCTCCTCTTCGCTGGAATCCTACCTGGCGCGTAGTGACTGTTCACCTTAGTCAAGTTAGGGTGTGGCAATGGGCATACGCATGTCTAGGAGTGGATTCAGGGAGAGCTTGGTACTTAAGCAGTCCTAGCGACTCACCTCCTCTTCACTAGAATCCTACCTGGTGTGTAGTGACCATTCACCCTAGTTACAAGGACTTGTTGATGGGCTAAACCCTATGACTAAAACCCGAAAGGGACCAACCACCCTATTTTTAAAAAAAAAATCCCAAGGTTTTGTAAAATTTTGAAAACATTTTTGATTTGTGAAAATTTCTGATAGCAACATCAAAGTTTGTAAAATTACCAAATTACCCTTGACTTGCAAAATGACCAAATTATCCCCGGATATCAAAATTACCGAAATACCCCCACATTTCAAAATTACCGAAATACTCCCAAATTTTAAAATTACCAAAATACCCCCGAATTTCAAAATTACCGAAATACCCTCGAATTTCAAAATTACCAAAATACCCCCGAATATCAAAATTACCGAAATACCCCCGGATTTCAAAATTACCAAAATGCCCCTAAATTTCAAAATTACCAAAATACCCCCGGTTATCAAAATTACCAAAATACCCTCGGGAATGCAAAATGACCAAAATACCCCTATTTCACAAAATCACCAAGAACTTTATTTTGAAAAATTACGAAAATACCCCTGTAGGATAAAATTACGAAAATACCCTTGGGTAGTGAAAACAACAACAACAACAAAAACAACACTTTTCTGTAATGAACGCGAGTTCATAAATATGGATGATTGAATGTATGAATTTGAGACTGTATTGTGTGTATGAATTCGAAAGAACTACTTCTTAAAAAACTATTATTCATAAGACTGTTCGCGATAAATCAGTGGAAAGAACTAATAATCCATAAAATTCTTAATCAGATAAACGCCAATAGGAGAAATGAGTTCAAGAGGTCGAGGACGTCCGCCGCGTGGACGCGGTAGGGGTAGAATGACCGCATCAGAGCCAGTAGGGTCTGGCCACGGGTCGGGAAACGAGATGCCGGAACTGCCGGCTGTAGAAGGAGAATTTCGGGATGAGGCGCCCGGAGATGACGCTGTATCTCAGGCTATGTTGAGGGTTTTAGAGAGGGTTGCTGGAGTAGGCATGGGCACAGGAGCCCGGAAATTTGTGTCAGAACGGCTTAAGGCCAATGGAGCGGAAGTGTTTAGGGGAGTTTCTGGGGTAGCTCCTAACACAGCTGAGTACTGGATGGAAGCGACTGAGCGCATAATGGATGACTTAGACTTCACGGTAGAGGAAAAGTTGAAAGGGGTCGTGTCTTTCCTCCGAGATGAGGCCTACCAGTGGTGGCTCACGGTGAAAGAAGGTACTGCTGTAGACCGGATTGACTGGGACTTCTTTAAAGAGTCATTTCAGGGGAAGTATGTCGGGGCCAGCTATATAGATGCCCAAAGGAAGGCATTCTTGAACTTGGTACAATGAAGTAAGTCTGTGGCTGAATATGAGGCTGAGTTTCTGCGTTTGAGCCGTTATGCTCGAGGAATGGTAGCGATGGAGTATGAACTTTGTGTTCAGTTTAAGGATGGGCTGCGGAGTGAGTTAAGGGTTCTGATAGCGCCGCAGCAAGAGAGAATCTTTACTGTTTTGGTAGATAAGGTTAAAATAGCTGAGGAAGTGAAACGGGTGGAGAAACAAGAAAGGGATAAGGACCGGGGTAAGAGGAAGAGGAATTTTGGGCCATCAAGAGCATCCGAGAATTTTCAGAAGAGGCTTAGGACTGATGGGCCAGTTTGTGCTCCGACGAGTCAGAAACAGGCATGTTCTACATGTGGCAAGACGCATCACGGGGAGTGCAGAACAAAGACAAGTGGGTGCTTTAAGTGTGGATCCACAGAACATCTGATTAAGGACTGTCCCCAGATGGATCGAGGGCAGTCAGCGGGCCGGGGTGCTGATCAAGTGAGGAGAGGTGATCAGTCTGGACCAAGGGGTCGTGGTGCAGGTAGAGAAGGAAATGGGGCCGGTCGAGGTCTTGGAGCACCTGGCAGAGGTGCAGGTAATGTAGAGGCAAGGCAGCCGGGTCTAGTTTATGCAGTTCGTCGACAGGAGGATGGTGACGCACCGGATGTCATAACCGGTACATTTCTTATAGCTGACAACCCTTTTCTTGCTTTAATTGATATTGGGTCAACCCACTCCTATGTTGCATGTTCCATATCTGAGACCTTAAGTATAGATCCTGAAACAACTATTAGGAAGATGACCATGGTTAGTCCCCTAGGACAAACTAGGGTGGTAGACAAGCTGTTTAAGGATGTACCCTTAGAGACTCAAGGGGTAGTGTTCCCGGCAGACTTAATGGAATTGCCATTTGGAGAGTTCGATCTTATCCTAGGAATGGATTGGTTGTCAAAGCACCGTGCTAAGTTGGATTATGGGTCTAAGCGCATGGTGTTAAGTACCCCGGAAGGCGGGGAGATAGTTGTATTAGAAGAAAGAAGGAATTATTTGTCCAACGTAGTGTCGGCCTTAAAAGCTGTTAAGATGATTCGGAAGGGATGTAACGCCTTTTTAGCTTTTATTAGTGCTTTGGATGCTAAAGAAGTGACTGTCGATGAGGTTCGAACAGTCAAGGATTTCGCGGATGTATTTCCGGAGGAGTTGCCAGGATTACCCCCGGATCGAGAAGTAGAGTTTGGAATAGAACTACTCCCGGGTACGGCCCCGGTATCTATTGCCCCTTATCGAATGGCGCCGAAGGAGCTGGTGGAGCTCAAAGCTCAGATTCAGGAGTTATTGGATCGAGGATTCATCCGACCGAGTGTGTCTCCATGGGGAGCATCGGTTCTATTCGTGAAAAAGAAGGACGGATCCATGCGTATGTGCGTGGACTATTGTCAACTGAATAAGTTGACGATTAAGAATAAGTACCCATTACCAAGAATCGACGATTTGTTCGTCCAGCTCAAAGGAGCTTCGGTCTTTTCTAAGATTGATTTAAGGTCGGGATATCATCAATTAAGGGTTAAAGGAGAAGATATTCATAAGACGGCATTTCGAACACGCTACGGTCATTATGAGTTCTTGGTAATGCCGTTCAGTTTGACGAACGCGCCAGCAGCATTTATGGATATGATGAACCGGGTGTTTCAGCCATACCTTGATCGGTTCATCGTAGTATTTATCGATGATATCTTGATTTATTCCAAGACTGAGGAGGAGCATGATGCACAACTTCGAGTGGTGTTGCAAATTCTGAGGGAAAAGTAGCTTTATGCAAAGTTCAGTAAGTGTGAGTTTTGGCTGAAGGAGGTGACTTTTCTAGGGCATGTGGTTTCCGCAGAGGGGATTAGGGTAGACCCTCGGAAAATCAAAGCTGTGCTAAGTTGGAAATCGCCGAAGTCTGTGGCGGAAATTCGAAGTTTCTTAGGATTAGCAGGATATTATCGAAGGTTTGTTGAGGGGTTCTCTTCAATAGCGGCACCATTAACTAAGTTGTTGAGGAAGGAAGTATCTTTTGTGTGGACTGACAAACAACAGGAGAGTTTTGAGAGGCTGAAGAGAATTCTAACAGAAGCACCAGTGTTAATTCAGCCAGAGGCAGGAAAAGAATTTACCGTCTATTGCGATGCGTCACACACAGGGTTAGGGTGTGTGCTAATGCAAGATGGAAAAGTTGTGGCATACGCGTCCCAACAGTTGAGACCGCTTGAGCTGAACTACCCTACGCATGATTTGGAATTGGCGGCGGTAGTGTTTGCTCTGAAGATTTGGAGGCACTACCTGTACGGGGAAAAGTCAGTAATTTACACCGACCATAAAAGTTTGAAGTATCTCCTTACTCAGAAGGAGTTAAATTTACGACAACGTAGGTGGAATGAGCTCTTGAAGGACTATGATTGCTCGATTGAATACCATCCTGGCAAGGCCAATGTGGTGGCAGATGCGTTGAGTAGGAAGGTGATAACAGACCTAAGGGCGATGTTCGCTCATCTTAGTTTGTATGAGGATGGTAGTTTGGTGGCTGAGCTACAAGTAAGACCTATGTGGACAAGTCTAATCAAGGAGAAGCAACTTTTGGATGATGTCTTAAGTACTCGAATCCGACAAGTGCAGGAAGGTGAGGTAGGGGACTATAGTCTAAACAATGATGGAGTTTTGTGTTTCCGTGGGAAGGTTTGTATGCCAAAAGATGAGGAGCTAAGGTAGATGATTCTTCGGGAATCGCATAGTAGCCCCTATGCTATGCATCTTGGAGGAGTTAAGATGTATCGGGGTTTGCGAGACCAGTTCTGGTGGTCAGGTTTGAAGCGAGAAGTTACGGAATACGTGGGGAAATGTTTGACGTGTCAGCAAGTCAAAGCTGAACATCAGCTGCCTTCGGGATTGTTGCAGCCAATAAAGATCCCGCAATGGAAATGGGTGCGAATCACAATAGATTTTGTTAGTGGGTTACCCCTTACACCCACCAAGAAAGATGCAATTTGGGTAATTGTGGATCGGCTGACGAAGTCTGCTCACTTCATACCGGTTCGGGTCGACTACTCTTTGCAAAAGTTGGCTAAGTTGTACGTGGCTGAGGTTGTAAGATTAAATGGTGTACCGGTGTCGATCATATCGGATAGGGACCCTAGATTCACGTCACGATTTTGGAAGGCTCTTTATCAAGCAATGGGAACAAGGTTAGACTTTAGTACCTCTTTTCACCCACAGACAGATGGTCAATCTGAGAGAGTAATTCAGATCTTGGAGGATATGCTAAGGAGTCGCATCATCGATTTTAGGGGTAGTTGGGAGGAGCATTTACCCTTGGCTGAATCCGCGTACAATAATAGCTATCAAGCTAGTATTCAAATGGCGCCGTATGATGCCTTGTATGGAAGGAGAAGTCGTACTCCAATTTGTTGGACGGAGTTAGGTGAACGTCAGGTATTGGGTCCTGAACTAGTTTCAGAAACGGAGGAAAAAGTTAAGTTAATACGGGCTCGATTGAAGGAAGCGTCTGATCGGCAGAAATCTTATGCGGATCTTAAGCGGAAGGAGGTAGAATTCGCAGTAGGAGATCAAGTCTTCTTGAAGGTTTCTCCATGGAAAAAGGTAATGAGGTTTGGACGAAAGGGTAAGCTAAGCCCTCGGTTTATTGGGCCTTATCAGGTGTTAAAACGTGTGGGCCCAGTGGCTTATCGTTTGGAGTTGCCTTCAGAGTTGGAGCAGATACATGACGTGTTCCATGTCTTGATGCTGAGACGTTATCGATCTGATCCATCGCACATAGTGCCAGTGGAAGAATTGAAGTAAGGCCAGATTTATCTTTTGAGGAGGAACCAGTACGAATTTTGGATCGAGACGTAAAAGTGTTGAGAAGGAAGTCCGTTCCTTTGGTCAAAGTCTTGTGGAGAAACCACGGCGCAGAAGAGGTGACGTGGGAACCGGAGGAGGTTATGCGACAGCAATATCCCCATCTTTTCTGATCAGGTAAATTTCGAGGCCGAAATTTATTTTAAGGGGGTAGAACTATAACATCCTAAACGTGGGCCTACGCATTAATGTGATAGTTTAATATGTTAAATTGAGATTCTATAGATCGGGCTGAATTTTTGATTAAATATGTGGATTAGGATTTAAATTAGTGCTCTGGGTATTTTAAAGTGATATATTAGGCTGTAAAAATTTGGGTTAGGTGGCTAATACATGGTGTTAGCTTATAATTTAAGTAGATAATTAATTAAGTGACAAGCTGGGCTTGTGGCCCAACGATTTGAGGAGCTTTAAGTGGGCATAAGGTGGCGTCATAAGGAGGGAGGAGTTTGGGCCTAGTATGGCCACTTAGAGCCCAAATTTTTAAGACAAAAATTCGGCACCTACAAGCCCTAGGAGTGGACGGCACCCTAGCTACAGAATAGGGATTTTAATTCTTTTAATTGATAAATAGGAAGATAATAAAGAGAAAGATAAGGACTATTTTTGAGGAGATAAGGATTGGGTTATCAAGTGAGATAAAGGTTATCAGGAGAAGGGAAGAGTTGGCCGAAATTCCAACTCTGTGTGTGGATGATATGCCGAAATTTCTCTATAAATAGGGAGTAGTATTCTTCAATTTTGGTATTTTGAAACCCTATTCTTCTCTCATTCTCTGCCGAAATTTACAAGCCTTTCCTACAGTTTCTCTCTTCTTTTTCTAAAAGCCGAATTCCTTTTGATTCATATTCTCTTCTCCATAGCCAAATCTACATGGGAGGTTTCTGTTTCCTGAAGTTGCACCGTAAGCCACATACTCCTTAGTAATCTGGTGAGTTTCGGGGTTTTACTCTATGCGATTTCACTATTTCTTTTCATTCAGATCTAACCCAAAACACTTATTTAAGGCCTGTCGATTTTCCCTCTCTGCTTTTACTAGCTGAATCTGTCTCATAAAAAGTCTCCTGTGCCGATTTGGTGGAAAAGCCGAAGGTAGGAAGGTGACGTTTTCTTAGGGATTTTCGGGATTCGACAAATAAGGCTCTACGTTAGGGATAATAGATTTTCGCGGTGACCAGGTGTGTAATACCTCCCCACCATCTAGATCTGCCTATTATTGTATGTTCATGTGTTTTATATGTTATGATAAATGCCGAAATCTCGGTTTATTGATGAAAGCCCAATGAGGGTAAAAGCGGATCCCCAGGTTAGTAAATAATCTGTTTAAATGTTATAAGTAAAATGCTTGTATGTGATTGCATGGGTTGGGTTGATGAAAGGAGGAAGTTATACGTTATATGTGTAGCGGCTAATGCCGTGAATTGTTATACGGGCTTCGGCCATTAAATGTTATACGGGCTTCGGCCATTATATGTTATAAGGACTTCGGCCATCATATGTGGATGAGCAGCATGACTGCCATCATGGTGTGTAGCGGTGTGGGTCGATTGTAGAAATCCCCAATGGTGTGAACGGTTGGTACGGGGGCGTGTAGCGGATGGAAACCTAGGCAAATGGGTTGGGCCTTGCATATTATTTGCTATTAATTTTTATTATGATTATTACACTGTTTATTTTGTTTAATGGGCTTAAGGCCCAAACTCTAGTGGTGCATGAGGGTTGCACACTGAGTCTCGCGACTCACCCTTTTAATTAACATTTCAGGTGATACCTAGTGATTCGGACCGGGCTGGAGAGGAACGCAAGGTGGCCATGCAGAAGAATATGTAGATTTGGCAAAAAGAGACTCAACTTTTATTTTTATTTTTAATTAATGGACTTCAAATCTCGTTGTAATAAGGCCATGGGCTATTATGTTTTATTATGGGCTTCTGTTACTTTAAGTCATTTAAGTTTTTATTTTAATTAAACTAAGACATGTATTTAAGTTTGGATTTTACTTTACTTAAGCATATTCTATATAAAACATATTTGGGCTTTTCTGAAAATACGACATGTTTTGATAGAATTTTTCTTAGTGACATACCAGATCCGGTTGTAGTGGTTGGGCCGGGTTTGGGGTGTTACAAGTGGCCACGAATATGGTTGGTGCCTGACAACCGTTAGAAACGACATCCTGTATAAAGCCCAAGACTGCAGCAGACCCAGACAACCAGCCATGTTACTAACCCCATGTTTTGTTGCTCGGCAAAACTCATAGTACAATAAGGCCAACCGTGCCGATCCCCAGCTGTAACTACCAGCACGAGAAAAACCCTCCAATAAAGGCAAGTACTTTAAGTGGACCCTATTAGACATGTTGTTCGGCATAAGTACCCCTCGATCAGCTGCATAATATAGACTTGAGCAGCACACATCACCTCGTGCTCAGTGGCAGTGCTCGATAACTCCTTAAAATTTGCTCTCAACCATGCCAATGTCAAGCATGTGAAATTCTGTTCCCCATCACTAGGGGACCGTCCAAGCAATCTGTGGTATAGTACTGAAGGTTCCAACACTTTGCTTCGACCCGTGACCACATCACCTTCAACTCGTAACCCAAGTTGCATAGCGACGTCCTTCAATGTGATAGTGCACTCCCCGCACGACATAATGAAGGTGTGGGTAATCCCGTACACCACCGCTCAACCAAGGCGGATATTAAGTTCACCCTCAGGTCAAACCTCCGGATCACTATGACGTCCCCAAATCCCGCCAACTGTAAGTATGGCATGATCCGCTCGTCCGGATTATACTTGGGAAAATGAAACTGCGACCTCAAAACCCGATACCCATCCTGTATGGTAAATTTTTTATAAAAATATGATAAATCAATTATTTATATAATTTAAACATAAAATTATATATTGAAGAGTAAAATTGAAAGGTTGAGAAAACAAAAACATCACACTTATACTACCAACGTAGCCATTCTAAGTATTTTTTATTTAAGTTAAATTAAATAAGTAATAATATATTAATAATAGAATGGAGATTTGTCATAAAATATTAATAATAACACGTAGAAATCAAATGTGATTATTATGTCCTAATCATAGTTAAGCATTAAAACTAAATGCAACTATATAACCATAAAAGTACGTAAAAATAATAATAATGTCCTAAAAAACTATAGGTGATATGGGTAAATATAAAAATAAAAAAAGACTTATTTTTATTGAATTGATATATATAATAATACATAAAGTTTTATATATAATATAAACTAGGCATATTCAAACTCAAAAATTTATCTTACATACGATAACTTTTATAAAAAAAAATTTCACTCGTTAAAGACAAATATAACTTTTTTCTACCCCACAAATGGAACCAAACACAGTAAATAATAAAATTAAGTAGAAAGGTCGTCGTATTAAAAAATTAATATATAAATTTATGAATGTGTACTAAAATTAAAAAATTATAACTAACACGTAGAGATTAATTTCATGCAAGAAATAGTTAAAATGAATAATAACAACTAAATAGAGATTAATTTCATGCAATCAAAACACGTTGAGCAGAGTAGCGATTAGCAAGAAAAAACAAGAAACTAAAACAATTTTTTTATTTAATTTATAATTAATTTTACTATTCGTAAACCTTCGATGAAGTGTGATCCGTAATTACTCCAAAAGATATTTTGATATCTGCATAATATAAAAAAACATAAATACAATATAATTAATTATATATTACAATAACTATAAAATATAAAAAATACAAATAAGAATTTTTAAAAACTTACTTTTTTCCCACTTCTTCCTTCCTTATAAGGTGGACCAGAGCCCACCCTATATAACATTTATCTTTTTTTTTTAATTAATATTTAGGTTTATGATGATTACATCGCTGATATCACTGACACAATGTGACCTGTTATAATATATATTTTTAATTTTTTAATTTTAATTTTTAATTTTTAATATATTTTTAAATAAAGTCATTTTTTAATAAATAAATCCTTTTTTAACAAATATTTTTTATTTTTTCTAATTAATTCAAATTTCACTTTTTAAATAAAATATTATTTTTAAAATTTTAAATAGAATTTAAAAAGGTTTGAATATCTTTAAAAATAATTAAAAATCAAAATTTAAAAAATTATATGTAAAATTAAAAAAATATTTAAAAATTAAAATATACATTTAAAATATTATAAAATTAATAATAAATTTGAAAGGTCACATCTTTAAAATATTTAAATGTTTTATATTATTAAAAATATATTGAAAATTAAAAATAATATTTAAGATTTTAAAAAATAATTTCAAATATATATATTTAAAATTTAAAAAAATATATAAAACATTTCAAATATACATTTCAAGTTTTTTAAAATCAATAATAAATAAATAAATAAATAAATAAAATAAATAATGACAAATAAAAAACTTAAAAAAGCAAATAAAAAAAGAAAAAAATAATTTTTAAAAATCAAAGTATTTCCCTAGTATTTATAGGAGTGGCGTCATTATACACAGCTTCACTAAAAAATTAATTTTTTAATATAGATTGTTGACGTGGCATATTGGTAGCGCCAAACACTTTGGCTCCACAAACTTTACTGTAAATTCTAGGTTATTTTCGTATTTTATAAAAAAAAGTTATTTAAATAATTAATTAATTTTTTAAGGTTAATTTTATAAAAAAGCGAGAAAAAAATATGCTACACCAATGCCCTTTTATCAGTGTCATTATTATTTTGGGTAAGGAACACCAATCTCGTTTTTAAGTATAACATATTATAGTAGTAGCAGCTGAGATCTTACATTCCAGCGAACTTCCACAGTCAAAGCTTTTATTGTGTGTGTATTGATGAGTATGTGTGAAGCACAAGATTGGATCAGTGAATTACCAGATGTAATTCTCCATCACATCCTCTCTTTTTCTGCCTACTCAACCTTTGGAAGTTCACCCCTGTCATTGACTTTCCAATCACACCTCCTTATCAAGGGATCACTGAATCCGAATCCATTTTCATACACAAACACTTTGACCCAACACCAAGCCTTGAATTCAGCCTTGAGTTCTCCGTTGGAACCTTTTGGGACCATGACCTTGATGTTCAGCACTGCATTGAGTTTGCCATTTCAAGACAGGTTCAGATTCTTTCAGTTTTAGCTCATTTACTGCCATAAGAACATTGCGTTTTGCCTAACATGTTGTATTCCCATGATACTATTCGATGGTTGGAACATGTTTCGTTGAAGGTTTTTTTTTTTCAATCCAGATCCACCAAGTGTTCTACCGTTTGCTTCACTGAAAACCCTTTGCTCTTTGATTGTGTGATCGATGATGAAACTCTAAATGGCTTGTTATCTAACTGTCCTCTTCTTGAAAGCTTGACACTTGATTGGTGCCATAGGTTACTTAAGACTTCTTGGTGGCAAAGCATGAGGCTTAAACACTTAGATGGATAGATGAGCTTGCTTTGAATGTAGAAATTGATGTGCCAATTTGTCTACTTTTAAATTCTGTGGAGATTTAATGCTGATCTCTCTCAGTTCTTTGCCTTCCATTGTTGAAGCCACAGTTCTTCAATGAAGAAATAGACAATATGAGCAGGAATTTGAGTACATTGCAACATGTTTTGGAAATCTTTCCCATGTAAAGAAACTTGGTGTAAATTCTTGGTTTTGTCAGGTATAATTACTTCTTAGTAAAATATTCATTAATTATCTTTTCATTGTTGAATTTGATTGTTTGATAGAAGTTTTATGCCTTTCTTGTTCTTGGTATCGAAAGTTTCTTGCTAGAGAACACAAGGTGAACGGTAATGGATGGATCATTTTCGAAAATCTTAAAGGTCTTTTCTTGGTTTGGTCCATTGGCAAAAGAGTGTGATCTTGAGTCATTGCCCTTATATGGAGAAGATTGAAATGGATGTAAGTGATTACTCTTTGTTTACTATATTTGATTTTCATTTTAATCTTCCATGATAATAATTAAATAGCGGCTGCGGTGTAATGAACAAATTTTGGGACATCTCCCTCGTATCACCATATATACATATGCTTATATCAAAAGTATTATTCTCTTAGGGCATCCATTGATTAGTATCCAAACTAAGAGAGAATGCCCAAAGAAGAGAATACCTTTGATGTAAATATTTGCAGAGGTTACAATCTAATCCCAATACATAAGCTGACCCAGGGGAGATGTCTTATATTTTGTGTTCAATTCGGTTTATTTCTGAATTGATCTCTGCTGAATTAGTGCTTTTATATTTTAATCTTGTCAAGGATGCAATTGAGACGCTAAGAGTAAAAAACGAGTAGAAAAGAGCCAAATTGAAACACAATCAATAAAATGAGGCCGAATAAAAAATGTGGAAGACCCAAATTAAAATCTTATTTTATTTTTTATTTAATTTTAATTATATGTTGAAGTGGTTAAAGCCAAAATTAATAAATTCCATGTATATAAATAGGGCTTTAATGTACTTAGAAAAGACACATTTTAATTTTACATCTTTGATTTTCATTTGGAATTTAAGAGAAATTATTCTTTTTCTTCCAATTTGGGCGTGAGCATTCTCTTGATTCCATTTCCATTTCTTTGTTCTTTCAAAATTTGTTTAATTGCCTTTCAAGTCCTTCCTTTTCCCAATTTCCCCCATTACCATCAAATCACCTTTCATAAACCTACAAGCATGATTAAATCTTTGCTTCACTAAATTCCATCTTAGTCTGGTGTTCTTTCCGTTTAGGGAATTGTGAGATACGTATCTATACTAAAAATCCTTCCAATCGGTATTCACATTTTTCTTAAGTATCAGGATTGACAACTCATCCTTTAAAGTTAACTCGATTTCAAGTCAAAAAGTGCACGTTGGGTTGGAGTCGTGTTTGCTGATAGTTGGAGAAACGAGTCGGCCGTGCTGTATTCGGATCTCCGAGAACAAATCAAGGAAGAAGTGATCGGGTTTAAACGACCCATGCGGTTGAGGCCGTTAATTCGAGTTGGGTTCTTCAGAGCGCAAGGTTGCCAGAATCTTGAATCAGGAACACGTGTATCTCGGTTAGATAATCGGTAAGGGTTGGTTTGCAGGTCATACCGGGACGGGCTACGAGAGGAAGAATTGGTGGTTAGGACTTTCTTAACTGCTATAACCAGTTTATTGTTTGGAGGAGAAGATTAATTTTCGAGAATCGATTCTTAATCCGGAATCTACCGAGTCTAGGGCTAAGGCTTATTATCTCTGTTTACAAAAATCTGAATTTATTTCCCGATTTATATTTATTTCCAATATTAATTAATCGTTTATTTACGTTGATTCGGTTATTTACTTTCTAAACATTTTCAAAACCCCCTGATTTATTTGTATATTTTTTGCAGGTCCATTCGAAGTCGTGGGCATGACTTTTGCCACGACTTTCGACACGACAAACATTCTGTTCACAAGTTAAATGTGGAAGTTGATTATAACATCCAATCTCTGTGGACTCGACCTTGCTACCACTCTTTACTATTGTTTAGAGTTATTTTATTGTAGGAATTATTTTCGGTGGTTTTGACGCCCATCAAAATTTGGCGCCGTTGCCGGGGATTGGAGATATTTTTTTCTAATTTTTGTTTGTTTACCTTATGACTAAATCAGAACCGGGAACTCTAGAGTTTGAACCAAAAATTGAGAAATTGGCCCAACAACTGCGAAGAGAAACCATTCGACGCAGTAAACGACCAAATCCCAGATTCGAAACCATATCTTACACCGAGGAAATTTTCTAGTTTAACGAACCAGACGAGAGGGCCGAACAAACTATACGCTAGCTCACAGTGGCACCAGATGAACAACCCTTATGTATAACCTATCTGGTAGGAGGTGCAACACCCCAAACCTGGCCTAGACGTTATGGCCGAATCCAGAGGTGTCACAAGGTAGGGTTTTGAAAACGGAGTTGTCTCGTCAAATCATTCAAATTTCATAATTCGCAACCATTCACAAATTTTATCGAAAAATCCATTTAATTAGTTCATTTGCTAAAACTTATTACAGCGGAAGCCTTAAAACTGTTATATTTTGAAAATACAGTCGTGTCTTCAGAAAAACCTTTGGTGGGT
The DNA here is from genome assembly GCA_005393395.2 of Gossypium australe. Classification (NCBI taxonomy): domain Eukaryota; kingdom Viridiplantae; phylum Streptophyta; class Magnoliopsida; order Malvales; family Malvaceae; genus Gossypium; species Gossypium australe. The sequence continues at coordinate 11,707,086 of CM016617.1, forward strand.
ATAAACCATCGTTTTTAAAGAAGAAATGTTTTGCTGAAGCATGCAAAATGTCAAACAAATAAAACCAAAACCATCAGTTAAAAATCCATACAATCTAAAGAGTCCTAAAAAATTACAAACTCTCAATTGAAAACCCAATTATAAATAAACCATAAATGATAAAGTTTTAACACTTTATGGTCGAGTGGTCACCGCTGAGTTTTTGCTGCATCGATCGGCCTAAGTCTAAGGATTACCTGACAGAACAGACAAACAGATGTGAGTTTACGTAAACTCAGTGTGTAACCTAACATAATTAAGTATGCAAACATACAGAATCATAGACATAGTCAAAAACAGATATAGATTCAGATTCAGATTCAGATTACAGAAACAGATATGCAAAAATCCTACCCCCATCCTATACACATCAACTCCGTCTATCCCATCACACCATGTGAGGTTAAAAACACCCACCCATCCCTACAAACCATATCGTGCCATTAAGACACGTATCAGATAATATGCAGCCAAGCTGCCAGAATATAGGCGGTTAACGCCAAACAGAATACTTCATTCTCATATACAAATCACACCCTAGTCACAGATACGGTATTATAGACACGGTTTACAGATATAGAAACATCATGCTAGACATGCTCGCACACAGATATCAGATGTATATAAATAGAAAAATAATCAGACATGCTTATCAGTGTCCTACTCAGAGCAACTATTAGAATATCAGAACACATAATCTAAGGTTTGGTTAGCCCTTACCGACCCTATGGTGGGCCCACAGTCGATTGGAATGACCTATGCGACCTTAGGGAAAATTTCAGAAAAATGGGCCCACATGCCCATGTGGCCCACACGGACTAGCCCAAAATCTACATGCTCGTGTGACAAGCCTGTGTGGCCCACACACCCAACTTGGCCTAGCACATGTGACCCACACGGCCACACGCAAGCCACCATACAGTTGTGTTCTGCGCACAGCCATGCCTTCGTCGACCACACAACCGTGTCTCGCACATGGCCATCCACACGGTTGGCTACACGCTCGTGTGGCGTCGACAATGGCCATTTTTGGCTTTCGTTGAAACTCTGTTTTTTGCGTTTCGGGAACACATCTGGTATCGTTTTGATGCAAAAATACTCTCGAGACCACCAGAACCTATAATTGAACGATAAAACATCACATTAGCCGCTTAAATCGATACCAAATCGAACTACCACAAAACAGATAATCCTTTAAACCACAGAAACCCTTACCTTAAAATAAACAACGCTTATTCGTATACAACACCGATTGAAAGCCCCAACCTGTTAATCTTCTTCTAAACACAAAACAAATCCTATTATTCACTGATTCCTTAACCCAAAATAGATACTACACTTACCACACTTACCAGAAACGCACAAAGAACACCGACGAACTGAGAATCAGAATTGAAAGACAGAATTTCGACAGAGTTTCAACCACCAGAAAGCAATAAAGAAAAAAAAAGACAAAATGGAAGATAGGGAAAAAGAATTAGGGGAAAGGCAAAAATTTCAAAAAAGAAAAATAAAATCAAATATAATTAGATAGAACTTATTTGCCACATCCCTAAAATCTCTCCCATTAACCCACTACCACTCAGAAGTTTTGCTCAACCAAAACTCTCTCAGACAACCGAGCAAAAATATAACATCTATGCTCGCACAGAGATTCGAACATAGGACCTCTAACCCACTAATTCCCTTACCACTCAAATCAGTAGGCTCATTCTGATATGAATTTACAGGTAATTTAATATAAGCCCATTGAACAAAGATAATGCTTGATTCCAAAAATAAAAAAAATTTAGCAAAGGTGAGACTTGAACCCAAAACCTCACACACACACATCCAAAGCACTTAACCACTGAAGTAGATACACATCTTATGTCAGATTTTACAAAAATAGAAATAAATTATTCAGGGTGTTAAAACTCTACCCCCTAAAAGAAATTTTGACGTCGAAATTTACCTGATCAAAATAGATGAGGATACTGCTAACGCATCGAGTCCTCAGGTTCCCACGTGGCTTCCTCAGTGCCATGATTCCTTCACAGAACCTTCACTAGCGGTATGGACTTCCTCCTTAGAACCTTAACATCTCGATCTAGAATCTGAACCGGCTCCTCCTCAAAAGTTAAGTCCAGTCTAACCTCGACCTCCTCAACAGAGACTACATGAGATGGATCAGTCCAATACCGCCTCAACATTGAGATGTGAAACATATCGTGAATACAGTCCAACTCTAGAGGTAGCTCTAACTGATAAACGATCGGTCCCATACGCTTCAGAATCTGATACGGCCCAATAAACCTAGGGCTCAACTTACCCTTACAACCGAATCTTAGAACCTTCTTCCATGGAAAAACCTTGAGAAACACAGAATCACCCACAGAATACTCATTATCTCGCATCTTCAGATCTACATAAGACTTCTGTCTATCAAAAGTCACTTTCAGACTATCCCGAATTAGTCTAACCTTATCCTCAGTCTTAGAAACCAACTCAGGGCCCAAAACCCGAGGCTCACCCAACTCAGTCCAACATAGCAGAGTGCGACACTTACGACCATACAAAGCCTCGTAAGGTGCCATCTGGATGCTAGACTGGAAACTGTTATTGTAAGCGAACTCAGCTAGCTGCAGATAATCCTCCCAACTACCTCAGAAATCAATTATACAACTCCGAAACATATCCTCCAATAACTGAATCACCCTTTCAGAATGACCATCGGTCTGATGATGGAATGCAGTACTGAAGTCCAATGTCGAACCCAGAACCTCATGTAATTTTTTCCAGAACCGATAAGTGAAAAGAAGATCTCTATTAGAAATTATCGAAACAGAAACCCCATGCAGTCTTACTATCTTGGAGATATAGAGCTTTGCTAACTTTTGCAGCGAGTAGTCCGTTCGAACCGGAATAAAATGAGCGAACTTGGTCAATCGATCCACGATGACTCAAACAGAATCCTTCTTAGTAGGTGTCAAGGGCAACCCACTAACGAAGTCCATCGTCACTCGTTCCCATTTCCATAAAGGGATCTTAATGGGTTGGAGCAAACCCGAAGGCAACTGGTGCTCAGCCTTAACTTGCTGGTACGTCAGACATCTAGCCACATAATCTGTAACCTCACGCTTTAAATCTGGCTACCAGTACAGTTCACGGAGATCCCGATACATCTTATTACCACCGGAATGCATAGCATAAGGGCTACTACGCGTTTCCCCCAGATTTGACTGCCTCAAATCAGAATCATTTGTCACACAAATTAGACCTCGAAAACACAGAATGTAACACCCCTAACCCGTATCCATCACCGAACTAGGGTTATGAGGCATCACCAGTCGAATCATAACATTTAAACAATCATTTCTCACACATCAGCATATCATAGTTAATCAATAACACAAAGACCCTTTAGAAGGTCTACAAGACCTTAAACATGCTTTATAGAAGGTTAGGGACTAAACCGATCTCATACGAAAACTTTGCAGAACTTAGAATTTTTATCTTTTAAAACAGGGCACACGCCCGTGTGGCTAGGCCGTGTGCCTCTCACGACCATGCTTTAGACCATGTTTTACCCTGTGTGCAACACTGACTTGAGTCACACAGCCTGTCACACGCCTGTTTGTATGGCCCGTGTGCAAGTCTAACTTGCTACGAATTGGGACATTGAAGGACACGGTCGAGACACACGCCCGTGTGCTCAACCGCGTAGGCAATTATAGGCCATTTACAAGGCCAAATTTGCCACCCATTTTGGGTCATTCCTAAAAGCATCATTCTATACTCAATTCATGCCCAATTAATGGTCAAAACCCTATCAAAATAGGCACAATTCATGCTCCAAATATCCTCATTCATTTCTATATACAATTCCAACTCAAAACTTGTCCATTTCATGAATCAATTCCATACCAAAAGCATATGATTCACATATCATTGCAAACTATTTCAAACATGAAATATATTCATCATCTCAACTACCAAATAAAGTATGAAACATATCATTTCTATTTCACTAAAGCATACCATAATGTCAATTCACACAAGACTATATATATACACATCACATACACCATTTTCACATAGCAAAACATATACCAAAATCAATCCATTATCAAGCCATATCACATAGCAAGATTTATACATCTAAAAACACTCCACAACCTCACTAGCCTATACATGCCATATACCGTAAATACAACTTCCAAAAGGTACCAAAATAGATGTCCGATACTGTGATTGAGTCGCTGACGATCCCCGGATCCGAGCTAGCTTTAATGACACTGTAAAACAGAGAAGACTTCACACAGTAAGCTTTAGAACTTAGTAAGTTCGTAATATAACACAGTTAACTCAATAATTCATATGCAATATGCCAAATTAACTAGAACATAGTTCAACTCATATCACTATTCAATATCATCAACCACATAGGTTCCGCACATACCTGTACATCACATATTTATCTATCACGTTTACCACCACAATGCTCGATATATTAATCCATTTGATCATCTTTAAACGTTCAATATACTCGCACATTTAGTGTCAATTAATTAGCCAAAGCTATAATAATATCGCACACTTAGTACCATCACATTAAACCAAAATGGTCTTGGTATTGCACACTTAGTGCCCATTATTCAGCCAACGCTGTTTCGATTTTGCACACTTAGTGCCATTTTTGTAGCCGTAGCTATCTCATTTTTTGCACACTTAGTATCTCATATCCTCAAATCCACATTTCATATAATCAAGCTTCACAATCATGTTTCTATTCATTTCATTACATATAAAATTGTTTAAATAATATGTATTATCCACAAACTTACCTCGGACGTAGAAACAACGATACTAGTCGATCAATTGAGCACTTTGTTCTTGCCTCAATCTAGGTCTGAATTTCTCTTTTCTTAATCTATATAATATCAAATTCAACTCATTCAATCTCATCTTCATCCAAAACAATCCACAAACACATAGTTAGGGCATTTTACACTTTAGCCCTCATAATTCCACATTTTGACATTTTAATCCCTATTTCACAATTACACAAAATAGACATAATTTACTTACACCCAAGCTTGGCTGAATTTCATATCTTTCATCTATTTCCCATTTTAACCCTTCAAAGTTTCATTTTCACAAAATAGCCCATAATGATCAATTTCATAAAAAATCCCAATACAAAACATATTTATCATTTATCAGCTTTCATATTTCACCAACTATCAACACAAAGCTCACATATTCAATAATGGCACATCTCAAAATCATTATCAAATTTAGAAATTTAGGCATGGGCTTGCTAGAGTACTTAACAACAATCACAAAAACATAAAAATCATCAAAAAGGGATCGAAAACACATACCTAATTGAAGTTTAAGCTTGCCGAACCCTAGCTAGCTCTTTTTCTTTTCTTTTTCTTTAAATTTTTGGTAAGAACAAATATGAATGCATGAATTTGACCTTTTTTTATTTAATCTACACTTATTTAGCTCATTACTTAATTAGCCTTATTAATGTCATTAAAATCCCACTAATTCATGACCACATTTGCCTATTCATTAAACCAATGATCCATTTACAACATAAGGACCTCACATTTAAGGAGACATAGCAATTAGGCACTTTTAACTTCTAGCACACAACTTCTGCATTTTACACGATTAAGTCCTTTTTCACAAATCGATACACAAACAATAAAATTTTCACACAGAACTTTCACACATACTTTATCACATGCCGTAAACATCAAAAATAATATTAAATTCTCTAACCTTGAATTTGTGGTCCCGAAACTATAATTCTGACTAGGGTCTAAACCGGGCTGTTACACAGAACTCCACCGCCATTAAGCCCAAAGTTAGAAGTACTACCACTCTTAATCTGACAAAACCGCAAATCCAGAGACTCATCCCCCAACTACTTAACTTGAATCTGATCAATCCAAGACAGCTTAACTGGTAACTCAGCTAACAGACTCCCATCATCAAACAGAGTAAGGCGAGTGAACATCGCTTTTAAATCAGTCATCGCTCTACGACTGAGAGCATAGGCCACCTCATTGGCCTTACCAGGATGATATTCAATCGTACAGTCATAATCTTTGAGTAGCTAAATCTATCGATGCTGTCTAAGATTCAACTCCTTCTGAGTAAGGAGGTACTTGAGGCTCTTCTGATTAATGTAGATGATACACCTCTCACTATACAGATAGTACCTCTAGATTTTCAACACAAAGACCACAGCAGCCAACTCGAGATCATGTGTCAAATAGTTCCCTTCGTGTATCTTACGCTGACGGGACGCATAAGTTACAACCTTACTATCTTGCATCAATACACATCCCAAACCGACGTGCGATGCATCACTATATACCACAAACTCCTTACCAGATTCAGGCTGTATCAGAACAGGAGCCTTAGTTAGAACAGACTTGAGCTTCTAGAAGTTGGATTGCTGCGCATCGGTCCAAACAAAAGGAACACCCTTACACAGAAGCTTAGTCAAAGGAGCTGTAATCAAGGAGAACCCCTCGACAAAACGCCAATAATAGCCCGCCAGACCTAGAAAACTGCAAATTTCAGATACGTTCTTAGGCTATTTCCAATCAAGCACAGCATGGATCTTTCTTGAATCAACACGAATCCCTTCAGCAGAAACCACATGCCCTAGAAAAGTCACTTTACGCAACCAGAACTCACACTTGCTCAACTTAGCGTAGAGTTGTTTCTTGCGGAGTATTTGAAGTACCACTCTAATATGATCATCATGCTCATCTTCGGTCTTAGAGTACACCAGGATGTCATCGATGAAAACCATGGCAAACTGATCCAGATATGGCTGAAAGACTCGGTTCATCAGATCCATGAATACAGTTGGAGCATTCGTTAGACCAAAAGGCATAACTAGGAACTCATAGTGCCCATAACGAGTCCTAAATCCAGTATTATGAACATCCACCTCCTTAACTCTAAGCTGATGATACCCGGAATGAAGATCTATCTTTGAAAACACTGAAGCCCTCCGGAACTGATCAAACAAGTTGTCGATCCTCGGAAGTGGATATTTATTCTTCACAATTAATTTATTTAGTTACTGATAATCAATACACATCCTCATGGTCTCATCCTTCTTTTTTACAAATAGAACCAGTGCCCCCACGGAGACACACTATGGCAGATGAAACCACGATCCAAAAGTTCTTGAAGTTGAGCATTAAACCCTGTAAGCTCCTTCGGTGCAATTTGGTAGAGAGCGATAGACACTGGAGCTGTACCTGGAAGAAGCTCAATCCCAAACTCAACCTCTTGATTCGAAAGTAAACCCGGTAACTCCTCAGGAAAGACGTCCGGAAAATGCCTCAAAGTTCTGATATCCCTAATGGACAAGTCCCTAGAAACAGAAACACTAACGTAAGCCAAATATGCCTCACACCCTTTCCGAACTAGTTTCTCAGCCACAAGAGCAGAGATCACGTTGGACAGATAATCTCGACGCTTACCAATCACAACTACCTCCTTATTATCCTCAGTCCTCAGAACAACCCTCTTAGATGCACAGTTCAAGTTAACACGGTGCTCAACCAACCAGTCTATACCCAGAATCAAGTCAAATTCCCAAAACGGAAGCTCCATCATATTTGCCACAAAAGCAGCCCCTTGCACTACTAACGGAACACTCCTATAAAGTTTACTAACCCAAACAGATTACCCTAATGGACTCGGTACAGTAACCTTACTAGGAGTGCTCTCAACAAAAATCCCCAGGTTTTCAGAAATAGAACTAGCTACATAGAAGTGCGTAGAATCTATGTCTATCAAAGCAGTGTAAGGTACATCAAAAATTAAGAATGTACCAGTGATAACATCTAGAGCGTCTCTATCCTCTCAGCGTCGAGTAACATAAACCAACGCAAGCTACCTCCCCTCAGTTTGACTAGTACCTCTGCCCGGTGCTCTCTACCCTTGGCCCATACCATTTCCACCCCTAGCCGATCCCCGGCCTCTAGGTGGCTGCTGAACTGCCTTCTGAGGCTGTACAGTAGCCGGTCCCGAAGCTTGCATCTGATCTGCCCTCTGTGGACACTCTCTAATACATGCTCCAATGACTCACATCTCAGACAAGCCCCAATCCTCCTCCAACACTCTTCCGGATGGCGCTTACCACAATCCCCACAAGGTTGAATCCCAATAGGAGCAATATGAACCCCCACTCTAACCGGCCCGTCAGGTCTGGCCTTCTTTTTATTCCTCTGAATAGAACTAGAGGCCTCTGAATCCCTCTTATTCTTACCATTCTCTCGGTCCCTGTTCTGGCACTCCACGCGCTTAACATCTTCCGCGATCTTCGCATTCTCAACCAAAACCATGAACTCTCTCTCCCTCTGTGGAGCAATCAGTACCCTCAAATTATCCTTCAAGCCATCCTCAAATCGAACGCATCCCTCATACTCAGACACTACCATGCCTAGCAACTCAACTTTAGAAACTCGGCCACAGATCTATCACTTTGCGTAAGATTCATGAACTCACAGCTACGAGCATCCACATAGCTTGCTCCCACATACCTCCCCTAGAAGGTAGTTTTAAAGAAATCCCAGTTCAGACGATCAGGCTGAGTACCCTTCTTAACCGATAACCACCACTGATATACCTCATCGTGAAGCAAAGAGACTGCACCCTTCAGTTACTACTCGGGTGTACAGTCAACATTGTTTATAAACCTCTCGGTGGCCTCCAACCAATACTCGACCAAAGTAGGGGCGAGCCTAGTAACACCCCTACACAGCTCAGCACCATTGGACCGGAGTCGTTCAGTTATCGACCCATGGCTTCCAGAACCAGAATGGGGTCTAACGACCCTCCCCAAAATCCTTAACATGGCTTGGGACAGTGCATCGTCCTCAGCCGAGTGGGTTTGAGACCCAGTCTCAGTGGCAAGCGAAACCGGTGTCTCACTCATATATAGATTTGGCATACTTTCCAGAGAAAAAGATTCAGCTCGAACCCCCTACGGCCTTTACCACGACCATGAATACCACGTCCGCGAGTTCCACGAGCGCTCATCGTAAATTTTGAATTTTTATCTACATTATAAAGTTTTATGTATCAGTTCCAATATTTATTAGAAGATATTTTATGCGAAAATTATTAGAAGTTCAAAGATGTTTTTAGAGGTTTCAGTCTTCTAACTATTTCAGTACCGTTTCTGTAACACCCCAAACCCGGCCCAAACATTACGACCGAATTTGGGTTGCTACCGAGAAAAAAAAACATTTTGATCAATTTGTAACACCCCAAACCCGGCCCAAACATTACGACCGAATTTGGGTTGCTACCGAGAAAAAAAAACATTTTGAAATCTCTTCAAAATCGTTTTAAGTTTCGTCGAAAACCTTGTGTTTTCAAGTCTCTTGTTAAAAACCATACTTGGTGTTGTTTAGAAATATTTATTAAGTCGGGTTGTTTATAGATTTCAAATGTGCCCGATGACATTTTTAAAACATTTTACGTTTGATTGGGAAAAACATGTGAATTCATTTTTAACATAATTAAATAGTTTAAACAAATATTCAAAGCATGTAACAATAATAAAATAATTCTAGGAGGCCTTATTACAACAAAAATAAAATCAACATTTAAAATTAAATAAACTAAAATCCAAGTCCATCTAATTAAAATTTCCACTGCATGGCCGCCTCGAGTCCATCCGGCTCCATCTCCGCGATCTACTCATCTGCAAAATGTTAAGGGAAGGGGTGAGTCACCAAGACTCAGTGTGTAAATCCCCCACCCGGAAAATACATCTCATACACAATTCATTAATAAACATGCTCATGCAACCCAACTAGCCATCCATAATCCTTTTCTACCCCGTGTGGTCAAAACCACTGATGACTTAAAGTCACAATTCAAATGATGGGGCCAACCCATCGTGTGGTCAAAACCACTGATGACCATAGGTCACAAATAATCAAGTGTGGTCAAAACCACTGGTGGTACCAAACCACTGGGACTTAGTCGCAAATAATTAATCGTTGTGGTCAAAACCACTGATGACCATAGGTCACAAATAGTTTGATGGGGCCAACCCATCTTGTGGTCAAAACCACTGACGACAGTCCATAGTTCATCCTCCTCCTCTCATCAATCCCACCATCACATGCTTACACATCAAATTTCATATATCATGTCATAGTATTAAACATCATGTGATAGCATACAAACATATAAAAATTACAAGTTAGGGGACTTACCCGAAATCCATGAATATGCTACAAGCTAACCACAACCAAAAGATCTAAGGCAAATAATAATAGCATGTAAATTAATAAAGTGTGTAGTGAGATCTTACACACCTGTTTCTATCGTAATTCCTAGATCCCAAAAAGCCGATCTACGATGCTAGATCTTGACCCTAATGTCTTTGAGTATTCACTTCAGCACACGATATGTGCTTCTGCTTCACTTCCTACAATCGGCCATTGTTAACATCACTAGCCTTCGGCTTAATCGAATACCCCTAAAGAAAAATCCTTTTAAAATAAATCCTTACCTTACCAAATCGATTGTTAACAAAAGGAGACTGAACACTCTCACAAATACCGGAGCCCTGTAACAAAATGTTTTCAAATCGAGCCCCAAATGAGTTTTTGAAGATAAGCAGGTTTTTCTGGCATGGCACCTAAGTCTCCGACCCGCAGTCCACCAGGTAAGTATCCTAACTATTTGTGTGATTATGTGAGTTATGTTATGAATTATGGAAGGGTAGAAAAAGAATGGAACGTAGAATAGCATGATAGGAACTTGAACCCTAGGACTAGTCTACTCAAACACAAATACATAAGACTTAATGCTTAATAAAACAAACCTGTGTCTAAGTCGCCGAGTTAGGGTGTGGCAACCATTGTGCGCATGTCTAGGATTGGTATTCGGTGGGAGCTTGGTATTTAAGCAGTCCGCGTGACTCACCTCCTCTTCACTCGAATCCTACCTGGTGCGTAGCTTCGGTTCACCCTAACCAAGATGACCTATTCATGGGCTAAACCCCTAACTAAAACCCGAAAGGGACTAGCCGTATTTTTATGGAAACCCTAGTTTTAAAACTCTTAAATTACTTTTTGATTTATAAAAGCTATTCCATAAAATTTTTCTGAAATATTTCTTGATTTATGAAAATTACTAAAATACCCCTATTTGCAAAATTACTAAAATGCCCTTGAGTTTTAAAATTACCATATTACCCCGACTTCAATAAAATTTTCTTATTTTGTAAAAGTATGCAAAAACGCTAATTTGTGAAAGTCCAAAATACCCCGATTCAGAAAATTACGAAACTACCCCTGGTTTACCACAATTACCAAAATGACTCTGATTTTCAAAATTTTTGCAACATCACCGATTTGGAAAACAAGTTCTCAAAAAGAACCCTTAAGTTTTGCAAAATTTTGAAATACCCCTGATTTATTGAACTTTACAAATTTACCCTGATTTGTAAAAATTTACCGAAATACCCCTAGAATTTCAAAATTTCCGAAATGCCCTTAGGATTTCAAAATTACCAAAATACCCTTATTGACTAAATCACCAAGGAACCTTATTTTGAAAAGTTACGAAAATGCCCCTGTAGGACAAATTACGAAAATACCCCTGGGTAGTGGAAAAACAACAACAATGAAAACTACAACATTTCTCTGAATGAACGAAAGTTCATAATTGGTTGATGAATGTGAACGTGACTTTCTGAATAGTGAACTTGAGCTGAGAACTTTGTTTGATCGAAAGAACCACTTTTAAACATCTCTTTTCATAAAACTGTTCGCGGTTAATCAATGAAACAAAAGGACTAATGTATAAAACTCTTAAATCAGATTAAATCGCGACGTTAGAAAATGAGTTCTAAGGGACGTGAACTTAGAGATTGTGCCTAGAAAGTATGATGGTTCTATTAAGATCAGAGTGCGCAGCGTAAGCATAGTGCGGTGAGAAGGATTGTACGACTGTTAATAAGTAATTTCGAGGACGAAATTATTTTTAAGGAGGGTAGAACTGTAACATCCTGGAAAGGGCCTATGCATTTTCGATTTAATTGTACGAAGTGACATGTTTTATGTACTAGGAATAAATTTCGAACATTTCTGGAAACCCGGAAATGAATGGAAATGATTTGGAAATGAACATTTTTGGAAACCTGAAAATGTATAGAAATGTTAAGTTTAAAAATGGAAAGTGAACATTTTTGGAAACTTGGAAATGTAAGGAAATGGCAAGTATATAGAGCCAATCGAAAATTTTAGGAAACTTGGAAATGATCTAGAAATGTCAAATTTTAAAGTTTAAAATAGGAAATTAGGGCAAGGAGGCCTTAAAAGAAAAAGTTGGTGAAATTTGACACACAAACAGGCTTGGAAAAGTGGCCTGAAGATGCCACTTAGGGCCTATGGAAATGGCGCCATGTGCAAGAGGAATGGGCCTGAGTTCGAGTCACTTGGGAAGCAAATAAATAAGGTTTTATTTTGGCTTCCAGAAGGCTGAGGTGGATGGCACATGCTTCTAGAAAAGGAGGTGTTTTATTTTCATAAATATGTGATTAATAAGGTGATAAATAGAAGCTTTTTATTTGGATTATTTCGAAGAGATAATAAAGGATTTTTATTTGGATTATTTCGAAGAGATAATAAGGGATTTAAATTGGATTATTTTTGAAGAGATAATAGATGGATAAATATCGATTTATTTCTTTTATTTTGATAGATAAGGAAGAGATAAAAGAGGATTATTATTAGTATTATTTTTATTAAGAGATAAGAGATAATTATTGGATTAAGTTTTATTAAAGTGATAAATCAAGGGATAAAGCTATCAAAATAGAAGAGTGGTGGCCAAGTAAAAGACTCTAGCTAGTAATTTTGGCTATAAAAGGAAAAGTAAGGCTATTCTTCATTCATTCTTTTCTTTTCAAGAAAACCTCTGCTGAAATTCTCTAAAGTTTCTCCTCTTCTCTCTGCCGAATTTTCTCTGCCATTATTCTCTTTTTCTCTTTTCTTTTCTTCTTCTATTACAAACACAATCAAAAGCCGAAGATACCAATAGCCCTAGTCGATTTCTCACTAAGCCTCAAGAGCCGAAATTGTTATCCACATCAAAGCCATAGTCGAATACTGCTAAAGGTTCAAGCAAGAATTCCATCAAATTCTTCAGTAAGGAGATCTTTCGGGATTTACTAAGTGTCGACTACAAGGAAGGAGAAGTTCTTTTCCCGAAGGTACACCATAAGCCGCGTGTTCCCTAGTTATTCGGTGAATTTCGGGATTTAAGAATCTAAGGTAAGTCATATTTAACATACGGCTAAGGGTTATTTGTTGTGAATAAATGTTAGAAATTGATCTAACATGAAGTTATAGGGATTTCGACAGAGGGATACAAGGATTTCGGGATTTGAGAATTTCAAGGAATTTGAGATCTAAGGCAGTAGATCAGATTTCGGGATTTCAAGGAATTCGTTAAGCAAATCAGGTGTGTACCCTACCCTAAGAATGTGTGTACTCACATTAATTTTCGATATATCATATGGCAATTATTTTTAATATATGAATATGCATAAGAATGTGAATGTGGCTAAGTACCACAAATGTGGTAAGAGTACCCAGGTACGTTTCCTACTTTCGATAGGACTACGAATATGTTATATTTTAACATGTGAATAATAAGAAATTAAGTATGTTATGCATGATATAAATTTATGGGGCATACGGGATATATGTGAAAGGGGAAGAAGGTGTTGATTTCGGTCTCACCAACGGAATATGGTGACTACGGTCACAAAATTTGAATATGGTAACTCCGGTTACATTATCTGAATTTGGTAACTTCGGTTACATTATTTGAATATGGTGTCTAATGACACAAATTATATGGGCGATGAGCACGTCGACTGCAGCGACTGCCTTCAATGGTGTGTAGCGGATGGAGGGTTGACTTAGTAGTCCCCACGGTGTGACTGGCAGGTACGGGTGGTGTGTAGCGGATGGACCATTAGGTTTGGGTTTGGGAATGCATCATTAATTGTACCTATGATTTGAATGTGTATCATTTGTATGCCTGATTCTATTATGACTTAGTGTTGTGTACACATTGAGTCTGTTGACTCACCCCGTTGGGGAATATTTTTCAGGTGATGAGCAGTAATGGACCGGGTCGGCAGGAGCTTAAAGGTGGCCATGCATAGCAAGAAATTTATGATTTGGACTTTCAATTTATTTTAAGTATTTTAAGTTTTACTTTGGGATCATTGATATAATAAGGCCATTGTGGTTTACTTTATTTTTTTTCTTTTATTTATTATGTTTATGGATTTTTATCAATTAAAGTTTAAGTAAATTCCTTTTAAAATTAACTCTAAATGTTTTGTCACCTTAAATAAATGGGTTTTAACATAAGATAAATTTGTTTTCAACTCAAGCCCAACCTAAGCAATATTTTTTTTAAAAATCACACAAGTTTTTCCTAAGTAACAAAAGAATTTTGAACCGGTTTACTTGAGGAACATACCAAATCTGGTCAAAGCTCGTGGGCCGGGTTTGGGGTGTTTCAGTTTCAGAAAGTACTATCTACAGTATTTCAAAACAGTTTTATCTAAGTACAGAGATACTTACAGGATCGGTGCCCGAGACTCGGTGTACCACATACTTTCTCTTATTATTCAAACAATTTAAAAATTAATTCTTTTAAGAACAAAATTTTGGAACCCAAAATTCATAGCCAGATTTTACAATCTGACTTTGATACCACTAAATGTAACACCCCAAACCCGACCTAGACGTTATGGCTGAATTCGGAGGTGTCATGAGGTAAGGGTTTTGAAAACAGAGTTGTCTCATCAAATCATTCACATTTCATAATTTGCAACTATTCACAAATTTTATCAAAAACTACATTTAATTAGTTCATTTGCCAAATCTTATTACAACGGAAGCCTTAAAACTGTTATATTTTGAAAATACAGTCATGTCTTTAGAAAAACCTTTGGTACGTATAAACCGTCATTATTAAAGAAGAAACATTTTGCTAAAGCATGCAAAATGTCAAACAAATAAAACCAAAACCATTAGTAAAAAATCCATACAATCCAAAGAGTCCCAAAAATTACAAACTCTCAATTGAAAACCCAATTTATAAGTAAACCATAAATGATCAAGTTTTAACAGTTTACGATCGAGTTGTCACCGCTGAGTCTCTGCTGTTCTGATCCACCTAAGTCTGAGGATTACCTGATAGAATAGACAAACAGATGTGAGTTTACATAAACTCAGTGTGTAACCCAACAGAATTAAGCATGCGAACATACAAAATCATAGACACAGTAAAAAATAGATACAGATTCAGATTCAGATTACAGAAACAGATATGCAAAAATCCTACCCTCATCCTTTACACACCAACTCTGTCCATCCTATTACACCATGTGGGGTTAAAAACATCCACCCATCCCTACACATCGCATCGTGCCATTAAGACACATATTAGATAATATGCAGCTAAGCTGCCAGAATATAGGCGGTTAACGCCGAACAGAATACTTCCTCCTCATATACAAATCTCACCCCAGTCACAGATACAATATTATAGACACAATTTACAGATATAGAAACAACATGCTAGACATGCTCGCACACAGATATCAGATGTATATAAATAGCAAAATAATCAGACATGCTTATCAGTGTCCTACTCAGAGTAACTATCAGAATATCAGACACGTAACCTAAGGTTTGGTTAGCCCTTACTGACCTATGGTAGGCCCACAATCGATTGGAATGACCTATACGACCTTAGGGAAAATTTCAAAAAAAGGGCCCACATGTCCATGTGAGCCAGCACGCCCAGGTTGGCCCTGCCCGTGTGGCCCACACGACCTGACCCAAAATCTACATGCCCGTGTGGGCCCACATGCCCAACTTAGCTTAACTCGTGTGACCCACACAACTCAAGACACCACACGGTCGTGTGCATGCTTTCATCGGCCATATGACTGTGTTTCGCACACGACCATCCACACGACAGGCCACACGCCCGTGTGGCGTTGATAAACCATAAAAGCAACATATTTTAATCCCATATTTAGTATGCTTTTGGATGATTTAAGCCTCGATTAATGTAAAAAGGTGCTCTTAATCCTTTCTTTTCATGTCTTATACCCAGGAAAGCACCCGAGGATAAAAAGAACGAGAAACGGGCCTAAAACGGAGTAAATGGGCCATATCACGAAATCCACACTGCCTGGACTTAAGCCCACACGGTCGTGCCACATTGATCATCTAGAACATGGCCTTACCCCCGATGCACACGGCCGTGCCTCATCGTGGCAAAAAGCAATTTCATTCGAATTTGGATACTTTGGGGCGAAGAAACACATTCCAAGAGCCTATATAAACCCCCTAAGTGTTACCTGAAAGAAGGGCGGTTAGCTAGGCCAATGAGCCAAGCCAAAAAGGTCAGAATTGTGGGAATCACTCGAAGATAGCCAGTTGATCCATCTCTAGAAGCCGGAATTCTACTCAAGACGGCGGATCTCTCCTTCAATTCCTTCAGGGAGTTTTAGGGATTTCTTATGTTTTGTTTTATCTTTTCTTCTGAGATGTTTTCTTTATTTGTTATGAACTAAACCCTTTAGATACCTGAAGGGGATGAAACCTAGATGAATCTTGTTATTATTTTTTGAACTATAAGATAAATACTTGATTTGTTCTTAATTATGCGTGCTTAATTCTTGTGTTAATGTTTCCGGGATATTGACTCAAGTCAGATGTTCTTAGGTGGAGGAGCAAAAGTCCCTGCTTAAGAATAGATCTAGCATAATTAAAGCGGAGTCGTTCGCACGCCTAGAGATAGGGTGACGAGATTTTGCCGGATTAGGGTGAAACCTAATATGGGAATCCATAGATCGATTTACTTCTATTCTAGGGGGTTATTAAGTGAGAAAGAGAATTCCGTTAATTAATGATCTTGTCAAATCAGAGCTTTAAATATTTATAAAAGAATGATCAAACCTGGAGACTAACGCTGACAACGATTAAAGGCAAGTGTACCTATCAAACAGTAGAATAGCTTAGGCAAGACCGGATTATCGAACCCAAAGGAACTAAAAGTACTAATACTTTCTTTTTATTATTTAGCCTTAAAATTAGAGTGAAGATTGCTTTAAACTAAACTGTCGAAGACTTAAACTAAGGACACAAAGACAAGAAGAACGAATTGGAAAATAACTTTGAAGAAAAACTCAGTTGATTGCGACGATACCTTCGGGAAGAATCCACCTAGACTTCACTTATTATCTAACCCTAAATTATATGATTTCTTTACTTAGCTTGATCCGTGAGACTCCCTAACCTATATTAAACCCTCTCTCGAGGCGAATAACGTCTAACCCTAGGTTAATTAGTGGAACTCTCGTTCGCTTATAATAACCCCCTAAGATAGCAGTAAATTGATCAATGGACTCCCATATTAGGTTTCACCCTAATCCGGCAAAATCTCGTAACCCTATCTCTAGGCGTTCGATCAACTCCGCTTAATTATGTTAAATCTTATCTTAGGCAGGGTCTATTCCTCCTCCACCTAAGCACATTAGATTTGGATTAAGCAACATAATTAAGAACAAACTAAGTAATTATCATATAACTTAAAAATCAAATAACAAAATCCATCTAGGTTTCATCCCCTTCAGGTATCTGAGGGGTTTAGTTCATAATGAATAAAGAAAACATCGCAAGAGAAAAGATAAAACAAAACATAAGAAAACCCTAAAACCCCCTGAAGGAATTGAAGGATAATTCCGTCGTCTTGAGTATAATTCTGGCTTCTTGGGATGATCAACTAGCTATCCTCGTGTTATTCCCTAACTCTGACCTTCTCGGCTTGGCTCCTAGGCCTAGCTTTCGATGTCCTTCAAAGGTGGTACTTGGGGGATATATATAGGCTCTTGGAATGCGATTCTTTCTCCCTAAGTATCTTTTTTCGACTAAAATTACTCTTTTCAGTGACAGAGGCACGGCCATGGCACACGCCCGTGTGGATTGAGACCTGACCGTGTTCAGATTTCTAATTTGAGGCACGACCGTGTGTGACGGAGTTGAGGCCGTGCTCTAGGTGTTCATCGAGGCACGACCGTGTGGACTTTGGGCCAGGCCGTGTCAATTTCGTGCTAAGGCCCACTTACTCCGTTTTGGGCCGTTTCGTGTTCTTTTCATCCTCGGGTGCTTTCCTGGGTATAAGACATGAAAAGAAAGGATTACAAGCACCTTTTTATATAAAACAAGGAATAAATCATCCAAAAGCATATTAAATGTGGGATTAAAATATGTTACTTTTACGATTTATCAAATACCCACACACTTAGGCTTTTGCTTGTCCTCAAGGAAAATTCTCATCTTACAATTAAAACGAACTTTCCATGATCTGCAATTCTTATCAACAATGCTATATTGTAATTCATAGATAATTTATACATGGATAATTCAATTCAAAGAGTCCTAAAGACTTAAACGAGATAAGCCATGATTTTGTACCTTGAAAACATAGGTGTCTCTCTTTATTTAAATGACTACCTTTTCAATTCAAAACCGATAAGGATTGATATCCTCACTTACGATTCACTCAAATCACTCTAAAGTGTTTAAGGTTCCAAAAAAAATCGCTCATAAGTCGAACCTGAAAAGTTAATCCCATAGGCTTGCCTGAAAATCAAATCTCCTCCACTGTAATATGAGATGACAAACAGATCAAAAGGTCTTTGTTAGGGTTGTAACGGGGCTAGGGTGAAAGGTGTGGTCACAGGTTGAAATTAGAGGGTTAGAATTGAGATTGAATTGACAAGTACCTACCTAAAACTTTACCGAAACTCTACTAATTGAAAAGTAGTAATCCTACTAATACGAGCTTTTCTTTTGAAAACAATCTTTGATTGTGTAGGCTCTCTTTTCATACTACTAATACTGAATAACTTGGATTTTTTTTTAAGAACAAACTAAGTAATACATAAATTTAACTATCAGAATAATAAACTTCGGTAACTGATCAAATGAAGTCTCGATTAAGGGGTAGTCAAGGGAAATGGTAATAACAAATACAAAGGTTTTGGGTTAATATTAGTAGGTGAGTCAAATAAAAAGGGTTTGTTAGGATCAACGGGGTTCACTAGGGGTTAATTGTAAATGTGGGCTATTTAGTGGAATTAGTGGGTTAAAACCTAGGTACATTTATCATCTCTATATATCAAATCATAACTGTGGTCTCAACATGTATAAACTAGGAAAGTTCTAGAATAACAGTTCATAGTTGACACACTCATAATCAAAAAAATGAGCACGAAAAAGAATGTATGCTCTATAAGGTTCAAATACTCACAAAAATTATGGGTGTTTTGACATCATCCTTATGAATTTTAAATTTCAAGGTAGTATTCAAATTTAAGTCAACAACCTAGCAAAATTTTAATTCTTGAAAAATAGACTTATCATGCTTGATTCTCTAGTATTCCTTAAATTAA
Source organism: Gossypium australe (assembly GCA_005393395.2). Classification (NCBI taxonomy): domain Eukaryota; kingdom Viridiplantae; phylum Streptophyta; class Magnoliopsida; order Malvales; family Malvaceae; genus Gossypium; species Gossypium australe. The sequence continues at coordinate 11,726,671 of CM016617.1, forward strand.
ACATCAATGTACAATTAACTATGACTTATTCTAAAACATGTCAATAATCATCACAAATCATCAGAAATTTCCTCCTAATTAGTAATATGACAACTTTGCATAAAAACAAGACTAAATTAGGGATTTCAGAATAATGAAAAAAGTTAGGCACTCTTATTCCACTTCTACCCTCAGAGATTTGAGAATAATGCAAAAAGTTAGGTCCTTTTACCCCCCCACACTTAAGATGTACATTGTCCTCAATGTACAAAGCTAAATTATACAGTTATGTTCAAAATCAAAAAGGAGGGGTTAGGATACTCCCTGAGGTGTGGACGGTTTCCCTGGCAGATGGCAGGGATCGTGGAGGTTATGGTGGTGAAGGCGTCGGTATGGTGGTGGTGTTGGTTCCTAAGCTCTGTGCTAGATTCAGAAATTTGGGAACTCGTGAAGGATTAGCCAGGGGTTATTAAGACATAATATAAATAAACTAAATACAAAATTAAAGAAAAGCAAGCTAAAGTGAAGGAGACTAAGAAGAAAACTAAAAAGAAAAGAAAATCCTAATGGACTGTGGAGTCCTTATTGAAGGATGGTTCGCAAGGTGGGAATCAATGCTATGGTTGGGGATTGATGGCGGTGGCGGAAGTGAAGAGGTTCTCGTGGTGGTCGGCGTGATTCCCAAGCAGCCTGGCGTGTAACATCCTGAATTTTTGGGCCTATGCGTTTAATAGGTAGGATATGTTTAATGTGTTAATTTAAGTGTTAGGGGTCCAAATTGGGCTCAGGCTTAGGTAGAGGCCTTGATTAAAATTTTCTGTTTGGGCATTATAGGGTTTAAAAGGTAGTATCTATGTTTAAAATACCAAAGTGGGCTTGCGGCCAAATCTTAGGAGGTGACGCCACACAAGGGAGTAAGGGGCCCAAATTTAAGTTTCATGGAGTCCAATTCTTTTAATTTAAGTTAGCTAAATTTTGGGCATTAGCATTAGGTGGAATGGATGGCAACAAGGCTAAAATTTAGGGGTTTTAATGTTTAAAATATGTGGATAATAAGCAGATAAAGGCTATTATTTAGGAATTTATTTTATGAGGATAATAAGCAGATAAAGGCTAAAATTTAGGGATTTTAATGTTTAAAATATGTGGATAATATGCTAATAAAGAAGGGAGGAGTTAGAGATAATTAAGTCTCTTTTAGATGAGCCAGTAGATTAAGATAAAGGAGAAAAGATAGGATTTATCTGCAAGGTTAGGTAAGTGATGAAATTTCTATAAATAGGGGGAATATCTCTTCAATTTCGGCATTTGGGGTTTTTCTCTCATTCTTTTCTCTTCTTCTCTGAGTAAAAGCCGAAAACTCCTAAAGTTCCATCTTCTTCTTCATTCTCTGCAAAAGCCAAAATCTCTAAGCCTATTCCCTCATCTTCACTTTGATTCAAAAGCCGAAACTACACATATTCTTCTCCTTCATATTCATTGGCCGAATCTCCCTTAGCCATCTTTTCAATTTTTAGTTCTTTCAAAAGCCGAAAGCGCGATAGATCATCTTTTCGGGCTTTTTCCTAGAAGCCGAAACTCATAGATCTCTAAGTTATAGAATTGTGTTACATTCGGGATTTCAAGGTAAGAGGATTTGTTTATTCATATATATAAAATCGGGTAGAATACTAACTATGGCCGAATATAGGAGAGGCCTATTTTCACATCTTTCCGGCTTTTTGAAGCAAAGCGTAGATCGGTTTAGCAAGGGTATCTACATTAATCAGGTGTGTAATTCTCCACACCATCTAGATCTGTTTGTTAAATATATGATTATAAGTTTTATATGTCTTGATAAATGCCGAAATTCCGGCTTAATGATGGAAACCCAAAGAAGGTAAAAGCAAATCACCAGGTTAGTGAATGTTCTGATTAAATGATATAAGTATATTGATATTCTGTGATTGCATGGGTTGGGTTGATGAAAGGAGGAAGTTATACGTTGTAGCGGTTTTTACCGTGATCTATTGTAGCGGTTTTTACCGTGATCTGTTGTAGCGGTTTTTACCGTGATCTGTTGTAGCGGCTTTTACCGTGATCTGTTGTAGTGGCTACGGCCATGATCTGATGATGAGCAGCAAGGCTGCCATCAAGGCGTGTAGCGGTGTAGGTTGATTGTAGAAATCCCCAATGGTATGAATGGCTGGTACGGGGGCGTGTAGCGGATGGAAACCTAGGATTTGGGTTGGGCTTGCATATTAATTTTTATTATGTATATTAAACTGTTTATTTTGTTTTATGGGGCTAAGGCCCAAATCTAATGGTGAATGAGGGTTGCACACTGAGTCTCGCGACTCAACCAATTAACTAATATTTCAGGTAGCACTTAGTGCATCAGACTGGGCTGGTGAGGAGCGCAAGGTGGCCATGCAAAAGAACATTTGGATTCAGCAAAAAGACTCTATTTTATTATTTTATATTTTTTTAATGGGTTTTAAATCTCGTTGTAATAAGGCCATGGGCCACTAGTTTATATTTTGTTTTATTATGGGCTTTTATTACTTTTAGTTATTTAAATTTTTATTTTAATTGAACTAAGGCATATTTTATTTAAACTATCAACTATTTCTTTTTCCAACTATTTATTTTTCCCGAATAAAAGGATAAACTTCAGAAAAATATTTTCTGAAAATACGATATGTTTTCCAAAATTTTCTTAGTGACATACCAGATCCGGTTGTAATGTTTGGGTCGGGTTTGGGGTGTTACAAATTGGTATCAGAGCCCGGTTCAAAACTCGGCTTTGGGGTTTTTGGGCTCAAAACGTTTTCTAAAAATGAGTTTTTGAAACATGTATATTTATAAGTGATACAGGATGGTTTTCCCGGCATGGCACCTGCGTCTCCGGCCCAAGTCCGCCAGGTAAGTATTCTGAACCATTGTGTGATATAAATATGTGGGCTTGATGGGCTTTATGGGACATAGATTAGTTAGATTAGAACTTGATGGACTCTAGGCTTAGCTGAAACAACTCCTTAAATCTCATAAGACTTAATTTCACTAAACAAACCCATAAACGAGTCGCAAGACTAGGGTGTGGCAACAGGCATGCGCATGTCTAGGATTGGATCCGGAAGAGCCTGGCACTTAAGCAGTCCTAGTGACTCACTTCCTCTTCGCTGGAATCCTACCTGGTGCGTAGTGACTGTTCACCCTAGCCACGAGGATTTGTTGACGGGCCAAAATCTATAATTAAAACCCGAAAGGGACCAGCCACATTATTTTCACAAAATTGCCAAAATACCCTTGATTTGTAAAATTACCAAATTACCCTTGATTTGTAAAATGACCAAATTATCCCTGATTTGTAAGATTACCAAATTACCCCTGATTTGTGAAATGACCAAAATACCATTGATTTGTAAAATTACTGAAATACCCCCGAATTACAAAATTACCAAAATACCCTTGGATTACAGAATTACCGAAATACCCCTGGATTGTAAAAATTACCAAAATACCCTTATTTCATGAAATCAACAAGGAACTCTATTTTGAAAATTACGAAAATACCCCTATAGGATAAATTACGAAAATACCTCTGGGTAGTGAAATGACGAAAATACCTCTCCATGATGAATGTAGGTTTGTGGATGTACTTGTATGCTAATATCTGATGACTGAATGTGTGTGCTTCCTAGAATTAGAAGGTAAACTTGAGACTGAAACTGTAGATAGGTTCGAATTCGAAAAAACTACCTCTAAAATTACTATTCATAAGACTGTTTGTGGTTAATCAGTGAAAGAAATTAATAATTCATAAAATTTCTAATTCTGATAATACGAGAACCAACGATGAGCGCTAGAAGAGGAAGAAGAGGCCGCAGCCGAGGCCGTGGAAGTGTTAGGACTGATGTGCTGACTCAGCTAGTTAGGGAGGTACTGAAGGAGGTTAAAGAAATCAGTAAAACACTTCGGGTTGGGTGCGTGGACTGTAAGAAAAAAAAGAGATTGTAGTTTTCTAGGGTTGCAGTCTCGTTCTGTGAAGCATGTTAAGGTACGTCCAAACTTCCGGGTTTGCGAATATTGCAGAAGGCGTCATCCGGGTGAATGTTGGAGAAAGTCGGGAACGTGTTTAAGATGCGGGTCTGAGGAGCATAAGGCTCGGGATTGTTCAATCACTATTAAGTCGGGTATGTTTTGTGTGGATGCTATATTTTTGGGTATAGAAATCGTATGCGTGCAATGTTTATATATTATTAAATTAGAGTGCGCAGTGAAAGCATAGTGGTGAGACTTGGGTAGTACGATTAATAGTTAGTTGGAAATTTCGAGGACGAAATTTCTTTAAGGGGGTAGAACTGTAACATCCTGAATTTTTGGGCCTATGCATTTAATAGGTAGGATATGTTTAATGTGTTAATTTAAGTGTTAGGGGTCCAAATTGGGCTCAGGCTTAGGTAGAGGCCTTGATTAAAATTTTCTGTTTGGGCATTATAGGGTTTAAAAGGTAGTATCTATGTTTAAAATACCAAAGTGGGCTTGTGGCCCAATCTTAGGAGGTGACGTCACACAAGGGAGTAAGGGGCCCAAATTTAAGTTTCATGGAGCCCAATTCTTTTAATTTAAGTTAGCTAAATTTTGGGCATTAGCATTAGGTGGAATGGATGGCAACAAGGCTAAAATTTAGGGGTTTTAATGTTTAAAATATGTGGATAATAAGCAAATAAAGGCTAAAATTTAGGGATTTTAATGTTTAAAATATGTGGATAATATGCTGATAAAGGAGGGAGGAGTTAGAGATAATTAAGTCTCTTTTAAATGAGCCAGTAGATTAAGATAAAGGAGAAAAGATAGGATTTATCTGCAAGGTTAGGTAAGTGCCGAAATTTCTATAAATAGGGGGAATATCTCTTCAATTTCGGCATTTGGGGTTTTTCTCTCATTCTTTTCTCTTCTTCTCTGAGTAAAAGCCGAAAACTCCTAAAGTTCCATCTTCTTCTTCATTCTCTGCAAAAGCCGAAATCTCTAAGCCTATTCCCTCATCTTCACTTTGATTCAAAAGCCGAAACTACACATATTCTTCTCCTTAACATTCATTGGCCGAATCTCCCTTAGCCATCTTTTCAATTTTTAGTTCTTTCAAAAGCCGAAAGCGCGATAGATTATCTTTCCAGGATTTTTCCTAGAAGCCGAAACTCATAGATCTCTAAGTTATAGAATTATGTTACATTCGGGATTTTAAGGTAAGAGGATTTTTTTATTCATATATATAAAATCGGTAGAATACTAACTATGGCCGAATATAGGAGAGGCCTATTTTCACATCTTTCCGGCTTTTTGAAGCAAAGCGTAGATCGGTTTAGCAAGGGTATCTACATTAATCGGGTGTGTAATTTTCCACACCATCTAGATCTATTTGTTAAATATATGATTATAAGTTTTATATGTCTTGATAAATGCCGAAATTCTGGCTTAATGATGGAAACCCAAAGAGGGTAAAAGCAAATCACCAGGTTAGTGAATTTCTGATTAAATGATATAAGTATATTGATATTCTGTGATTGCATGGGTTGGGTTGATGAAAGGAGGAAGTTATACGTTGTAGCGGTTTTTACCGTGATCTGTTGTAGCGATTTTTACCGTGATCTGTTGTAGCGGTTTTTACCGTGATCTGTTGTAGCGGCTTTTGCCGTGATCTGTTGTAGTGGCTACGGCCATGATCTGATGATGAGCAAAAAGACTGCCATCAAGGCGTGTAGCGGTGTGGGTTGATTATAGAAATCCCCAATGGTGTGAATGGCTGGTACGGGGGCGTGTAGCGGATGGAAACCTAGGATTTGTGTTGGGCTTGCATATTAACTTTTATTATGTATATTAAACTGTTTATTTTGTTTTATGGAGCTAAGGCCCAAATCTAATGGTGAATAAGGGTTGCACACTGAGTCTCGCGACTCAACCAATTAATTAATATTTTAGGTAGCACTTAGTGCATCAGACCGGGCTGGAGAGGAGCGCAAGGTGGCCATGCAAAAGAACATTTGGATTCAGCAAAAAGACTCTAGTTTATTATTTTATATATTTTTAATGGGTTTTAAATCTCGTTGTAATAAGGCCATGGGCCACTAGTTTATATTTTGTTTTATTATGGGCTTTTATTACTTTTAGTTATTTAAATTTTTATTTTAATTGAACTAAGGCATATTTTACTTAAACTATCAACTATTTATTTTTCCAACAATTTATTTTTCCCGAATAAAAGGATAAACTTCAGAAAAATATTTTCTGAAAATACGATATGTTTTCCAAAATTTTCTTAGTGACATACCAGATCCGGTTGTAATGTTTGGGCCGAGTTTGGGGTGTTACATGGCGAACCTGACACTAAGAAACTAAAAGAAAATTAAATGAATAGAGTAGTTGAGAAGCTTAGATAAGGAAAATAAAGAAGAAGAGAAACAAAAAGGAAAAATAATTTGGTCTCAAAGACCCTTGGCTTGGTGTTGAGACGAAGCTGCCGGCATGAACTCATGTTTATCGTTCTTTGTTAAGGAGTCTATGCTTAGCTTCTTTCGCTTCATCGGAATAGTGTTGATTTGCTCAAGGATCTAGAGTCTTGGAGAGTCTGAGATAGAGAAGAGTGAAAAGGAGAGAAAATAAAGAAGAAGTTAGATGGAGGGAAGGGGAAAAGGTGAGGGGTTTAAATAAATGTTCAAATTTGGTGCTCCCCCACAGCCGTGGTCCCAGGGTGTGTCGATTTACACGGCCACCGCGCACGGCCGTGTTGTGGTGTGTGTTTGCCCCTCCATGCCCGTGCTCCGGATCTGCACGCCCGTATTTGTCAAGTCAGTAGCTTCACACGGTTTGTAGGCACGGGCTTGTTCTACTCGTGGTGTGGAAGTCAGTAGCTTCACATAGTTGAGGGCACAACCGTGCCCTATCTGTCGGTGCCCGTGGGGAGGGTGGTTGGATCCGTGACGTTGAGGGGGTGGTTGGACTGACTTGCACGGCTTCTGCCTTGTCAGTGTGGCAGTTTAGGTGGTCTATACGGCCACAGACACGGCCGTGTGGCCTAGAATTCTGCACTTTTGGTTAGTTTTAAAAGGAAATGAGAAAGAAAGGAAAAGAGAAGGAAAATAAAATAATTGCAAAAAGAAATAAGGTTAGTGCTCGGGTTGCCTCCCGAGAAGCGCTCGTTTATAGTCTTAAGCTAGACTTTCCTCATTTTTGAAAATTTTAGGGAGGTTTAAAGGTTTGAATATCTTCCCTCATGCCTACAGCTTTAATTTCATAACAAAGTTGAAGTCGAGAAGCGTTTACCTTGAAATTGTCGAATATTAGATTGCTTACCTCGACTATTCCGTATGGGAAAATATCGTGTACCTTGAGAATTATTTCTCCCTTTGCCCTTGGTCCTGTTGAAACGTTGTGCGGATCGACTTTGTCTAACAGTACCTAATCTCCAATTTTGAGGTGATTTGATGTCCCCATGAGCTCTTCTGGTAGTTCCTCGGGTTTTACTTCATGTGGATCTAGCTCTTCTTTGATCTCTGTCTTCTGCTTCTCTAAATTGTAGACCCTAAAGCTTTGCTCCTCGTGTAATTCTTCCTTGTCAACATGGGGTTTATGGGTCGGCTCAGGTTCAGGCTTTGTGATGTTTCTTGCGATGAAGATTGAACAATTTGATTATCGATTGAAGTGACTTTCTTACCTTCATCGACTGTTGTCCTGGCCGAGTCGAGAGCTTGAAGATTGATCGATTCATCTCCTACACGAAGTATGAGCTCACCTGTAGCGACATCGATTTTTGTTTTGGCAGTTGCTAGAAAGGGCCTTCCTAAAATTCAGGGGATTGAATTATCTTCATCCATGTCTAAGACAACAAATTCTACTGGGAAAACAAATTTATCGATTTAGACAAGAACATCTTCTATAATGCCCCTAGGAATTCTAACAGTTTTATCAGCTAACTGAATGCTCATCCTAGTTTGTTTGGGCTTCCCTAGACCTAGTCGTTTAAACAGTGAATAAGGCATGACATTTATGCTTCTCCTAGATCAGCTAATGCACTATCAATATTTAGACTACCAATTAAACATGGAATTGTAAAACTCCCTGGACCTTTTAGTTTCTGAGGTAGTCTATTATGTAGTAATGCCAAACATGTTGCGTTTAGTTCCACGTGGTGCTCTTCATCTACTTTGTGTTTGTTGGTCAAGAACTGTTTTAAAAATTTTCTCGAGTCTGGCATCTGAAAAAGAGCTTCAAGAAGAGGTAAGTTAATATGTAATTTCTTTAGAAGTTTAAGAAACTTACCGAACTGTTCCTCTGAGTCGTCTCTTTTTATTGCTTCGGGATAAGGTATGCGAGGTTGGTACTCTTTAATTACCGATTTTGGCTTCTCTTGTGGTACCTCTATTTTACCTTCGTCTACCTTGTTTTTCGGTATTAGATCAGGTTCAGCTAATCCGTTACTGTCCTGAGCTGTGATTGCTTGAATTTGCTCCTTAGGATTAACCTCGGTGTTACTTGGTAGATGTCCTTATGATCGTTCTGACATTAGTTTCGCGAGTTGTTCGAATAATTTCATCAATTCGGCTCTCGTTGCTTTTGATTGCTCTATCAGTTTCTTGGAGATGTTCCTCGAGGGTTGGTTTCTTTTCTTGTGGATAGGGCTGATTTCGGAAGTTTTGAGGAGGTTGTTGCCTTTGATTTCCTTGGTTTCCTTGTCCTCTCCACGAATATTTTGGGTGGTTCCTCCAACCTGGATTGTAAGTGTTAATATAAGAATTATTATTGGATCGGAAATTATTACCTATATAGTTCATCTGTTCATCTTCTGCTCCCGGTTGGTAGGGTGGGTACTCAGGATTCGCCACAGTTCCACTTGCGTCGCACTGCATGACTGGGTGTGCCTGTAAAGAACACAAATTATCAAGCTTTTTATTCATCATCTCTAGTTGCGTTGATAGCATGGTCATGGCATCGATGTTGAAAACTCCTGCTGATTTTGTCGGTTTGGTCCTTGAAGCTTGCCACTGATAGTTGTTTAATGACATCTCCTCAATGAACTCGTAGGCTGCTTCAGGAGTTTTGCTGTTCAGCGTTCCACCGGCGGCTAAATCTATTAGTTGCCTCGTTGAGAGGTTTACTCCCGTTATAGAAGGTTTGGACTTGTAGCCACAAGGGTAAACCATGGTGTGGGCACCTTGTAACAGCCCAATTTTAATAGTGTCGGAACAGTGATTCGAGATCACTAAATCTGACGAAAAGTTAGAAAATTTTGTTAATCGATAATTATAAGTTAAGTGTGATTTTAGAAATATTTTAAAATTAGTGAATTTTGTGAACTGAAAGAAATAATTAGAAAAATTGGGCCAAAAACGAGGTATTGAGACCTCGAATTTATAAAGTGAGCCATAAATATTTCTAAAAATATTTATGGAGTGTCATTAAGTTATTATTAAACTTTCGTTAGAAAATTTTAACGTTTGGGTAGGAAATTAAATGAAAAGGACTAAATTGAAATGAAAGTAAAAGTTCAATTATAGATTAAAAGAAATTATGAAGGGTCAAAATGGTAATTATACCATTTTGTATAGTGAGGCGCTATAACATAGAAAAATCTGAGATTTTTAAGGATTATTATTATATTATTATATTATTATATTATTATATTATATTATTATTATATATAAACAAACAAAAGGAAAGAAAAAAAAGGGGGAAAGAGAACAGAATAGGCAAAAGAAACAGAGAGCATACGAAACAGGGGAGAAGGAAAGAAAAGAAAAAGGAAAACTAGGGATTTAAAGCTTGAAGTTTAAATTGGTAAGTCAATCAAGTCCTATTCTCTTAATTTTGATGTTTTAGAAGCTTTAAAGCAAGATTTTGATGAAACTAAGTTGACATTTTGAGAGTTTTTAGGTTTTCAAGTGTAGTTGATGTTGAAGAAAAAGATGAATCAGGGATTAAATTGAATGAAATTTAAGTTAGAATTAGTAAGAGGATTAAATTGTAAAGTATGCTATAAGCTGTGTTAGAGGGATTAATTTGGAAGAAATTAGAAATTAAAGTTTTAATATGAATATTAGATAGTCAAGTTGAATATGGAAGGAATTTAAGAAGAAGCAAAGTATGAATTAAGTTAAGAAAATAAGTAAACTTAATCAGGATTAAATTGTAAAATGAGTTATAAGAAAACAGTTTTGGGACAGCAGCAGTAAGGTAACTTTGAAAAATCACCAAAATGGTAGAAATTGAATTAGAAGTTGAGTGAGATATGAAATTAAAGCTTATTGAGTCTATTTTCATATGAAAGAAACAGAGAAAGAAAATAAATTCTGTATTTTGAGATATTTAGATTTTGGTAAGACTGGTTCAGAGTGAATTCGAGATCCCCTGTTCTGACTTGGAAAAATCATCAAAAATTGTATAAAAATAATTTGGGAACATAATTTATATGGTTAGATTTCTTAATGAGTCTAGTTTTAGAATAAATAAACTATAACATCATCTGAATTCTATATAAAAAGATAATTAATTTTTAGTGAAGAAGGGTCGGAACTGCCAGACAGCAGAACAGGGGTGAATTTAAAGAATAAACTGTACTAATTGGCAAAATAAAAAATTCTGAAAATTTTATGGCAAGAAGATATGTGAGTCTAGTTTCAGGAAAAATTAACGGTTCTTCATTTGGAGTTCTGTAGCTCTGGAAATAAATAATTTAGTGACTATAACTCAAATGGACAGTTTTGAATATACTTATGAATAATTAATGAAATTATTGATAATGTTACTTATAGCATGTTATATACATTAAGGATGTGGAATGGAGAGGAGGAGGAGGAAAATATGTATGAATATTCAGCTAGCATGGCTAATTTGTAATGTTTTAGGCTCAGGGACTAAATTGAATAAAAGTAAAACTTTATGATTAGTTTTGTAAAAATGTTGGAAATGACCAATTTACATGGAATGGATTATTTTATTATTGAAAATTGCAAAATTGAATGAAATTATTAATTTAGATTAAGATCGGTTGAAAATCGATGAAAATAGAAAATTACCAAAATGCCCTTAAATCTTGGTATTTCTGCAAATTTAGCCAGGTAAGTTCGTATAACTTTAATTATGTGATATAAAGAAATATAAGTTGATAGTATGTGAAATATTGATATGATGAATTAACTAATTTATGTTTATGAATAAACGGCAAGAGAATGATATTTATCATTACATGTAAATATGTGATTATCTTTAATATGTAAATAAAAGGTAATTAAATAGGTTGAGACGAGAAATAAATTCAAGTAAGACATGAAATGAGAAAAATAAATATGTTTAAGGGATAATATGTTTGATTTTGATTGGTTTCAAATATAAATGCTAGATGAAATAAAATGTCTGATAAATAAATTTGTAATTCCGGTAATGCCTCGTACCCTATTCCGACATCGAATACGGGTAAGGGGTGTTACATTTAGTGGTATCAGAGCTTAGGTTTAGTCGGTTCTCGGACCAGACGTAATATGTGTGAAGTCTAGAAATGTATGCCATTATTAATATATAACTTAAAATATAATGTGATATCTCCAGACTTTGATGATATTTGTATCACTATTATTCAAACTTTATCATTATTATGTGTAATTTATTAATTATGTGTGATAAGTATTTTAAGGTAAGTATTTAGTAAAATGATAAATTTAAGATTGGGTACTGAAAATTGAGACTGATACTGAACTGAATTATGGAATACTGAATATTATTTTGTGTACTGAATTGAATTGTGAAGTTATTGAATATTGTTATGTGTATTGCATTAAACTATGAAATTATTGATGTAATGAATTACTGCAATACTGTGAAACTGATTGAAATAAGAAGTGAAAATAGAATGAACTGGAATTTAGAAAGTTATTTAAATTACGTAACTGAATTATGAATTATTTGAATATTTGAAGGTAAATTAAATAAAGAAAATATGTGAGTAATTGAAATGTATATTGATTGGAAAGTAATTAGTGATTTTAAATTTGATTGGACAATAAATTAAAAATACGAATTGAATAAAAATGCATTAAATTATGAATATGTGTAAATATATGAATCATTTATTGATTGAAAAGTGGCTGGAATTGAATCGAAATCTGGTTATATGTGAATATTTGAAATATGTATTGGTACTGAATTGTATACTGATTAGAAAATGGAAAAGTGAATTTGAAATAAAAAAAAAATGAAAAATGAATGATTTGAACACCCTATTAACTTATCGGACTAGATTGGATACAAATGGCATGCCATAGGATTTGTGATATGATGAGGAGATATTTCTGTATTATATTCTTCGGTTTATCCGAAGAGGCATTTAATGCCTTACTGGTGTGTTTGGGAGGATATGATATATTGGTGTGTTTGGGAGGATATGATATACTGGTGTGTTTGGGAGGATATGATATACTGGTGTGTTTGGGAGGATATGATATATTGGTGTGTTGGGAGGATTTCATTATTTTGGTGTGATTGGTTGGAATCCGTGTATCCGCCAAAGTCCGAGTCTTGTTAATAGGGATAGATATGAATATTAAGTAAAATTAAAATGAGAATTGATTTCCCTATTAACTTGTCGGACTAGTCGGATATAATTGGCATGCCTTAAGATTTGAGAAGGGATTTGGAGATAATGAAGTTATTATATCCTTCGGAATTATCCGAAGAGGCACTATGTGCTATACTGGTGTGTTTTGGGTGGATTATATTATATTGGTGTGTTTGGTGGATTATCTGAATATGGTGTGTTTTGGAGGATTACATGATTATTCTGGTGTGTTTTGGTTGGATATTCTGGTGTGTTTGGGTTGGAATCCGTGTATCCGTCAAAGTCTGGATTGTTAATAGGGTGAATAACTGAAATGAGAAAATTAAATAAATTTGATTGACCGTACTACAAAAAAAAAAAAAAGAAAGACATTATGAGTTGAATTGTGAATTGAATTGAAATGTGAGTAAGTTAAGGTTCATGAATTTTCTAAAATATCGAATTATTGATATTGAAATCTGTTGAATAAACGAAATGAGAAAATCGATTGAATTTGATCAGTTGAACTATTGAAAGTATGGAAAAGTGGAATTAGGAATTGAAATGTAAATTGAAATTGAGATATAAATTGAAAACTTGAACCAAAGGTTCATAATTTGATTAGATAATATAGATGATATATGATGCTATTTGATGAAAGACTATTGTTGAGGTATAAAATTTAAAGTATAAATTAACACATATGACTTATATTATTACATGTTTGATGTCTATTATTTAAGAGTAAATGTTAAATTTAAATTATGTGTATAGTAAGTGAAATATGAGGTAAGTGTTATTGTTGAATTAAATGGAAATTGAATTAAGTGATGGATAAGTATTATATTGAATTGTATATTGATGAGAAAGTAAAATTAAATTTAGTTGTGAATAAATTGAAAATGAAATTGGAATGGATATAAATGATAAACTAGATAAATATGTGCACAAAGGAGCTATAGAATTATAGAAATAATGAAGTTCATGATCCAATAATAAGGAAATTTCGAGGACGAAATTTTTTAGGGGGGAAGAATTGTAACAGCCCAATTTTAATAGTGTCGGAACAGTGATTCGAGATCACTAAATCTGACGAAAAGTTAGAAAATTTTGTTAATCGATAATTATAAGTTAAGTGTGATTTTAGAAATATTTTAAAATTAGTGAATTTTGTGAACTGAAAGAAATAATTAGAAAAATTGGGCCAAAAACGAGGTATTGAGACCTCGAATTTATAAAGTGAGCCATAAATATTTCTAAAAATATTTATGGAGTGTCATTAAGTTATTATTAAACTTTCGTTAGAAAATTTTAACGTTTGGGTAGGAAATTAAATGAAAAGGACTAAATTGAAATGAAAGTAAAAGTTCAATTATAGATTAAAAGAAATTATGAAGGGTCAAAATGGTAATTATACCATTTTGTATAGTGAGGCGCTATAACATAGAAAATCTGAGATTTTTAAGGATTATTATTATTATTATATATTATTTATTATTTATTATATTATTATATATAAACAAACAAAAGGAAAGAAAAAAAAGGGGGGAAAGAGAACAGAATAGGCAAAAGAAACAGAGAGCATACGAAACAGGGGAGAAGGAAAGAAAAGAAAAAGGAAAAACTAGGGATTTAAAGCTTGAAGTTTAAATTGGTAAGTCAATCAAGTCCTATTCTCTTAATTTTGATGTTTTAGAAGCTTTAAAGCAAGATTTTGATGAAACTAAGTTGACATTTTGAGAGTTTTTAGGTTTTCAAGTGTAGTTGATGTTGAAGAAAAAGATGAATCAGGGATTAAATTGAATGAAATTTAAGTTAGAATTAGTAAGAGGATTAAATTGTAAAGTATGCTATAAGCTGTGTTAGAGGGATTAATTTGGAAGAAATTAGAAATTAAAGTTTTAATATGAATATTAGATAGTCAAGTTGAATATGGAAGGAATTTAAGAAGAAGCAAAGTATGAATTAAGTTAAGAAAATAAGTAAACTTAATCAGGATTAAATTGTAAAATGAGTTATAAGAAAACAGTTTTGGGACAGCAGCAGTAAGGTAACTTTGAAAAATCACCAAAAATGGTAGAAATTGAATTAGAAGTTGAGTGAGATATGAAATTAAAGCTTATTGAGTCTATTTTCATATGAAAGAAACAGAGAAAGAAAATAAATTCTGTATTTTGAGATATTTAGATTTTGGTAAGACTGGTTCAGAGTGAATTCGAGATCCCCTGTTCTGACTTGGAAAAATCATCAAAAATTGTATAAAAATAATTTGGGAACATAATTTATATGGTTAGATTTCTTAATGAGTCTAGTTTTAGAATAAATAAACTATAACATCATCTGAATTCTATATAAAAAGATAATTAATTTTTAGTGAAGAAGGGTCGGAACTGCCAGACAGCAGAACAGGGGTGAATTTAAAGAATAAACTGTACTAATTGGCAAAATAAAAAATTCTGAAAATTTTATGGCAAGAAGATATGTGAGTCTAGTTTCAGGAAAAATTAACGGTTCTTCATTTGGAGTTCTGTAGCTCTGGAAATAAATAATTTAGTGACTATAACTCAAATGGACAGTTTTGAATATACTTATGAATAATTAATGAAATTATTGATAATGTTACTTATAGCATGTTATATACATTAAGGATGTGGAATGGAGAGGAGGAGGAGGAAAATATGTATGAATATTCAGCTAGCATGGCTAATTTGTAATGTTTTAGGCTCAGGGACTAAATTGAATAAAAGTAAAACTTTATGATTAGTTTTGTAAAAATGTTGGAAATGACCAATTTACATGGAATGGATTATTTTATTATTGAAAATTGCAAAATTGAATGAAATTATTAATTTAGATTAAGATCGGTTGAAAATCGATGAAAATAGAAAATTACCAAAATGCCCTTAAATCTTGGTATTTCTGCAAATTTAGCCAGGTAAGTTCGTATAACTTTAATTATGTGATATAAAGAAATATAAGTTGATAGTATGTGAAATATTGATATGATGAATTAACTAATTTATGTTTATGAATAAACGGCAAGAGAATGATATTTATCATTACATGTAAATATGTGATTATCTTTAATATGTAAATAAAAGGTAATTAAATAGGTTGAGACGAGAAATAAATTCAAGTAAGACATGAAATGAGAAAAATAAATATGTTTAAGGGATAATATGTTTGATTTTGATTGGTTTCAAATATAAATGCTAGATGAAATAAAATGTCTGATAAATAAATTTGTAATTCCGGTAATGCCTCGTACCCTATTCCGACATCGAATACGGGTAAGGGGTGTTACACACCTCCTCAAGAGATCTTTGAATCTCTCCCATGCGTCGTATAGCGTCTCTAAATCCATTTGCACAAAAGAAGAGATATCATTTCGTAATTTGGCTATTTTGGCCGGTGGAAAATATTTCATTAAAAACGTTTCGGTCATCTGATCCCATGTAGTGAATGACCCGCGTTGTAACGAGTTTAACCACTGTTTGGCTTTATTTCTCAATGAAAAAGGGAATAACCAAAGACGTATGGCATCATCAGAAACACCATTTATTTTGAAGGTATCATAGAACTCCAAAAAGTTAGCTATGTGCGTGTTTGGATCTTCGTCCTGTAAACCATCAAATTGAACAAACTGTTGAATCATTTGTATTGTGCTAGGCTTTAATTCAAAATTGTTAGCAGATATAGCAGGCCTAACAATACTAGATTCTGCTCCTGTTAAATGCGGTTTCGCATAATCAAACATTGTACGTGGAGCATTATTTTCCCCCGCATCGTGTGGTTGTGGGTTGTTTTCGTCCATCCCTTCAATAGGATTGGATCTGTTTTCTTCCTCTCTTTCTGTGTTATCTAGGGCTCGCCTGGTTTCCCGACGATTCCTACATGCGGTAGCTTTGATTTCACTGTCGAATATCAAAGGTCCTCTCGGGTTCCTTCTAGTCATAAACTAGAGGTACCTGCTAGAAAGAAGAAAGAAAGAAAATTTCAACTAAAAGTAAAAATAAAAACAAAAACAAGAAATAAATTGTGAAAAACAAAAATTAGGGCTAAAGTAATAAAAATAGAGTTTTCTTAATATTTTAGTTCCCCGACAACGGCGCCAAAAACTTGATCGTGTCAAAATCAGAGCTTTAAATATTTATAAAAGAATGATCAAACCTGGAGACTAACTTTGACAACGATTAAAGGCAAGTGTACCTATCGAACAGTAGTATAGCTTAGGCAAGACCGGATTATCGAACCCAAAGGAACTAAAAGTACTAATACTAACTTTCTTTTTATTATTTAGCCTTAAAATTAGAGTGAAGATTGCTTTAAACTAAATTGTCGAAGACTTAAACTAAGGACACAAAGACAAGAAGAACGAATTGGAAAATAACTTTGAAGAAAAACTCAGTTGATTGCGACGATACCTTCGGGAAGAATCCACTAGACTTCACTTATTATCTAACCCTAAATTATATGATTTCTTTACTTAGCTTGATCTGTGAGACTCCCTAACCTATAATAAACCCTCTCTCGAGGCGAATAACGTCTAACCCTAGGTTAATTAGTGGAACTCTCGTTCGCTTATAATAACCCCCTAGGATAGCAGTAAATCGATCAATGGACTCCCATATTAGGTTTCACCCTAATCCGGCAAAATCTCGTAACCCTATCTCTAGGCGTTCGATCAACTCCGCTTAATTATGTTAGATCTTCTCTTAAGCAGGGTCTATTCCTCCTCTACCTAAGCACATTAGATTTGGATTAAGCAACATAATTAAGAACAAACTAAGTAATTATCATATAACTTAAAAATCAAATAACAAAATCCATCTAGGTTTCATCCTCTTCAGGTATCTGAGGGGTTTAGTTCATAATGAATAAAGAAAACATTGCAAGAGAAAAGATAAAACAAAACATAAGAAAACCCTAAAACCCCCTGAAGGAATTGAAGGAGAATTCCGTCGTCTTGAGTATAATTCCGGCTTCTTGGGATGATCAACTGGCTATCCTCATGTTATTCCCTAACTCTGACCTTCTCGGCTTGGCTCCTTGGCCTAGCTTTCGATGTCCTTCAAAGGTGGTACTTGGGGGATATATATAGGCTCTTGGAATACGATCATTTCTCCCTAAGTATTCTTTTCCGACTGAAATTGCTCTTTCCAGCGACAGAGGCACGGCCATGGCATACACCCGTGTGGATCGAGACCTGACCGTGTTCGGGTTTCTAACTTGAGGCACGTCCGTGTGTGACGGAGTTGAGGCCGTGCTCTAGGTGTTCGTCGAGGCACGGCCGTGTGGACTTTGGGCCAAGCCGTGTCAATTTTGTGCTAAGGCCCATTTACTCCGTTTTGGGCCCATTTCGTGTTCTTTTCATCCTCGGGTGCTTTCCTGAGTATAAGACATGAAAAGAAAGGATTACAAGCACCTTTTTATATAAAACAAGGAATAAATCATCCAAAAGCATATTAAATGTGGGATTAAAATATGTTATTTTTACGGTTTATCAATTAACCTAGGGTTAGACGTTATTCGCCTCGAGAGAGGGTTTAATATACATTAGGGAGTCCTGCGGATCAAGTCAAGTGAATAAATCGTATGGTTCAGTGTTAGATAACAAGTGAAGTCTAGGTGGATTCTTCCTGAGGGTATCATCTTAATTCAACTGAGTCTTCCCTCAAGTTATTTCCCAATTCATTCTTTGTGTCTTTAGCTTAGTAGCCGTTAGATCTAAACAACTTCACTTATTTTAGGCTAGATAATAAAAAGAGGGTTAGTATTAGTACTTTTAGTTCCTTTGGGTTCGACAATCCAGTCTTACCTAAGCTATACTACTGTTCGATAGGTACACTTGCCTTTAATCGTTGTCAGAGTTAGTTTGCAGGTTCGATCATTCTCTTTATAAATTTTAAGAATCTGATTCCAGCGATCAGACGTCGACAGTGGCCAATTTTGGCTTTTGCCAAAACTCAGTTTTTTGCGTTTCAAGAACACACCTGGTATCGTTCTAATGCAAAAACACTCCCGAGACCACCAGAACCTATAATTGAACGATAAACCATCGCATTAGCCGCTTAAATTGATACCAAATCGAACTACCATGAAACAGACAATCCTTTAAACCACAAAAACCCTTACCGTCGAATGAACAACGACAATTCGTACCACTACAGCCCCGATTGAAAGCCCCAACCTCTTATTATTCACTGATTCCTTAACCCAAAATAGATACTACACTTACCACACTTGCCAGAAACGCACAAAGAACACCGACAAATTGAGAATCAAAATTGAAAGATAGAATTTCGACAGAGTTTCAACCACCAGAAAGTAAAAAATAAAAAAAAAGACAAAGTGGATGATGGGGAAAAAGAACGTGAAAATTACGGAAAAGGCAAAAATTTAACAAAAAAATCAAATATAATTAGATAGAACTTATTTGCCACATCCCTAAAATCTCTCCCACTAACCTACTACCACTCAGAATTTCTACTCAACCGAAACTCTCTCAGACAACCGAGCAAAAATATAACATCCATGCTCGCGCAGGAATTCGAACACAAGACCTTTAATGCACTAATTCTCTTACCACTTGAACTAGCAAGCTCATTCTGATATGAATTTACAGGTAATTTAATATAAGCCCACTGAACAAAGATAATGTTTGATTCAAAAAATAACAAAATTTAGCAAAGGTGAGACTTGAACCCAAGACCTCACACACATATCCAGAGCACTTAACCACTGAAGTAGATACACATTTTCTGTCAGATTTTACAAAAATAGAAATAAATTATTCAGGGCGTCACAAAAGGAACGTCGTTCGAGGTAAAGTCAGGGTTTGATCCATTTACTACCCACTTTTTGTGGATTACAGAACGAAAATTCAAACACCCACCTTAAAGAGTTCCATATGGTGTGCATGAGCATAAAGCCTCAAGGAGTAACCGAAGACCAAATCAAACCTCGTGCTTTTCCTTTCTCATTAGCCGACTTTGCTAGAGAGTGGTTATTTTATTTACCCCCGGGATTTATTAACACATGGTTTGATATGTCTCGTTTATTTCTTGATTGGTTCTTCCCTATAGCTTGAGTGGTCGAACTATGGAGAGACATCGTGGGAATCCATCAGAAAGAGACTGAATCACTCTACGATTACTGGGAGTGATACAAAAAGTTGTGTGCAAGTTACCTACAACATGGACTAACTGAACAGTCACTCTTGCAGTATTTTTATGAGTGATTGCTTCCGATGGAAATGAAAATGATAGATGCTGCAAGTGGAGGGGCACTTGTTAATATGAC
Organism: Gossypium australe; assembly: GCA_005393395.2. Lineage (NCBI taxonomy): Eukaryota > Viridiplantae > Streptophyta > Magnoliopsida > Malvales > Malvaceae > Gossypium > Gossypium australe. The sequence goes on from CM016617.1 coordinate 11,746,517, forward strand.
GCCTCAGAGAGCTAGAGAGTTGATTTCGACCGTGGCTGCTAACTCTCAACAATTCCAATCGGCCACAGAACCCACGAGACAAGTTCATGTGTTAAGTTTTCTATCTCTAGAAGAGAAAATTGATTAGCTAACTAACGTTGTTCAGACTTTTCTTACAGATAAAATGGGCCCAGCACGGTTGTGCGAAATTTGCGCTAAACCAGACCATTCGGCGGACTCATGTCTGATTTTATATGATGATTTGATTGAACAACCAAATGTTGTCGTGAACTTTCCACGACCGCCTCAAAGGCGATATGACCCTAACTCGAACTCGTATAATATGGGGTGGAAAGATCACTCGAATCTAAGTTATGGGTCGAATACTCAGTTCAATCAATTGTACCAATAAAGGCTGCCTCCGAGTTAACAGTTACCACCCCAAAGTCATCTTTGGAAGCCATAGTGGAAAGGCTAGCCAATAGTACTAAGAAGTTTCAGCAAAAAACTGAAATACATTTGCAGGAGTTAGATAAGAAAGTGAGCAAACTTGCACTCACGATTAGTCTTTTGGAGTCCCTAGGTAAGTTGTCGTCCCAAACTGAGCCTAATCCTCGACACAATGTAAGTGCTATGACGTTAAGGAGTAGAAAGGTTTTAGAGCCCGTACCTGGCACGAGTCGTGCCCATGACGCTGGTCGAGATAAGAAGAAACTTGACACAAAGGCTCTAGTGGAGTTAACACCACAAAAATCATTTGCAGTACCACCTCCGTTTCCTGGAAGACTGGTCCAATGCAAGAATGAGCAAGAAGAGAAGAAGATCCTCGACACCTTTCGAAAGGTAGAAATCTACATACCTATTCTTGATGCGATTAAACAAATTCCACGGTATGCAAAATTCTTAAAAGAATTATGCACAAGTAAGAAGAAGCTCTTGGGCAATGAAAAGGTGAGTGTCGGAGAAAATGTCTCCGACATTTTACAAAGGAAAATACCACCTAAATGTAAGGACCAAGGTATGTTTTCCATATCTTGCAAAATAGGTAGTGTCGGTATTAAAAAAGCCATGTGTGACTTAGGCGCATCAATTAATTTTATGCCTTTGTCAATTTATAAACTACTTAATGCGGGTCCTTTGAAGGAAACAGGTGTAATTATTCAACTTGCAGATAGGTCTGTAGGCAACCAGAAGAAGTGTTGGAAGACATTCTTGTTAAGGTAAATGAACTGATATTTCCTGCAGACTTTTACATCATCAATATGGAGGATGACAACTCAACCAATTTGTTTGAGATACTTCTTGGGATACCATTCTTGAGTACCGCGCGAACAAAAATTGATGTTTGGAGTGGAACACTCACCATGGAATTTGACGATGAAGTGGTTAGGTTTAATGTTTATGAGGATATGGGACATCCCAATGATAAGTTACAAATCGTACCTTACAGGAATGTAGATCTCGATGTTAAGCAAGAGGAATTATCAATGACCCAAAAACCAATAAGTGAAGCTGTCATGAAAGCCTCAAAATTAGATCTGAAACCGTTTCCAAAATGTACAAGGATTCCAATAGAGAAAAATGCAAACTTGAACGGAGAAGCTCAAAGACACCTCAATCCACTAATGATAGGGGAATCTGGGAAGGGCTTCAAGGATAGTGGGCAAAGGTCAAAACTTTTCTGCAAGAACATCCAAGTGCACGAGATGGAAAAATTAATTCTTAATGAGCCAAACGGATAACATTTAAGGTCATCGAGCTAACGACATTAAACAAAAGTGCTTTTTAGGAGGCAACCCAAACTTATTTTTAATTTATTAAACTTTTTTTTTGAATTTTAGTTTAATTTGGATTAAAAATAAAATGAATAATAACCAGATTATTATTTAATCAGGTTAATGTGCTACTTTCAGGTACGTAATGAAGGTTGTCAATTTTCCCAAAATAAGATACTGATGGTGGCGTGGGCACGTCGTGCTAAATTCTAACAATTATTTCCCAACATCGACAACATCGTTATAAACATATGGGAAGTGTTCTTAACCTTTCTCTTTGCTTGTTGTTTGAGTTACTGAACTTTATTGCATAAAAAACATGCTTGAGGACAAGCATAGATTAAGTGGGGGGATGAAAATGGTAAGTATGCATGGATGATTGATTGATTTTTGTTACATGTTTCTTTTTTTGCATATGTTCAATCTTATGCTAGATTTATTCGATAGTTTATTTGACATTGAGCCTCTAATCTCATTACTTAGTCCATTTTGGACAATTGGGCAATTTTTGAATTAAAATGTTCAAGTATCTAGATTAATCGACATGTGTGTTTTAAAGTTGATATATGTAACTTGATTTTTCATATAAATTGACTATTTGGAAAAAAAATATTTGCTTGTACATAAGTAAATAAATAAAATGAAAAATAAATAAATTAATAAAGGCTCAAGTTATGAGTGAAAGATTCGAAAACATGACCGAATTTAGTAACCGAGGTGAGGTGCTTGGGTTGTCATCTTATCTCGCGTAAAAAGGTTCGAGTGAGAAATCGAAGACTTACAAACATTTCGCTAATTGAGCCTCCAAAAAAAAGACTGTTTGAATTGAGTAACCGAGATAGGGTGCTGGGGTTGTCATCCTAGTTCGCGTAAAAAGGTTTGACTATGTCTAAATTTTTTTATTAATGCGTGATTAATTAATAATACCTTGCAAATTTTGGATTCAAACTCAATTTAGTGAAATGATTTAGTTCACATATTTCAGTTTTATGACACTTGTTGGTCAAACTATATATTCTGAGCATTTATTTGTTTTTGCCTATTTTGTTTGCATTGATTATGGATGTGGAAAAGAGGCTCGATTTTTAATAAATTGTAGAATAATTTCTAATGTTTGAAGGAACAATATGCTTGAGGACAAGCATGAGCTAAGTCAGGGGATTTGATAACATGTTAATTTGCATGACATTTTGTGTTTAATTCGGCTTATTTTTTAATTGATCCCTGCTGAATTAATGCTTTTATGTTTTAATCTTGTCAGGATGAAATTGGGATGCTAAGAGTCAAAAACGAGTAGAAAATGACTAAATTGAAACACAATCAATAAAATGAGGCCGAATAAAAAATATAGAAGAAGTCAATGACTCATCAGATTCTTTTGACTTTGTAAAAGCCAAAAATAGAAAAAAAAATCTTATTTTATTTTTATTTAATTATAATTATATGTTGAAGTGGTTAAAGCCAAAATTAGTAAATTCCATGTATATAAATAGGGCTTTAATGTATTTAGAAAAGACACATTTTAATTTTACATCTTTGATTTTCATTTGGAATTTAAGAGAAAATATTTTTTTTCTTCCAATTTAGGCGTGAGCATTCTGTTGCTTCCATTTCCATTTCTTTGTTCTTTCATTTCCCAATTTCCTCCATTATCATCAAATCATCTTTCATAAACCTATAAGCATGATTAAACCTTGCTTCACTAAATTCCATCTTAGCTTTAGACCGGTGTTCTTTATGGCCAGGGATCGTGAGATACGTATCCATCCTAAAAATCATTCCAATCGATATTCACATTTTTCTTAATTATCAGGATTGACAACTTATCCCTTAAAGTTAACTCAATTTCAAGTCAAAAAGTGCACAATGGGTTGGGGTCATGTTTGCTAACAGTTGGAGAAACAAGTCGGTCGTGCTGTATTCGGATCTTCGAGAAAAAATCAAGGAAGAAATGATCGGGTTTAAACGACCCACATGGTTGAGGCCATTAATTCAAGTTGGGTTCTTTAGAGCACAAGGCTGTTGGAATCTTGAATTGGGAACACGTGTATCTCAGTTAGATAATCGATAAGGGTTGGTTTACAGGTCATACCGGGACCAGGTACGAGAGGAAAATTGGTGGTTAGGACGTTCTGAACTGCTATGACCAGTTTATTGTTTGGGGGAGAAAATTAATTTTCAAGGATCTATTCAAAAATTCGGAGTCCATCGAGTCTAAGGCTAAGGCTTATTATCTTTGATTACAAAATCTGAATTTAATTTCTAATTTAATTAATTATTTATTTATTATGTTTCAATTATTTAGTTTCTAAACATTTCAAAACTCTCCTGATTTATTTGTTTATTTTTTAGGGAGTCATGGGCACAACTTTTGCCATGACTTTCGGCATGACAAAAATTCTGATCACAAGTTAAACACTGCAGTTGATTATAACACCCAATCCCTATGACTCGACCCTACTACCACTCTTAACTACTATTAAGAGTTATTTTGTAGGAATTATTTTTAGTGGTTTCGACACCCATCACTTATTCAAGGTTTCATCTCTTTCCATCATCGATATTCATCGCAACATTCATACATCATTATTATAATAAATGTCTAGAATCACAATTTAAATCCATGATCTTTGTTGATACCATGTTTTCAATAGAAGTGAAGAAAGGTTGGGTGAAGAAATAGAGAAGAAGAAGATCCAATAAATGGAGGTCTGGCCTCCTTCCTCCTAAAAAGGGTATTTGAAATCATATAAAAGTGGGTTTTCCTATTGGGTCAGACTTCGGGTCAGATTATTATATAATATATTTTATTATAATTGTATAACAATTTGTCCCCTATCCTGTCGAAGATGAGTTATAAAGTGACTCTTCTGAGACAAGCTTACACTTATAATGTGTTTAGTTTGGGGCTTACTATATAAGTTTTAACTTGAAATTTTATTGAACAAATTTTGTTGTCTGATAGTGTGGAATAGGAGTCAAGACTTGTAATGCAGAATATTGTGAATTGTATTTACCGTAAGAACAAATTTTGTAAATTGGTAGACTCAGAGGGAATTGTTCAATATCAGCTGCAATCTTAAATTAGCGAGTTGTGTGGAGTTACGATATTAAATTAGCTAACTCAAATAATTGGAGGTTACGAGCTTAACTATGTAACAGCCCAATTACGACCCTAATAGGAACGGTGGTTTCGGGACCACGAATCCGAGTCAAAAATCTTGTGATATTTATTTATTTTATCTAATGTGTGTTGAATTGTGTGAATTTGATTATTTGGTATGTTTGAATTAAGAGAATGGATCTAATAGGTAAAGTATAAAAGTAACATTCAATAAATGGAAAGGTTTAATTTAAGTGTGGTATAAAAAGAAGGGGGTTTGCATGTCAAATAACCCAAAAATGTGGGTTGTGGACGGCAATGATGAGTGAATATATATATTAAGTGATTATATGTTAATGGAATTTTAATTGATTATTTGAAGTAATGAAAATGAATAAAGTATAATAAAAATAAGAAATACATTTTTTTTATTTCTCTCTTGCATCTTCCTCACCATTTTCACGAAACAAAAGAGAGGAAGGGGAGAAATTTTTAGCTTCCATGGCCAGCCATTGCATGTGCCCTTAAGGTGAGGTATTTAGTTTAATTTTGATAAATTCTTGCATGGTTGTGTTGGTTATCATGAATGCTATCAAATATATGTAAAAAAATTTTGAGTTTAAAGGTTCTCCTAGGTTCGGCCATGGATGAGCATTATGGTTTTATTATGTTTGATGAAAGAACATTGAATATATTTAGGACATCAACATGTTGAATAGGAAATTTTAGATAATAGGTATGTGTCAAGGTTTGGATTTTTGGAAATAAATAGTTGAGAGCATAATTGCATAAACAAATAGTTTATATGAACTTGTGAATGAGGGAAGGAGATTCGGCTCTTAAGGGGTTAGACCGAATTTCATGAAATTCTTGTGTTTTGTTTGGGGACTAAATTGCAAGGAAACTGAAACTAAGGGGGTAAATTTGCAATTATATAAATTACGTATATATGGGTGAGATTAACCTATTTTAACTAATGAAAGGTTAAATTGTACAAAAATTGAGTTGTATGGATTCGTATAAGGGTAAATAGCATTCGGCCATGGAGAATTAAAATTGAATTAAGTACATTTTGTGCATTGTATGCTTGGAACTTAATTGAAAAGTTGTGAAATCATAAGGGTAAAGTAGTGAAAATTATATAATCTTGAGTTGGAATTAGATTAAGTAGAAATGCATATGAACAAACTTTATTTGACATTTCATAGATCGTGAACAAAAAGAGAAGGAGCTAGACCGGGGAAAAGCTAAAGTAAACGAATAGCCGGGAAACTCGAGTTTATCGACTTCCAAGGTAAGTCCCTAAGCAATTGGATTAATGTGAATTTTCTCTATGTATATGTATGTATATATTTAAGTAATATAAATGCCTCCATTTTTAATTTGGCCGAATATGGCATAAAGTATATTGTACATGGTAGTTAATTTAATGTGGAATTATAAATTTATGCTTATGTACAATTGAGATAAGAAGTTGAATACACATCATTTTAGATACATGATAATTATACGGATATGAGTTCATGTAAATACAAATACATATATACCTATGCCTATATGTACATCCTCGAGAAAGTCAAATAGGATAGGTTGATTTTATATGTGATTGCCGAATGTGTTAATACCATGTGAATGTGTATATATATGTATATATAGATGAATGGTTTGGATGGTTGAGGTAGGTTTAATGATATGTTTTCGTAGGTGTGACAAGTGTATGTATTTGGATTGAATAAATATTTTGGGTTGACTTGTAGATAATTAGAAATATGAAATAAAGGATAGTAATGATTAAATGCATAATCATGAGTTTGAAAGCACAAGGCCGATTATAATAGTAAGAAATAAAGGAAAGGATTTGGGATCAAATATGTATGATTATGTATGTTAAATGTTACAAGATGTGAAGTTGTATGTTATGTTTAAGTGGGATTGCTAATTGGCATTGTGTGTGCGAAATGGTTAAGTAACGGCTCTCAGTGAGCGATACGTTACGGAAGGTTAGCATTGTGTGTGCGAAAGAGTAAGTAACGGCTCTAAGTGAGCGATACGTTACAGAAGGTTAGCACTGTGTGTGCGAAAGATTAAGTAATGGCTCTAAGTGAGCGATACGTTACGGAAGGTTGGCACTATGCGTGCGAAAGTGTAAGTAACGGCTCTGTGTGAGCGATACGTTACGGGATTGGTACGACAAGTACGAATGTTTGAATTTGGCAAGTTATTTCGGGTTCCAATACGTAGCATGTAAATATTCCGTTTTATTTTGAATGGTAAGTAAGTACAAAATTGGTAGATGATGACCAAATGTGTGTTGTTGATATTGTAGGCTATCAAAGATAAAAGTTGAATCATTTAAAAGCTATTAACTTTGCTTGGTTAAATGTACACTTCTTTTTGCTTGTGACTTACTAAGCTTTAAATAGCTTACCATTGTATTTTGTTTGATTGAGTATAGATCTTTGGAACAAGCTCGCACTCGGGGATCCTTGTCGAAGTCAAGCACATTATCACCTACTTTTGGTATTAATATCATTAGCTTTTAACTTTTGAGATTATGGCATGTATAAGCTTAGACACTTTAAAGTTTTTTTTGGGTTGGAATGTATATATAGAAATCTTGTAAATGACTAAAACTAGGTCAATTGAACTTGTATGAATGATGCCATGGTTGAATATTACTATAAGTTGGTTTGACTTGATGAATGATATGCAACACCACTTGATATTGTAATATGACACAAATGTTTATATGGTGACTGAATGGTAATAGAAAATTTTAGGCATGCTATTATAGGATTAACTAGGGGATTAGATGCAATGGTTAATATTTATATATATATATATATATCTTATACTCGCATGCTAATATAATTGTGTATTCGGTTTTGATTATTAAAGAAGTAACAAATAACGTAATGAGTTTGGTAAGGAGATGGCTTGAATGTTTGAGTAACTACACATATGTGATAATGTCTAATATAGCTAGTGAAACATTGCAAATGAATTCGTTGTTTAATTATAAATGTCACCTGTATGCAAAAGAGGAAAAGTTGTAAATAGAAGTGGAACCATTATATATGAAAATGTTGTACGTGTAAATGTATTGATAATTCAATTTCGTCTACAAGTGATGTAGTTAATTAATTTGGTTAAATACTTTCGGTATGCTCAAATAAAGGTTGGTATGTGATGATTAGAGCCCATTCGGGTTAGGTTTTCTTAGTAATGCCTCGTAACCCAAATTCGGCGACAGATACGGGTTAGGGGTGTTACAAACTCAGCTAACCTTTAATCATTAGATAGGAGCGTAGGTCCACAAGCTATTTCGAAGTTACGAGCTTAACTCAGTTAACTCAAATAACTGGAGGTTCCGAGCTTAACTCAGCTAACCTTTAATTATCGGCTAGGAGCGTAGGTTTGCGAGCTGTTTCAGAGTTACAAGCTTAACTCAGGTAACTCAAACAACTGGAGGTTGTGAGCTTAACTCAGCTAACCTTTAATCATCAGTTGGAAGCGTAGGTCCGCGAACTATTCCGGAGTTGCAACTCAAATAACTAGAGGTTGCGAGCTTAACTCAGCTAACCTTTAATCATCAGCTAGGAGCGTAAGTCCACGAGCTGTTTTGGAGTTCCGAGCTTAACTCAGTTAACTCAAATAACTGGAGGTTGCAAGCTTTACTCAGCTAACCTTTAATCAACAGTTGGGAGCGTAGGTCTGAGTGCTATTTCGGAGTTGCGAGCTTAACTCATCTAACCTTTAATCATCAGTTGGGAGCATAAGTTCGCGAGCTGTTTCGGAGTTGCAAGCTTAACTTAGCTAACTCAAATAATTGGAAGTTATGAGCTTAACTTAGCTAACCTTTAATCATCAATTGCGACCTCAAATCGACGAGCTGTTGACTAAAAGTGTCCATACATGACACCATAAGTGCCTTTTTGTTCTCTCACAAAGTTGTCTTCCAATGATCTAAACAAGAAGAAGGAAGATGTATCCAAATGATATATTGTTAGGTGTCACCATGAAAACTATAAAAAGAATAATCAGCAAAGCGATGTAGGTTCCACATGATTGATATATTGATAAAAATATCTGCCTAATTCCACTAAGGAATGATGCTACCGTTCTCTCATAGCAGAAGGACGTGTTTGGGGATACATATACTGACAAGAGGACAAATTTGTTTAGACCGTCTTTCAAGATGCTGAACCTAACAAGAGGACAAGGGGTGTGTTGCACAATTATTGATAATGAAAAAAGCACCTCAAACCCATGGTTATGTATTGCACAGAAGCAACCAAGCAAAGCTATCTCTAGAAAGTTCCATGAGTTGTGATGTTCAAGGACACCTAACTACAACATGATCTCAAAATTTGAGGAAGCAAACATTAGAGATCAAATCGATCTGAAAAAAAGGTACAATAATGCGAAGTGAGCTTCACAAAGAAAAATCAGAGACCGACGTATTTTTCTGCTCATGTTGTAGCTCAAAAGATAGATAAAAAAGAAATAAATATTTTGCAACTAGAAATAGTCCAGAACATGGTATCATTTATTTGCTTCAACTATACAAGGCAGGGTCAGCAACTACGTTTATTCAACACTTCAGATGCTGCAAGAAATAAACCAAATATAACCATAAATTATAATACCCTAAAATAATACTAACAAAGCCTATATCATTCAATGAAATTCACTGCAATTCGACAAGCAACTCAAAGTCCAATTATTTTACCGCTTCTGGAAAAAGGAGTAAGGACAAAATAAACAAGGTATATATTATAATAATCATTTGTCAATTTTATATAGCTTTTATAGAAGAAAGTAACGAAACCAATTTAATAAATTGTTTATTTTCAAATTTTCAAAATGAAAAAGAGCTTGAAATCTAAACTTTTTAAAATAAATTTCAGATCTAAACTGTGGAAAAACTAACATTTCAACCTTAAAACAACTAAAAGAAATTAACTTTGCTGAAATCTTTAAAGAAATCAACAAGATTATATCCCCTTATAAGAATGTCAAAGAATAGTGTGCCAGAATATATATATACATGAAAGGTTTACCCAAACACAAAAGCTGAGTGATAAACCGTAAAAGTAACATATTTTTATCCCACATTTAATATGCTTTTGGATGATTTACCCCTTGTTTTATATAAAAAGGTGCTTTTAATCCTTTCTTTTCATGTCTTATACCCAGGAAAGCACCCAAGGATGAAAAGAATACAAAACGGGCCTAAAACGGAGTAAATGGGCCTTAACACAAAATCGACACGGCCTGGCCCAAAGCACACACGGCCATGCCTTGACGAACACCTAGAGCACGGCCTCAACCTCGCCACACACGGCCGTGCCTCAAGAGAAATCCGAGCACGGTCAGGTCTCGATCCACACGGGCGTGTGACATGGCCGTGCCTCTAACGCTGGAAAGAGCAATTTTAGTCGGAAAAAGATACTTAGGAAGAAAGAATCGCGTTTCAAGAGCCTATAAATAACCCCCAAGTATCACCTGTTGAAGGGAGCGAAAGTGAGGCCAAGGAGCCAAGCCGAGAAGGTCAGAGTTAGGGAATAACGCGAGGATAGCCAGTTGATCCATCTCAAGAAGCCAGAGTTATACTCAAGAAGGCGGAATTCTCCTTCGATTCTTTCAGGGGGTTTTAGGATTTTTCCTATGTTTTGTTTTATCTTTTCTCTTGCGATGGTTTGTTTATTCATTTGAACTAAACCCCTCAGATACCTGAAGGGGATGAAACCTAGATGGATTTTATTATTTGATTTTTAAGTTATATGATAAATTACTTAGTTTGTTCTTAATTATGTTGCTTAATCCAAATTTAATGTGCTTAGGTGGAGGAGGAATAGACCCTGCCTAAGAGAAGATCTAACATAATTAAGCGGAGTTGATCGAATGCCTAGAGAAAGGGTTACGAGATTTTGCCGGATTAGGGTGAAACCTAATATGGGAGTCCATTGATCGACTTACTGCTGTCCTAGGGGGTTATTATAAGCGAACGAGAGTTCCACTAATTAACCTAGGGTTAGACGTTATTCGCCTCGAGAGAGGGTTTAATATAGGTTAGGGAGTCCTACGGATCAAGCTAAGTAAAAGAAATCATATAATTGAAGGCTAGATAATAGGAGAAATCTAGGTGGATTCTTCCCGAGGGTATCATTAAAATCAACTAAGTTTTTCCTCAAGGTTATTTTCCAATTCGTCTTTTTTGTCTTTATGTCTTTAGTTTAGCTGTCGCCAATTTAATTTAAAAAATAATCTTCACTCTAACTTTAAGGCTAAATAATAAAAAGAAAGTGAGTATTAATATTTTTAGTTACTTTGGGTTCGATAACCGGTCTTGCCTAAGCTATACTACTGTTCGATAGGTACACTTGCCTTAATATCATTGTCAGAGTTAGTCTCCAGGTTTGATCATTCTTTTATAAATATTTAAAGCTCTGATTTTACAGCGATCAAGTTTTTGGCGCCGTTGCCGGGGAACTAAAATATTAAGAAAACTTTATTTTTATTACTTTAGCCCTAATTTTTATTTTTCGCAATTTATTTTTCTTTTTGTTTTTATTTTTGTTTACTGAAATTTTCTCTATTTCTTTTCAAACAGGTACCTCTAGTTTATGAATAGAAGGAACCCGAGGGGACCTTTCGTATTCGACAATGAAATCGAAGCTATTGCTCGTAGGAATCGTCGGGAAACCAGGAATCGTAGGAATCTAGTATTGTTAGGCCTGCTATATCTGCTAACAATTTTGAATTAAATCCTAACACAATACAAATGATTCAACAGTTTGTTCAATTTGATGGTTTGCAGGACGAAGATCCAAACACGCATATAGTTAACTTCTTAGAGTTCTGTGATACCTTCAAAATAAATGGCGTTTCTGATGATGCCATACGTCTTCGGTTATTCCCTTTTTCATTAAGAAATAAAGCTAAACAATGGTTAAACTCGTTACAACGAGGGTCAATCACTACATGGGATCAGATGACCGAAAAGTTTTTGATGAAATATTTCCCACCGGCCAAAACGGCCAAATTACGGAATGATATCTCTTCTTTTGTGCAGATGGATGTAGAGACGCTATACGGCGCATGGGAGAGATTCAAAGATCTCTTGAGAAGGTGCCCACACCATGGCCTACCCTTGTGGCTACAAGTCCAAACCTTTTACAACGGTGTAAACCCCTCAACGAGACAACTTATAGATTCAGCCGCCGGTGGAACACTGAACAACAAAACCCCAGAAGCAGCCTACGAGTTCATTGAGGAGATGTCATTAAACAATTATCAGTGGCAAGCTTCAAGGACCAAACCGACAAAATCGACAGGAGTTTTCAACATCGATGCCATGACCATGCTATCAACACAGCTAGAGATGATGAATAAAAAGCTTGATAATTTGTGTTCATCACCAGTACATCCAGTCATGCAGTGCGATGCAAGTGGAACTGTGGCGAATCCTGAGTACCCACCCTACCAACCAGGAGCAGAAGATGAACAGATGAACTACATAGGTAATAATTTTCGATCTAATAATAATCCTTATGGTAACACTTACAATCCAGGTTGGAGGAACCACCCAAATTTTTCGTGGGGAAGACAAGGAAACCAAGGAAATCAAAGGCAACAACCTCCTCAAAACTTCCAAAATTAGCCCTATCCACAAGAAAAGAAACCATCCTTCGAGGAACATCTTCAAGAAACTGATAGAGCAGTCAAAAGTAACGAGAGACGACTCGATGAAATTGCTAAGTCAGTTAAGGAGGTGACTAATGCAGTCGAACAACTCGCAAAACTAATGTCAGAACGACCGCAAGGACGTCTACCAAGCAGCAATGAAGTTAATCCTAAGGAGCAAATTCAAGCAATCACAGCTCAGGACAATAACGAATTAGCTGAACCGAATTCAATACCGGAAAAGAAAGTAGACGAAGGTAAAACAGAGGTACCACAAGAGAAGTCAAAACCGGTTATTAAGGAATATCAACCTTGCATACCTTATCCTGAAGCCATAAAAAGAGACGATTCAGAGGAACAATTCGGTAAGTTTCTTAAACTTTTAAAGAAATTACATATTAACTTACCTCTTCTTGAAGCTCTTTTTCAGATGCCAGATTCGAGAAAATTTTTAAGACAGCTCTTGACCAACAAACGCAGAATAGATGAAGAACACCATGTGGAACTAAACGCAACATGCTCAGCAATATTACAAAACAGACTACCACAGAAACTAAAAGATCCAGGGAGTTTTACAATTCCATGTTTAATTGGTAGCCTACATATTAACAATGTGTTAGCTGATCTAGGGGCAAGCATAAACGACATGCCTTACTCACTGTTTAAACGACTAGGTCTAGGGAAGCCCAAACAAACTAGGATGAGTATTCAATTAGCTGATAAAACTATTAAAATTCCTAGGGGCATTATCGAAGATGTTCTTGTAAAAATCGATAAATTTGTTTTCCCAGTAGACTTTGTTGTCTTAGACATGGATGAGGATAATTCAATCCCTTTAATTTTAGGAAGACCTTCTCTAGCAACTGCCAGAACTAAAATTGATGTTGCTACAGGTGAGCTCATACTTCGTGTAGGCGATGAATCAATTAATCTTCAAGCTCTCGACTCGGCCAGGACAACAGTCGATGAAGGTAAGAAAGCCATTTCAGTTAATAACCATATTATTCAATCTTCATCACAGGAAACAGCACAAAGCCTAAGCCCCGAGCCGGCTCATATAGACAATTTAGAGAATCAGAAGACAGAAATCAAAAGAGAGCTAGATTCACACAAAGAAAAACCCAAGGAACCACAAGAAGAGCTCATGGGGACATCAAATCACTTCAAAATAGGACATGAAGTACTGTTAGACAAAACCGATCCCCAAATCACTATCACAGACCTGAAAGCAAAGAGAGAGATCCTTCTCAAAGTACATGATATCTTCCCAAACGGCATAGTCGAGGTAAGCAATCCAATATTCCGCACTTCCACAGAAAACGCTTCTCGACTTCAACATTATCAAGAAAACGGAACTGTAAGCATGAGGGAAGATATTCAAACCTTTAAACCTCCCTAAAATTTTCAAACACAAGGAAGTCTAGCTAAAGACTATAAACGAGCGCTTCTCGGGAGGCAACCCGAGCACTAACCTTATTTTTTTTCCTTTGTTTTTATTTATTTTTTCCTTATTCTTCTCTTTTTCCTTTTTAAACTAACCAAAAATGCAGGTTTTCCAGGCCACACGGCCTTACACACGGCTGTGTCCGTGGCCGTGTGGACCACCTAAACCACCACACTGACAGGACACAAGCCGTGCAGTCAGCCCAACCACCCTCCCCAACGTCACGGATCCAACAAACCCTTCCCACGGGCACCGACAGAAAGAACACGCTCGTGCTACACAACCGTGTGAAATTACTGAGGTTACTGACTTATAAAACACGGGGGAGTCACGCCCGTGCATAATGACCATGCCAAAAGAAAGAATTCACAAGCACGGGCATGGGAGGACCAAGCACGGCCAAAAGGGTGACAACACCCCCTATAACACGGCCGTGTGAGGTGGCCGTGTAATTTGACACACCTTGTGACCACGGCCGTGGGGGAGCACAAAATCTGAAATTCTATTTAAACCTCTCACCTCTTCTCCTCCCCTCCATCTAATTTTTCCTCTCATTTTCACTCTCTTCAGTCTCAGACCCTTCAAGACACTAGATCATTGAGCAAATCAACACCATGCTGAAGAAGCGGAAGAAACTACGCATAGACTCCTTAACCAAGAACGATCAACATGAGTTCATGCCGGCAGCTTCGTCTCAACACCAAGCCAAGGATCTTTGAGACCAATTAGTTCGCCAGGTGTTAGGGAATCACGCCGACCACCACGACAACCTCACCACTCTCACCACCGCCACCACATCCCCAATCTTAGCATTGATTCCCACCTTGCGAACCATCCTTTAATAAGGACTTCATAGTCCATTAGTACTTTATTATCATTTCAGTTTTCTTCTTAGTCTCATTCACTTTAGCTTGCTTTTCTTTAATTTCATCTTTAGTTTATTTATATTATGTTTCAAAAACCCCTGGCTAATCCTTCATGAGTTCCCCAATTTCTTCATCTAGCGCAAAGCTCGGGAACCAGCACCACCACCATACCGACGCATTCGCCGTATCCCCCACGACCCCTACTCTCCTCCAAGGAAACAGCCCACACCTCAGGGAGTATTCTATCCCCTCCCTTTTGATTTTAAATGCATTATCTATATTTGTACATTGAGGACAATGTACATCTTAAGTGTGGGGGGTAAAAATACCTAACTTTCTGCATTATTCTCAAATCCCTGAGGTTAAAAATGGAATAAAATTGCCAAACTTTTTTCATTATTCTCAAATCCCTGATTTAGTCTTGTTTTTATGCAAAGTTATCATATTACTAATTAGGATGAAATTTCTAATAACTTGTGATGATTATTGACATGTTTTAGAATAAGTCATAGTTAATTGTACATTGATGTTTAATTTAAAAGAATACTAGAGAATCAAGCATGATAAGTCTGTTTTTCAGGAATTAAAATTTTTGCTAGGTTGTTGACCTAAATTTAAATACTACCTTGAAATTTAAAATTCATAAGGATGATATCAAAAACACCCATAATTTTTGTGAGTATTTGAACCTTATAGAGCATACATTCTTTTTCATGCTCATTTTTTTTTTAATTATGAGTGTGTCAACTATGAACTGTTATTCTAGAACTTGCCTTTATTATACATGTCGAGACCACAGTTATGATTTGATATATCGAAATGATAAAGGCACCTAGGTTTTAACCCTCTTACTCCACTAAAAAAAAAAACCTACCCTCATAATTAACCCCTAGTGAACCCCATTGAGCCTAACAACCCTTTTATTGACTCACCTACTAATTTTAACCAAAACCCTTTGTATTTTTTTTATCACCAATTCTTTTAAACTACCTTTTTGTCGAGATTTGATGTTAAACAAGTTCCATAACTATGTTTTATATTTCAGTTGTAAAAATTCCTTCATACTATTATACTTAGTTTGTTCTTAAAAAAATTCATTATTAGTACGATAATTAAGTGAGCTTGTATGTTCAAATTCAATTTCTCAAAAAAAAAACTCGTTCTATTAGTGTTTAAAGATTAAGTCATTTTCTAGTTAGGTAATTTATCAAGTCAATCTCGATTCTAACCTTCTAATTCAGCCTTTATCCACACCTTTAACCCTAGCCCCGTTACAACCCTGTCAAAGACCTTTTGATCTGTTTGTCATCTTATATTACAGTGGTGGAGATTTGATTTTCAGGCAAGCCTATAGGATTAACTTTTCAGGTTTGACTTATGAGCGATCCTTTTTCTGAACCTTAAACACTCTAGAGTGATTTGAGTGAATCCTAAGTGAGGATATCAATCCTTTTCGATTTTGAATTAAAGAGGTAGTCATTTAAAAGAAGGAAGACACCGATGTTTTCAAGGTACAAAATTATGACTTATCTCGTTTGAATCTTTAGGACGCTTTAAATCAAACTATCCATGTATGAATTTTCTATGAATTAGTATAAGACATTGTTGATAAAAATTATAGATCATGGAAAGTTCGTTTTAATTGTAAGTTGAGAATTTTGCTTGAGGACAAGCAAAAGCTTAAGTGTGGGGGTATTTGATAAACCGTAAAAGTAACATATTTTTATCCCACATTTAATTGCTTTTGGATGATTTACCCCTTGTTTTATATAAAAAGGTGCTTTTAATCCTTTCTTTTCATGTCTTATACCCAGGAAAGCACCCAAGGATGAAAAGAACACAAAACGGGCCTAAAAATAGAGTAAATGGTCCTTAACACGAAATCGACACAGCCTGACCCAAAGCACACACGGCCATGCCTTGACGAACACCTAGCGCACCAAGTATCACCTGTTGAAGGGAGCGAAAGCGAGGCCAAGGAGCCAAGCCGAGAAGGTCAAAGTTAGGGAATAATGCGAGGATAGCCAGGTGATCCATCTCAAGAAGCCGGAGTTATACACAAGACGGTGGAATTCTCTTTCAATTTCTTCAGGGGTTTTTAGGATTTTTCCTATGTTTTGTTTTATCTTTTCTCTTACGATGGTTTGTTTATTCATTATGAACTAAACCCCTCAGATACCTGAAGGGGATGAAACCTAGATGGATTTTATTATTTGATTTTTAAGTTATATGATAAATTACTTAGTTTGTTCTTAATTATGTTGCTTAATCCAAATCTAATATGCTCAGGTGGAGGAGGAATAGACCCTGCCTAAGAGAAGATCTAACATAATTAAGCGGAGTTGATCGAACGCCTAGAGATAGGGTTACGAGATTTTACCGGATTAGGGTGAAACCTAATATGGGAGTCCATTGATCGATTTACTACTGTCCTAGGGGGTTATTATAAGCGAACAAGAGTTCCACTAATTAACCTAGGGTTAGACGTTATTCGCCTCGAGAGAGGGTTTAATATAGGTTAGGGAGTCCTACGGATCAAGCTAAGTAAAAGAAATCATATAATTGAAGGTTAGATAAAAGGAGAAATCTAGGTGGATTCTTCCCGAGGGTATCATTAAAATCAACTGAGTTTTTCCTCAAGGTTATTTTCCAATTCGTCTTTTTTGTCTTTGTGTCTTTAGTTTAGCTGTCGTCAATTTAATTTAAAAAGTAATCTTCACTCTAACTTTAAGGCTAAATAATAAAAAGAAAGTGAGTATTAATACTTTTAGTTCCTTTGGGTTCGATAATCGGTCTTACCTAAGCTATACTACTGTTCGATAGGTACACTTGCCTTAATATTGTTGTCAGAGTTAGTCTTCAGGTTTGATCATTCTTTTATAAATATTTAAAGCTCTGATTTTACAACGATCACTAAGCAAATTCTTTCCTAATATAAGTTGAGCTGACCGATGCTCATGACTACAAACAAAGTTCTAGAAAAGCAAGATTGTGGGACGAACAATGTTGAACCACATATTTGTTCACTTGTACTACATGTCCTTCAATGCTATATCAACACCATTATTCCTAATATTCAACAATCTAAAGGTTTCCTCTACTAATCTTAAAACACCTAAAGCAGAAACTAAACCTGATAACACAATGAATACCTTGGTCTCTCCATCTACAGTGTAGTAAACATAATTAAATAAAATTTGAGAACATAATGAGTTTTATCTGTTGTTAGGAAGCGAGGAAATGAAAACAAAATTTTCAAATAATATCCTAACAAAAAAATTAACAACTCTTCAAGCTTAATGTTGTAAAATAGAAATAATCTGTAAATGCACAACTTCAGAATTACGTCACTGATGAGAAATTCTAAAGATATATTCAAATTTCTAGAGCCAACCTAATAATGATCCTCTCATGCAAATGTCAAAAGAGAATTCAATAGCACTCAAAATATTGATTTTCATACCTTCCCCAGGAGAGTTGTTTGATGATAATCCATCCTTATCAGATAAGTCGACGAAAATAGAGTTATTTACAAAATTACATAAAGCAAACAAAATTGTGTAAGCAAGAAAAACTCTGGTATAGGATAATGCAAAAACCAACCATCTCCCAAATTCATATATCATGCATGTGCCCAAACATTGATAAAATTCTACAAACAAAAACCAAAAACCTATCAATTCCTTTAAAAATTTGTAACACCCCTAACCCGTATCCGTCACCGGGATAGGGTTACGGAGCATTACCAGAGTTTTCAAAACATTTACAGATAATTCATATCATTACTGTTCATTTTCCGATATTAACCATAATATCCCTAATATGGACCTTTGAGGCCTAAAATATACATTAGAATCGAGTCAGGACTAAATCGGGAACATAGAAAAATATTTCGCCAAATTTAAAAATTTTCTCATGTATAGGGGTCACACGCCCGTGTGCTAGGTCATGTGTCACACACGGCTGAGACACACGCCCTGTGTCTCTACCCATGTGGACGAAAATAGCTATTCCATGACAATTAATTCATACCAAAATCAAGTCTTATACATGACAATTAACCACATACAACCAATGTACCCATAGATACCTCAAATGACAATTTATTTTCATATCAATCTTAGACTCATATTTGCCTAGATACCAATTTCACATTTATGCATATTATATCAAATATGCTAACTAACTTCAATTATCAATATGCCAATATGATTTTTATCAATCAACCATTTCAAACACATACCATGATATGGACTTTTATACATAAACACCAAAACATATTCATCAATAGCCGTTTCAATGACTAGTAACCAATCATTTACATGTCATCATTGGCCAAATTAACCTATACATGCCATTATAATTAGAATCAAATAATCCAAAATTACCGATAGAACCAATGGATAGTATAATATATCTCTGACAAGCTTTCAACCTAATCAAGCTTCTGATAATCCCAATACTCATGAAGCTATATTAATCAATTTACAAGGTGAATAAATCCACAACATTACTTATATTTATTATCCCAAGCTTAGTAAAATTTTAAATATTTTTAATTCTTCCTAGTTTCTTTATTTTCATTTGTATTTCTTTACTTTCCACACTTATTCCAATGCATGACACACAAGTCATAAACATATCATTCAACTATGGTAACAAGCTAGTGCATTTAGCCAAAGTCTTTTTTGATTTGATCACATGATAAGTAGTTTCATAAGAAATTGAATAATTTAAACCTTACCACTCTTTCATGAGCAGTAACGTATTTTCACTTAAATACTCACCATGCCAATGCATCATATAAATAAACATATCACCATTCGACCAATAGCTTGGCATTTGTCGAAGTATCAAGCAATAACACTGGTTAGCGTACTTGTACACATTACATATAATTTCAACATTGATAAACTTATTTTCTCGACAGGTTACACTTGAGTTTGTTACTCATTACAACATACATAATTTCCTCGTATCAACATAATAAAGATAATCACATGTTTACATGTCATAATACATATCATTCTTTTGCCGTTTCTTCATAAACATATATCATTCATTTCATTATATTAATATTTCATGTACCATCATTTCCATGTATTTCAAGTATATACCGACAATAATTCATTTCATACTCATGTTATCTCATATAAGAACTTTGCCCGTTGGATCATTTAAATATCAATAGGTACATAATAAACCATAATATATACATATTTTAATCCCACATTTAGCATACTTTTGGATGATTTATCCCCTGAATTGTGGAATTTGGTGCTCCTAATCCTTTAATTTCATGTTTTATACTTAGGAAAGCACCGAATGATGAAAAGAACGAGAAACGAGCCAAAAACGGAGAAAATGGGCCAAAGTATGAAATTCACAAGGCCTAGGCCTGAGCCACACGACCGTGCCTCTTTACCAGACCCGAACATGGCCTGGACTCGATCTACACAGGCATGCCACACGGGCGTTTCCCTGCCGTGACCTGTTTTAATTCCACTCAGATTAGGATACTTAGGGGCAAAGAAAGACATTCTGAAAGCCTATATAAACACCCTAAGTGTGACCTAAAGGGGGGCGTTCAGGTAGGCTTAGGAGCCAAGCCAGAGAGGTCAGAATTGTGGGATTTACTCGAAGAAAGCCAGTTGATTCATCTCAAGAAGCCGGAGTCATACTCAAGACGGAAGATATTCCCTTCAATTTCCTTCAAGGGGTTTTAGGGTTTTTCTTATGTTTTGTTTTATATTTTCTTCTGAGATGTATTCTTTTATAATTATGAACTAAACCCCTCAAATACCTGAGGGAGATGAAACCTAAGACGGATCTTGTTATTGTTTTCTGAATTATATGATAAATACTTGATTTGTTCTTAATTATGTATTCTTAATTCTTGTTTTGATATTTCAGGATATTGATTCAAGTATTGAAGCCCTTAGGCAGTGGAGAAATATTCCCTGTTTAAAAGTAGATCTAGCATAATTAAGCAGAGTTGACCGTAACCCAAGAGATGGGATGACGAAAATCTGCCGGATTAGCGTCAAACCTAATATGGGAGTCCATAGATCGAGTTAATGCAATTCTAGGGGTTTTAATTATTAAGAGACTTAAATTAATCAACCTAGGGTTAGACGTTAGTTGCCTCGAGAGATGTATTAATATAAATTAGGGAATCCTACGGATCAAGTCAAGTGAATAAATCGTCTGGTTCAGAGTTAAATAACAAGTGAAGTCTAGGTGGATTCTTCCTCGGGTATTGTCCTAATCAATTGGTTTTTCCCAAAAGTATTTTCCCCAATTTATTCTCTGTGTCTTAGCATCCTTAGCTTAGTAGTTAGTTAATTTTAGATTAAACAACAATTCCCTTAATTCTTAGGCTAAATAATAAAAAGAAAGTTAGTATTAGTACTTTTGGTTTCCTTGGGTTCGACATTCTGGTCTTGCCACTAAACTATACTACTATTCGATAGGTGTGCTTGCCTCAATCGTGGTGATAGTTAGTTTCTAGGCTCGATCATTCATTATATAAATTTTAAGACTTTCCCACCACCATCAGTACAATTATTTCAGATCAATATCAATAATAACCATAAGTCTTTCAATATTAATTTCATATGTCACTTACCAATTTTTGTCAAATTAGAGAACGTCTTACGGATTTGAATATATCGTTTTCTTTATGCCATAGTCCAACTATGGTCTTTCACTTGTATTGCCATGGCCCAGCCATGGTCTTACTCACATAGTGCCATATCCCAGATATGGTCTTATCATCTTCATGATGCCATAGCCCAGCTATGGTCTTACACATACACATATACCGCCATGGTCCAACCATGGTCTTACGTTCAAGATGCCATAACCCAGATATGGTCTTTTCACTGAAATGCCATAGCCCAGCTATGGTCTTACATTTACATACTTTCCATAGTCCAACCATGGTCTTATCCGTCAATTCATCACTTATCATTTCAATTGTCACTGAACGATCGTACTTAATCCAACTTTCTACTCAATTTGATCATTCAAATCACTTTTCATATACTTTCAATAGTCACAATTCAATGACAAACACATGAAATAATACATTATATCATTTCTAAGTTCAACCATATGAACTTACCTGGCTAAATTGCAAAAAATACCACGATTCAGGGGCATTTTGAAAATTTTTACTTTCCTCAAATTTTCACCCAATCTTGATCTGAATTAATAATTTCATTCAATTTATTAATTTAGAAAATAAAAAAAATACATTTCCTTCAATTTGTTCATTTTTGACATTTTTACAAAATTGTAACTAATTTTTTACTTTTTTTCAATTTAGCTCCTGAGTCTAAAACATGCAAATTAGCCATTTTTAATGTAAACCCAAACTAGCTGAATATTCATATATTTTCCTCCTCCTCCTCTCCATTCCACATCCTTAATGTATATATATAATTCCTCTATTTACTTATATGTTCATATCAAGCTGTCCACTTGAGTCATAGTCACTAAATTAAGATCCACTTGATGTTTTAGAAACTAGACTCAATAAAATTTAATTTCATATTTTATTCAACCTCTAAATTAAGATCTAAATTAAGATCCACTTGATGTTTTAGAAACTAGACTCAATAAAATTTAATTTCATATTTTATTCAACCTCTAATTCGATTTCTACATTTTTTGGTGATTTTTCAAAGTTAAACTATTGCTGCTGTCCAAAACTGTTTTAGTGCAAAATATTGATTACCAAGTTTATAGCACCCTTATTTCCTTTATCTACAACATTTCCCATCACTTTCTCTCATTTCCCTTCACTAACATATCAAGAACATAGAACTTTATATAAGAAAACTCTACTTTAACATCATTTCCATGCTTTTTCAATAATATCAAACTTAAAAATATATTAAAATCTTGATGTTCTTACCTTGTCATATTGATTTCAATCTTTAACTTAATTTTCTCTCTCCTTCAGCTTCTTTTTCTTGAATCTAACTTGATATTCTAGCTCCCCATGGTCTCCTTATTATTTTTCTCTCTTGGTAACCATGGAAATTCTTTTCATTTCTAGGTGAAAATAGTGATTTGGTTTGTGGAATGGCCAAATTGTAAAGAAAGCAAAACTTTCTTTCTTTCTCTCTTCATAACCGTTGGAAGCCTTGAATGAAGATGAAGAATTTTTTTTTCATCTTCCTTTCTTTTTATATTAGCCTTAATTAAATAAAATATTCAAAAATATCTTATTAAATATTAATAAAATAATATTTATCTAATTAATTAATTTAAAATCATCAACATAATCATTACATTCTAGAATTCTCTCTCTTACTAATTGACCATTTTGCCCTTCATGATCTTTTAAAATTTCATCCTTGAGTCATCAGTTAATTTGGTAAAATTACGATTTAGTCCCTCATAATTCTTCACCTATTCAATTTGGTCCTAATTCATCCATTTTCCTTAGTTTCTAGATCATTCCACCCTTAAAATATTTGCACTATTGGTCCTTCAAATTTTTCACATTTACACTTTAACCCCTCAAATTTTGAGTATTTACTTTTCGACAACAAAACTTTTCTCACTTATATGATTTAGTCCTTTCTTGAATTAATATATCATAATATACTTCCCAATGTTGACATATCTCAAAATTGTAATATCATAATGTAATATCATAATATATCATTGTGTGTCATTATAAATATTGATATTTGGTCGTTATCGCTACGCTAAAGAAATATCTTAATGGAGAGATCTTTTGTTCGGTTCAGTGGATGTGCATCATTGGGTGATAAAGTGTAACAGCCCGATTTTGGCCCTAATCAGAATAGTGGTTTCAGGACCACAAATCCGAGTCAGAAAAAAATATTTTTAAAAGTATTTTCCGTATTTATTATGTGTGAATTTGTTTGTGTTAAATTTTCGTGACTTAATCTTGTCGTTTAGGTGTCCGATTAAATAAAAGGACTTAATAGCGTAAAATATAAAAGTTGTAAACTAAAGTGTAAAGTGCTTATTTGATAGTGGCTTTTAAATATGAGGTCCTTAAAGAGCAATTAGCCCATTTAAAGAGATAGTGGACGGCATAAGGACATTTATAACCATATTAATGTGTTTTATATAATAATATTATTAAAGGTTAAATTGGTAATATGTTAAATGAATGATATTATAATAAAACAAAACATAAAAAAAATAAGCCATTATCATCTTTTAAGTGGCTGAATATTGCAAAGAAGAAAGCTTTCATGTTCTTCAAAATTTCGGCACCTATTTTGGCTTGATTCAAGGTTAGTTTTTGTTCAGTTTTTGATATTTTTTACGTTTTTTAAATCGTTGCTTCGAATACTACAAGACCCATGCTTGAATTTTTGAAATTGATGATGATTTTGTGTTATGCCGTTGATGATAATTTGTGATTTTTGTTGTTTGATGATAGAAATTGAAAGATATGTGTTTAATTAACATGTTTTGTTCTTGAATATTTGATGGATTTAGCTAATTAGGGCTAAATTGAGAAAATAATAAATTGAAGGGCTAAAAGGCAAAATAAATGAAATATATGGATTAGTGTGAGCATAAGGAAGATTCGGCCTAACTATGATGTGGTGAAATTTTGTGTATTTTGTATTTTGTGCAATTAGGACTAATTTGTAAAAGTATGAAATATCAAGGGTAAAATGGTAATTTTCCCATTTATGTGTTGTTGGATTAAATTGAATGAAATTTTGTTTAAATGGGGTTAATTTGAAATTATATAGATCAAGAACAAAAGAAATCAGACTTGGATGGGGAAAAACGAAAGTTGTCGACTAGTCGTCCCATTCCGTTTTACATCGTCCGAGGTATGTTTATAGGCAAATAGACGTGTTTAATTGTAGATAAATGTTATATATATATATATATATATATATATATATATATGCTGGTATGAAAAATATGAATTTATATGTGCTTATGCCCAATGTGAAAAAGCTTGGTAACCATGTTCGAATAGCGGATTATAATGTCCGTCAATATTCGAGGTGAGTTTTTAAGCAATCATGTTGGATTGGATTTATCTATAATGATGCACATGAATTTAATGGAAGTATATATGTTTATTGTTGATATAGCCGAATGTGATGTATACATATATGTCAATGATATACACGAATGTGATATTAATTCGAGTGATGAATAAGTTAATACGTATATATATATATATATATATATATATGGTTGAGGTTTAAGCTTTATATTTATATGCATGAATGAGTAGCAAGTTTGAGATATGCACTTAATGTGCAAATTTGATACTGAGCACTATGTGTGCGAAACCGGTTAATGAGCACTAAGTGTGCGAGATGTTAAATGTAACGGCACTAAGTGTGCGATACGTTACAAGGATTTGGCACTAAGTGTGCGCGATGTTAAATGTAACGGCACTAAGTGTGCGATAAGTTACAAGGATTTGGCACTAAGTGTGCGAGATGTTAAATGTAACGGCACTAAGTGTGCGATACGTTACAAGGTTTTGGCATTTAGTGTGCGGGTTTGCTGATTCTTTAAGAGTATCGGTTAATGAATGTGTTAAATGAGGTAAAATGATCAGGTATGTACTGATAGATCATCTTTTGGGTAATAAAGTAAGTATTAACTGTTGAAATGAAATTATGTATTATACATATTAATATGTGATTTATATGGGTTTGGAATGCAAGTATAAATTCGGTATGTGATATATACATATGAAATTAAGAAAATGTGATATATCTGTATAGTTGTATAAATGTATATGTATTTGTTATGAGATGGGAAAGTGATTTATTGATCGATGTGAAATCTATTATTGAATGTGTGAGTGTTCGGCCTTAAGGTTATGAAATGTGAAAGTTTACGAAGGGTAATATAAATTATAGTTATGGTTTTAAACCTCGATCGTGATTATATTAAATTGGCCCTATTAATATAATAATATAATGCATTGTTGTTATGTAACTGCTTATAACTTACTAAGCTACGATAGCTTACTGTATGTGTTTGTTTGCATTGTTTATTAGATTTTGGAGTCAAGTTACGAGCTCGGAGATCATCGTTAAGCCTATCACACTATCGACTCATTTTGGTATTTTATAAACTGAATTTTTGAAACTATGGCATGTATAGGCTATCTTGTGTTTTGGGTTCGTTTTGAAGCTGTAATTACTAAGCCATGCGAAAATGGCTAGATATGATATTTAAATTTATGCAAAGATTTCGATCATGGTGTGTGTGTGTGTGTATGTATATATATATATATATATATGTGCAATGTAGTTGGTATATGCATGATGATATAGTAGTGGAAGTTATTATGAAATGCGATTAGGGTTTGATATATATAATTATTGATTCAATGATTTCGATAGGGTTAATGTATAGAGTTAAATGAAATGGAGTAAAGATGTTATAAACTAGTTAACCATATTTTGCAATGAAACAGTTTTTGGTTAGCAGCAGTGACGTGATATTTGAATTTTATATTCTGTGATATTTGAATTTTAGTGAGACAGGGTCAAGATGGTATTTGAAGTCCCCTGTTTTGAATTTAGAAAATCATTCAAAATTGTACAAAATGAATTATGAGTTATAATTTATATGTCTAGATTCCTTAGTAAGTCTATTTTCAATAGAAACAAGTGGGAACAACATATAAAAACTGTACAATGTGATATTTGAATTTAGGTTAAGAGAGGTCAGAACTGTTGGTCAGTGAAACAGGGGAAATTTTAATGAATAAACTGTACTAATTGGCCATACAAAAAATTCTGGAAAAATTATAGTAAGAAGATATATGAGTCTAGTTTCAAGAAAAATTTACGGATCTAAATTTTGAGTTTCCTAACTCGAGTTATAGTCAATTTAGTCAACATGACGCAGACGGACAGTTTCAATTTTTATGCCCCAAATTATTAGTTAAGTCTGGTAATGCCTTGCAACTCTAATCCGGCGACGGATACGGGTTAGGGGTGTTACATAAAGCCTTGAGGGGTTGTCGAATGTTCAACGAGTACAATACCTTTGATGTAAGAAAGTGTACGAAAGGTGAAGATCAAAATCCGACCCTGGGAAGATGTCTTGAAACTTGGTCATTACAATGTTTATATGGTTGTTGTTTAAGGTTTCACCCTTGTTCGTCACCAAGATTCACTATAATAACATTCATACATCCGAACTCGATGTAATTTAAGCATATGAATGTTATAATAACATCATAATCACTTTGAATTCAAATCATTTAAGGTTAGGTTTGAATTGTTGATTTTTATGATCAAATTGAATTGTAACGAGTTTAGATTCAAATTGCTCAAACAAAATTTTCTTAGCTAGAGCAGCGGGTGCTGTTGCAAAACTGATTGCAAAGGAGGGAAAATTGGCCACATTAAAATTACCTTCTAGGGAGGTCCGTTTGATATCCAAAAACTGCCCAGCAACAATCGGACAGATGGGGAATGTTGGGATGAACCAGAAAACTTTGGGTAGAGCTAGATCTAAATGTTGGCTAGGTAAGCATCCTGTAGTAAGAGTTGTAGTTATGCACCCTATAGACTATCCCTATGGGGGTGGTGAAGGGAGGGCTCCAATTGGTAAGAAAAAACCTGCAACCCCTTGGGGTTATTAGAATTAAAAAATTAAATAAATCATGTTTTTAAATTTCTTAATATTTTAAAATAATAAAAGATCAATTTTTTTAACATAGGCTTTAAGTGAACTGAATGAGCTTGAACAAATAAAAATGTTTTTCAATGTTGGTCTAGCTAACCTATTTCCATCGTATATATAGTTGGTACTTATTTTTAAGAATTATTCCAACTCAATAATTTAAGTGTTAAATTTGATTGATTCAAAGTTAAATTCAAGAAATTTAATTTTATTAAAAAAAGTTACTTTAACAATCAATTATTAAAAAAAATTAAAAACTTATTATAAAATTGTCAACACCAATCGCTTTTGTATGTATAACAAATGATATCAATTAGCAATACAAGCTGACATCTTACATCCCGACAAACTTTTAAAGTCAACTTTTTTTGGTTCTTTCTTTCGTGGGTGAATCAACATGTCTGAAGGACAAGATTGGATCAGCGTATTACCAGATGAAATTCTCCAGATGAAATTCTCCATCACATTCTGTCTTTCTTGACAACCAAACAATCGATTCAAACCTGCATCTTGTCCAAAAGATGGATCAACCTCTGGAAATCCACCCGTCATCGACATTCAAATGGCAACTCCTTACCATGAGACCACTCCATCTGAACGGACCTTCATACACAACACTTTGACCCAACACCAAGCCTTCAAACTCCGTAAGTTCAGCCTTGACTTCTCCTACGGAGCCTTACAGTACCTTGTCGCTAATGTTCAACTTCAACACTACATTGAGTTTGCCATTTCAAGACAGGTTTAAATTCTCTCAGTTTCAACTGAGTTACTCTATGAAGAATTTGAAGATTATTATGTTTTGCCTAACGTGTTTTATTCCCACGATAATGTCCCATCATTAGAACAAGTTTCTTTAAAGGGTTTTCTTTTCAATCCAAATCCACCATGTGATCTACCCTTTGCTTCTCTGAAAGCCCTTTGCCTCTTTGATTGTGTGATTGACGATGGAACTCTAAAGGGCTTGTTATCTAACTTTCCTGTTCTTGAAAGCTTGACAATCGATTTGTGCCATAGATTACTCAACTTCAAAGCTTCTTGGTGTCAAAGTATGAGGCTTAAACACCTTGTAGTTAGATGCATGGATAACCCTGGTTTCAATCTAGAAATTGATTCGTCAAGTTTGTCAAGTTTTAAAGTCTATGGAAATTCAGTGAAGATCTCAGTCAGTTCATCGTCTTCCATTGCTGAAGCCACAGTTTTTCGATCCAGATATTATCCGTATGTGCAAAACTTTGACACTAGAACATGGTTAAGAAATCTTGCCCATGTAAAGAAATTTGGTGTGAATTCTTGGTTTTCTCAGGTAGATTTATTTCTTAGTAAATATTCCTTCGTTATTGTTCTGTTTTTTATTGAAATATTGATTGCTTAATGAAAGTCTCATGCCCTTCTTTTGTTCTTGGTATGTGAAAGTTTCTTGCTAGAGAATATGAGGTGAACAACAATGGATGGAAAATATTCGAAAATCTAAAGGTATTTGCTTGGTTTGGTCCACTGGAAAAAGAGTGTGATCTCATTGCACTAATTGACTTCCTGGTTCTTTGCCCTTCCCTAGAGAAGATTGAAATAGATGTGAGTTCTGTGTTTCCCAAATTTAAACGGTATTAAAAGAGAATACTGTTGATGTATGTGTAGGATGACATGGGGGAGATGTCCTAAAACCCAGTCATTACAATGTTATTTTACAGTTTCACCTGTCTCCCTCCATCACCTCAATAACATTCTTGGATCACAATTGAAATCCTTGATCTACAACACTAATTCTCATACATGTTGATGGATTTGCAGTTCAGATTTTCCTTCTGGGAAGAGGCTGGTGAGCATAGACCACCTTTTGCTTTGGAGCGTCCGTTTGTTGAGAACAGTGGAGATGGGCAACCAACAGTTGGATTTCTGGATAATGTGAAGAAAATTATCATACATCACTTCTTTGGCTATAAAAGTGAGATTGAATTTATCAAGCATCTAATGCAGAAGGCAGTTGTTCTTGAGACTTTATCATTAACTTACCGTAGGCTTGAATTCAACCCTGAATCCTTTAGTTGTGGATATACTAGTTGCCCTCCTAAAGAGTCGGTTCAAGAAGAGATTTTTAGCTTGTCTACAGCTTCCTCTAATGTTCATATATCGTTTCATCGTACTTATCACAAGTTAGGATTCTAGAAGCATCAATTGAATAAATAATTTCCATTGATTTGATTGTAAATTGTTGATGTCTGCAACTGCAAGCTATTTTTTTTATTAGAAGGTATCAGCTACTTCTTCCCAGTTTTCAGGTTTATTAGTTTCTCGGTTTCTAATCACATTTACACTCAAAAAAAGAAAGCAAAATCAACTATATATAAAACAATATATAATATTTAATGATTAAAAAAAAAGAACAAAGAAACTGATTCAGCAAAAACTGTTCTCCATGAATTTTACAAATTCCTGAAAATCTATTCTGCCATCACCATCTTCATCAAAGGTATTGATCATGTTGTTGCAGTTTTCCAGCTTTAAACCTTGTTTCAACCCCAAAACACACAGAACTCTCTGCAATTCCTCTGCATCAATAAACCCATCTTTATTCACATCAAAAACATCAAAAGCTTGCTTCACTTCTTCCAAGCTTGGCTCTTGTTCAAACAACCTTGAAATCTCCTCACAACCGTATGATTCATTCAACTGTTCTTCACTTTCTTGGCTGCAAAAAATCCCCGGGTTCCCCATCAAAATCTCCACTTCTTTTCTACACAATCTCTCACCACCAGATAAAACTTCCTTGCTTGAAAACCCAGATTTCTGGTTCTTCAGGTCCCAACCTGAAGTCTGGGATTGTGGAGAAAATGACCAATATCTTGAGACATAGCTTTTAAAGGTGTTATAGCATGAAAAACCATGGAACAACAGTAACATATTGTAGTTTGAGTTTGCAGATGATGTTTCCATTGAAGCAAGTAGATTGGATGTGTAATTGGCTAAAGAATATGGGTTTATTTTTCTATGTTGAAAGAATGATATTGAAGAGAAAAGAAAAGAAATGAAATTGATTGAATTGTGAGGTCTTGGGTGGGGTATTTTAAAGGCATGGAAAACCCTGCTAAGTTTTCAGAGGCAGTTTGATTTGAAAAGGGTAATTGCCTGTATGGTTCAACCCATGACGATTGACCGCCACCATGAAATAAAATAAGAAAAGAATGGGTCTTTTTCTTTTCAGATACATTAAAGCCTGTACAATATAATTACAAGCATGAACGTGTAAATCAATGGAGGTGGTAAAAGAGAGGAAATTTCGAATGTCCTGCATTATGGGAGTAGCTAGAAATATTTGGTCAACTTGTACCTTGTCTTGGTTCGCTTAGGCTTTTCTATTCCTAATTCATCCAAATAAATTAATTGTTTATAAAAATATTCAAATGTAAATTTTTTTATGAAATTGATTTATTTTTTACAATACATGTTGGTGGCGACCATCTTACCATCGGCACTACCCTGCATCGTCCCGTAATCACCGCTCCATGATTGTCCGGTCCATAAAAACTATTTTTTGATGTCGACACTGATATATATTGTTTTTCAAATACACTTAATATGTGTATTTCGGGATTAAAAATATATATATATTTTAATAAGTATCAGTATTCACGTTGCCGGCACCAATTTAAAATTTTTAAAAAAGTTGTTTTTTCTTCTTCTTTTTTATTGTCGGCATTTTCTTGACTGACACTGATTGAATTTTTTGAAAAAAAAATTTGACATACTCTGATTATCGAGACCGATTAAAAAAAGAGAAGAAGTTAAGGAAAAATAAAAAGAAAGGAAGACAAGAAATTTTTTCATCGGTCTTAAGATAAATACGTCGGTCTCGGTAAGTTTAAAAGTTTTTTACACCCTTAAACCAAAAAAAAACAATTAATCTCATTAATAGTTTCATGCAATTTAATTAATGCAAACTTTTTAAACTTTTCAATTGTCTTTTCAACGGCTTTATTAATGGAATTAATGGTTTTCATGCAATTTATTTTCATGATAAAAACTTTTAAACTTCTTAAAAAAAAAATAATTAAGCTCTTTTTTTTTCACTCACTTAGGAATTTGAATTTTTAAAATGTATGAAAAATACCTTCAAACTTTTTAAAAAAAATAATTAAGCCTCTGATTTTATTTTTTGCATTCAATTGGGTACTTGAACTTTCAAAATGTATCAAAAAAGCCCTCAAACTTTTTCAAAAAAAGCAATTAAGCCATGATAGCAAGATAAATTTGTATTTTTAATATATTTATTTTTGGCTAATTATCGGATAAATTACTATTAAATTTGAGATTTTCTTATTAGGAATAAAGTTAGTGTGCTGAATTCAAACTCTTACAAAAAGGGAGCACAGATTGAAACAAAAAGTAAAGAGGAAGACTTGATTGAAAGGTTGAAGATTTAAAGATGGCTGGATAAAGATTGAAAGGTTGAAGATTTAAAAAAAAAAAAAAAGTGGCTGGATAAAGATTGAAAGATTTTTTATATTGTTAAAATTCTTTAATTCGTTTGAATTTAATCTTTAGTTTAAATTTGATTTTTAAAATTTTGATTTATTTAGTGATAATATTTATGAAAATTCTAGTTAAATTTTAGCACTAGAAATGTGTATAAATACCTAGTGGCTACAGCCAATTAAACACACACTTTGGCTTTTGAAATTAATTAAATTCCTTTATTTTTTTTCTCCTCCATGCGTCACTTTTTCGTTCTGCCAATTATTTCCATGATTAACTAAACCCTTTTTAGCTTTAGCCCGGTTATCACTTCGACAAAGTAATCGTGAGATATGAACTCATACTAAATATTTTGTAATTTGATATTCACTATCTCTCCGGTATATGGGATAGTACAAATTTGTCCCTTAAAGTTGATTTGATTTCAATTCAAAAAGCACGTGTTGGGTTGGAAACGTTTGGCGTACAGTTGGGAAGTTGAGTCGGCCTTATTGTATTCAAAATCCCACTAACAAATTGGCATGTTCAATTGGAAAAAGCTAGTTGGATTCCGTCAAGGGAGATAATGATCGGATTTAAACGACCCACACGATCTGTTAATTCGAGTTGGGGTTTTCAGATCGCAAGGTTGTCAAAGTCTTAAATTCGGGGTACGTGTCACGTGGTTGGAAATTCGACAAGGGTCGATTTGTAGGTGATACCGGGATTGGCTATGAGAGGAAGAGTTGGCGGTTTGAGGGATCCTCGATTGCTATAATCAGCTTATCGCTTGGAAGGAAAAATCTATTTCAAGGATCGATTCAAGATTGGAGTACACCGAGGCTAAGGCTAAGTTTAAAAATATTTTATTTACCAATTTATTTTATTTGCTTAAATTTATTTTTTTTGCAATTTTAAATCTATTTTTATTTTATTTTATTACACTTCGTATTTCCTTATTTTATTATCTTTATCAATTTAAACCCCCTATTTTTATTTTTTTAGCATTGCTACGCACAGGTCGTGGGCATGACTGTGACCGCGATAGCAATTCTGGTCATGGAAAAAGACAAAATTAGTTATTCAGCCACTGTGGATTTGACCCTATTGCATCATACTGCTATTACTGTTATTTGTCATAGGAATTTGTATTTGGTGGTTTCGACGACCATCAAGCCTTATTTTTTTTTCACTCAATTGGATACTTAAACCGCTCTTAATTTTTTCAATTAAAACCACCACGTGCCACAACCACAACGTGACGTGGCAAAAAAATGATAAAAAATAAAAATTATAAAAATTATTAAATTTTAATAACAAATATTTAAAATTTATAAAAAAATTGTAAAATTTTATAAAAATCGTAAAAAATTATAAAATATATAGAAATATAGAAAAAAATTATAAAATTTTATAAAGTCGTAAGAAAATTATAAAAAATGTAAAGAAATATAAATTTGTAAAAAAAGTTATAAAAATTATTGTACTAAAAGAAACATTTTATAAATTTTCTATAACTTTTATTGATTTTTATTTTGATCATTTTTCATCACATGTCACGCTGTGTTGCGACACATAATGACTTTAACTAAAAAAATTGGGGGTTGCTTACTTTAACGACCAACGGTTAAAGTTAATGGTTAAAGGACCTTTTTGATGCATTTAATAAATTTTTTTATGATTTTTATAAAAGTTTACTTTTTTTTATGATTTTTAAGATTTTTAATATTATTATATTTTTATTAAAAGTTAATTTTTTTATAAATTTTATTAATATTTATTTTTTATAATTTTTTTCCACATGTCACGTTGTGGTTGTAACATGAGGTGACATTAACTAAAAAATTTTAAAGATAGTTAAATTTAACTGTCAATTATTAAAGTTAATGATCAAATGGCTTTTTTGATGCATTTGACAATTTAAGTACCCAATTGAGTGCAAAAGGCAAAAAAAAAAGGCTTAATCGCTTTTTTTGAAAAAGTTTAAGGGCTTTTTTAAAGTATTTTGAAAGTTTAAGTACCCAGTTAAGTGAAAATTAAAAGTAGGAGTTTAATTATTTTTTTTTTTTGAAAAAGTTTGAAGGTCTTTTTTGATGTATTTTGAAAGTTTAAGTACCCAATTGAGTGCAAAAAATGTAAGAGTTTAATTGTTTTTTTATAAAGTTTAAAAATTTTTTACACCCTTAAACCTTGTATTTTTTTACATTTAAATGGTTTACTGCATGGGAACTTTTTAATTAATGAAAAATCTTTTAAACGTTCAAAAAAAAAGGTTTTAAACCATTTAATTAATGCAATTAAACCATTTAAACGTTGGAAAAAATCATGAATAATTTAAAAAGTTACCATACAATTAAAAAATTGTAAGTTGTACATGTTTTTTAATATAAAAAATCATTTAAATAGTAAAAAAATTGTATACAGACCATAATTAATGCAAAAAAAATGCAAACAAGACAGTACAAAATCAAGGGGAGAGCATTCATAAACATTTGACTAAGACGAGGAATACCAATAGCCCCTGCTTAACTTTTATTGTATACCATGAGAATGAGAAGACTAATCTTTTAATGCATCACAATTTTGCATTAATTATAAGAAATTTTCATTAATTAATTTTTATTGTAATTACCCAATGCACTACAAATTAATTAAAAAAAAACTGTCTGTAATTTATTAATTTCCTTTTTTTCTCTCTTCTTTTCATTGATCCTGACAATCATAACACGCCAATAAAAAAAAGTTTCAAAAATCACACCGATGTCGACAAAAAGAATTTTGGCACAAAGAGAGAGTAATAAATTACTTTTTTTTTTTAATTTGAACTGGTGCTAACAACAAGAATATTAACATCTATTAAAATATTATTATTTTTTAATCTTGGAATACACATATTTTTTAAGTGTATTTGAAAAAAAATATTAATGTCGACGAGCACAATATTAACACAAAAAAATCATTTTTTATGGATCGGGAAATCATTAGACAATGATTACAAGATGATGGAGGGACGTGTCAAAAGTAAAATGGCCGACATCAATATGTATCATAAAAAACAAGTCATTTTCATACAAAATTTTGTATCTAAATTATTTTCGTAAATAATTAATTTATTTAATCCGTTTTGAAAAAAAAACCGTTCCCCTACCATTGTCTTTTTGTCTTTATGTGCTTCCATTTCTCTGCTTTGTTTCTTAGAACCTGCTGCCTTCCGTCTTGTTTAATTGCAATTTCTGAATTTGACTTTTTGTTGTTGGGACAATGAAGTTCCTTGGGTGTTGATAGGTGGCTGTTTTATTTATTCCTTGAATTTGATAGTTTTTTTAATTTCATCCTTTAATTTGAATTTTATATCGGTGTATATAATTCGTGATGGACTCAACTATTTATTTCAACACTCGGTTTAAAATCTTAAAACCTTATATATTGAGAAAATCTTGTGATAGTATATTTATAATACAATCTTTAACTAAATTTGTTTATGAGTTGGGTTATCTGTTCGGGCCTGTTAGAGATTTGAGAGGTTCGTGTAAAAATATTAAGCTCAAAAAATAAATTTGGGCAAAAAAATTAGGCCCATTTAAGATATGGATTGGACTCAAGCTTAAACATTCAAAGCTCGAGTTTAGCTCGACTCTTTTTTAGTTCATATTATTTTATATTATGTTGTCTTTATACATTGTGTAATTTATAAAACATAATAATTAAATTTATAGTAATATACAATACTACTATAATGTAAACATTTAAAAATGTTAAGATAATTATATATAAAATTTTAATAAATAAAAAATATAAATATTAAATTAAAATAATCTAAAATACAACTTTAATTTTTTTTTTTGAAATATAGACGGGTTTAAAATAGGTTTGGGTTAATCATTTTGTAAATATGGACGAGTTTAGAAAAAAAATTAGAGTCATATTTCGATGCCGTGTCAAGTTTGAACAAATATAAAGTGTGTTAATATTATATTTAGGCTCAATCTAATCTCGACCCGATCGACTCATGAACACTTCTAATCTTAACTGAGCTTAAAATTTTTTTCAACATGTCATTAATAAAAAAGTATTGGTGTAAGTAAAAAGAGATTTAAAGATCTCATACAAGTTTTAAAAAGAATAGTTGGATAAAAGGCAAATGGAAAGAAAAACAACAAAATATAAAATAACAGTCACATAAGACATGAATCCAAACATGATTTCAACTCTTTAGTTGATAGCGTTCGCTACATATGTATCAATGATCATGGCACTGGTGAAGTTAAGGGGTTAGCAGGGACATCGACCCCTATTAAATAGAATTTTTTTTCTATTTAGATCTTTTTATAATTTATAAAATTTTAAATTAATAACGGTAAAATTATACTTTGACCTCCAAATATAATATTTTTATTTAATAATTTAATAATTATAAAGATACATGCTATTAAAATGATAAAATTATATTTTTACTATTGTAAAAATATACAATTTAATTTAGACTATTTCAGAAAAAAATTCTAACTTCCCCATGGATCATGGATGCTAAAGATCATACTGAAGGCTATGGACTAAACTGTTCATAGTAGAAAGATATTATGCATAGAATTCATCACACTTGAAAAAAACTCACAACAGAAAGATTAAATAACACAACAACTCTCAAAAAGTAAACAAAGGGAAACCACTAAAGATAGATATAGAGGTGTGTAAAATTTGATTCGATTAAAAAATTGAATTTTGAGTTATTTGATTTTTAGTGTAAATTCTACTAAATATAGGAGTGTGTAAAATGTAATTCGATTAAAAGTTCGAGTTGACTTGAATTTTACAATTCGAATAACAGATTGGTATAAATATTCATTTGATTCCTATCAATTTTGAAAACGAATAAATTGATCTCTCTCTAAGAAAAATTCAAAATAATTCAAAATAATTTTTAAAATTCAAAATATTTATAAAAATTATATATTTTTAAATATATATATATATAATTTTTTAAGAATTCTAAAGAATATATAAAGAAAGTTAAAATTTTAAAAACCTTCTAAAATAATAATTTTGGGAACCTAAATAAATTAATTAATGATTGAAGTTTATCATACTAAAGTATCTTAGTTTTTTTTTTTCTTATTTTGCTTTGAATTTTTTTCAAATATATATATGGTTTCAAATTTATTTGCTCTAACATAGAATTAATTATACTGTAATAAGATTTTAATTTGACATATTTAATTTTTTTAACTTAACTCGAACAATTTCACTTGACTCGGCTCGACTTGAATTTCATTTCGCTCAACTCAATTTGAAAAAAATTTCGAATCGAATTAAGATAATAAAATAGAATCATCAACTCAATTAATTCGAAATTTGTTCACTCAATTCGATTCAATTTAATATTCACCCTTAATTAAAAATGAGAGCAAAACATAAAAGAAAAACCCTAAAGATGTTATACAAATATAACAGGAGAAAGAAAGCATACAAAAGATTTCATGGTTTTGTTTATGCAAAGGCATTCATATAAGCTTAAGCTAATTGACATTTGGTTTATTAGCTATGACGGGTCATTGGATACAATAGCTAAGTTTTCATATTCCTTTACCATGAGAAGAAAAAAAAAAAGCCACGTGTTTATTCTTAGTTTAAGCCTTGTATTAAAACGAATCCCTAAATAGGAAAAATTATTTTATAG
This sequence comes from Gossypium australe, assembly GCA_005393395.2. NCBI lineage: Eukaryota > Viridiplantae > Streptophyta > Magnoliopsida > Malvales > Malvaceae > Gossypium > Gossypium australe. The sequence continues at coordinate 11,784,180 of CM016617.1, forward strand.
ACTCTTTTTTATTACATCATTTATAATTCCGCTTAATTAAAAGAAGACACATTATTTTTTATTTGGAAATTTAGTCCAAATGTATATATAATGTGAAAAAAAAATGATGTGCCCTCTTTTAATTGGATGGGACTATGAATAATGTGGTAGAAATAATCCATAAAATAATTCCTCCTAAATGGAGTGAATGCTGAACACGTGGACAACTTTTTTAATTAAATTTTATTTTTTAAAATTTTTAAATTTTAAGTTTTATATTTATACAAAATCTAAAATTATTCACTTGTGGTTCAGCAAAATCCGACACTCCTCCAACAAGATAAGTGTCCCTCTCCCTTTTTAAACTTTCTGTCGCCAATCAATGTGCCGTTTCATTCCCCTTTCTTGAAGTATGCTTAAACATGCATTTCTTGAAATTTTGACTCTTCAATGTATGTACTAATAATTGATCCATCTTTATTTTTATTCAGAAGTCTTTTAACCATCGTAAGAGCATCTCGTTGGATAATAACCTCTTGGAGCTCTAGATCCAGAGGCGAAGCTAAGGGGCTGGCAGGGGCCCCAACCCCTCCTAAAATGTAAAATTGCTATTTAGGTCTTTAAAATTTTTTAAAAGTTATAAATTGGTAAAGATAAAATTGTACTTTAACCCCCTAAAATTATAAAAATTTAATTTAATCTTTTATAAAGTATAAAGATATAAACTAAAAAAAATAAAATTCCATCCATCCCTACAAATTTGTTCTAGCTTTGCCCTTGTCCAGATCTAGCCCCAACCGAACTGCTTGAAGGCATGCTAGAGCCTCCACAGCAAGCTCGGTATGTATTCGTTCCGTACTAATGAGGATACCAAAGTATCCCCTACTTGATTTCTGATAATAATTGTAGTACCCAATTTTCGTCCGGGCCAAATACAGACTCAAAGCCTAATTTACACCAAAACCAAATAACCCAAATTTTAACCCGAAAGTAGCCCAAACTCGTAAAGCCCAATAACAACCAAACCCTAAGCCCATAACCTAAAACACATTCAGCTTTTGGGAAACCAGGCGCCGCATGCCCCTGGTGCGCCGCACGACAGCATCCGCTGGCCTCCAGCTTCCACGCGCGTCATCCCCTTCACCAAGTGCGCCTCGCAAGCCTCCACTTCCCGTTGTCGGCCATACCTGCAAAAAGAGCCAAAAAGCAGCAAGTCCACAAACAAAGTTTGTATTTTTTTTTTCATGTAAATCGGCTATAAAGCCTTCAAAACAACAATGTAAAAAGGGGGGATGCTCCGAATTCAAAAAAAAAAAGAGAGCAAAACCATGAATCATCAGAAATCGAAAAGCGAAATTTGAAGGTTGATTTTCGGTTTTCGTTTATTATCTTCTGTCAGTTTATTATTTTTATTTCTATTTTTTTCTTTAAAAACGAAAATCAAAGAAAGAGAGGGAGGACTTACCGAATCCTTACGGTCCCGTCGTCGGAGTGCTCCCTCCTTCGTCGGAGCTTGGCTGAAAAAGGGGTGCCGAAGGCCCTCTCCCCCCCTTGTTTTCAAAGGCCGGACGTCGACGTCTCCTAGGGGACTCGAAAAAGGGATCTAAAAGACCCGGCCATGAGCATCGTCGGCCATTGACGCGGTGGCGGCGCGGAGGGGCGACGAACGGTCTGAAGGGCCCGATCGTCGGGCATGAACGAGGAAGAGAGGACTCTCTCTGCCTCTGTTTTCTTTGAAACGAAAATGGGGGGGAGGGGTTCTTTGTTTATTTTGAATAAAGGAAATGAAATAAAAAAAAATGAAAGGGGTTTGTGGTTTTGTTTTTGAGGCATTAAAAAATGAATTCATAATAAAAAAAAAAACTTAACTTTAATGATGACAATGAAACGACGCCTTTTACTAAAAAGAATATGCGCATGTTCCTTAATAGCTATAATTACGCGGCTAGTCCCTATCCTTTTGCAGCAGCATTCAATCAGTCTTTTTGTTACTTTTTCTTTTTACGAATCTCCCCTTTAATCCCTCTAGGTTTCCAATCAGGTCCTGGGCTCATTGATGAGCGCCTAGGCCTGGGATTTTTACCCGTTCGGTCCTTTCCGTTTAACGCGTGTTTTATTTTAGTCCTTTCAGTTTTTTTTATTACCATTTGACCCCCTATTTTCTTTGTTTATTTTATTTTTATCGTGTTATTTTATTTTATTTTATCATTCTGTAGTCTGTTAAAATTGACCCTTCTATTTCCGTTTTAAATTCAATTTGGCCCATTTATTAGTTTGCAACTTTATTTATTATTGCTATTGCCTTACATTTTCATTTTTATTATTATTATTGTTATTATTATTATATTTACTATTATTATTATTACTAACTTTATTATTATTATCATTACTATTTTTATTATTTGTTTACTTTATTTTTCTCTTATGATATTACTTCTGTTATTATATTATTATTATTATACTATTATTTGTATATATATACTTACTATATTATTATATTTATTATGTTTATATTATTACGTTGTACATATATTTTGTATCACTATTATCTTTTTTTTATTATACTATATTATTATTATTATTATTATTATTATTATTATTATTATTATTATTATTTATTATTATTTATTGTACATATTTTGATATTATTGTTACTGTTTTCTTCTCTTTATTATTATTATTTTATACTACTAACTAATATTACATTGTATATATTTATCATCACTTATATATTAACATCATCATTATTATCATTATTAGCTTTATTATTATTATTATAATATTATATCTACCATTACTATTATTATTGCACATACATAGTATTGTATTTTTATTACTATATTATTATATCATACATATTTGTATTATTATTTTTATTATTATTATTGTTATTATTATTATTGTTGTTATATTTTCTATATTATTATTTTAATATCACTACTATTACTGTATTATCACTTGTATATACTAACTTTATTATTATTATTAAGAAATTATACTAGTACATTGTACATATTTTGTGTCGTTACTATTATTATCACTAACTCTATTATTATTGCTATTCTTATTAGTATTATTATTACCATTATTATTATTATTATTATTACTACTACATTTATATTATTTATCTTGTACATATTTTGTATTATTATTATTATTAGTATATTATTAGTAATAGTATTCACATTATAACGTTTATTATCCCGATTGTTACTAATTCCACCATTATTGACATTGTTTTGTTTTTTTTTTAAATTTCTCATTTTATTTTTAATATTTTTGTTTTGTTTCGACATTTTTATGATTATTTTCGTTTGCGTCATTTTATGTAAACCGATAGTTTTGAGATGATCTTGGACTCAAGGGTTTAAATTATCGTGTTCTAAAGTATTGGATGTGATATTTTAGTCCCTTTGGAACAAGAAGATCTTGATTTTTAATTCGAAAAAAAAAACTATGGGATAATCTCCGATTCGAAGATTTAAATTATCGTGTCCTAAAGTATTGGATGTGATATTTTAATCCCTCGGAAACGAGAAAATCTTGATTTGCAAATCCGGAAAACTATGAGATGATCTTAGGATCGAAGATTTAAACTATCATGTCCTAAAGTATTGGATGTGACACTTTATTTCTTCGAAACGAGAAAATCTCGATTTAGTTCAAGGAAAACACGAATATTTCTAAAAGGGGTCAGATCTCCTTCAAAATCTTCAAACTTTCGACATTAGGACATTAACTAATCAATTTGGTACCAATTTTGGGCGTGACGAGGGTGCTAACCCTTCCTCGCACGTAACCGACTCCCGAACCCATTTTCTCAAATTTTCGTAGACCAAAAGCATTGTTTTAGTAAATCAAAATGTTTTATTAAAACAAAGGTGATCCGATCACACCTAATAAAAGATCGGTGGCGACTCCCGTTTTCCATTTTCAAACCCAATAGTCCGATTCCCGCCTTTTCAAAGAGGACGGTTACGACAGCTTGGCGACTCCACTGGGGACCATAAAGAGAGTCAGGCCGTAAATTGATTATTTTATGTCCTTTATCAAAAGTTTGAAAATTTGATGTGAAAATTACTACCCTTTTTGTTGCCTTTGCTTGTCATCGTATATGATCCCTATTTTCTTGTGCACATTGCATTGCATGACCGTTATGGTCGCACCCCTAAGTGGGAGTGAGAAGCTACTCTTTCGTGAGGTTTTCACCTCTGTGCAAGATAGTGGATCGCTTTCGGAACACATCCGTACCTATGTCTTCGTGAGATTTTCATCTCCGTGCAGCCATAGGGAAATGTGTTCCCCTGAATTGAACTCGGTCCATATGAGCCTATAATGGGTGAGGATCGAGGAATCTGCTGGTTCAGGTACCCTTGCCTTAGAACCAAACCACATATAGAGAAACCTAAGAGCCCACCATAAGTAGAGCCACATCGAGCCCTAGAGACCACCCGGATAAATGCTCTATTTCGATTATTACTCTTGCACTAACGTGTTTTCCTCTGTCTTGATTGCATTACATTGCATCATCATAGAAAGGAGGTGCTGATTAATATTCGACTGCTAAATAGAGAAGTTTTTCATAAGGAAATGAATTTCTTGATAAAGTGGATTGTAATACGGTTGCCCAAATGTAGTCCAAGTAAACAACGAGAGAAGACTGATAGTCTACAGAAGAGTACAAGACCTCGCTCGATGATTCAAGCCAACAAGGATTATTCAAGAAGTTGTCACCCCCAGACTTTAAAGGAGCTTATGAATGATTACAGAGGATAAACAGGTGAAGAGATACGGTTCGAACCAAGCCCCAAAGAGCTAGAAGGGGCACCCACGAAGAAAGCGCACAAGATATGGCCATGATCTTCGGTCACGAAGGAAGAGATTGGTGTTTTGCTTGGGCTACGAGGACAAAACTGTATATTCAGTCCATTTTATGTAAAGAGCTTTATTTTCTAGAAAAGTTCTTCTAATGAAATTGAATTAACAATCAGCGCCTTTCCTTCTTTTTGCATTCATTCCATGCATTTGCATTGCACTGCATCATCTAAGAAAGGAGGTGTTGATTCGTGTTTGATTGCTAACTAGAAGAATTTGTCATAAGAAAATGTGTTACTTGATAAAGTGGAATACGATACGATCATCTAAACATGGCCTAGGGAAACAACGAGACAAGACATCGTATGAAGATTCAAGTCGATAAGGATTGTTCGGGAGCCATCCTAAGATTATGAGTACCACGGAGGACACGTGGGTGACGAGATACGACAACGCAGAGTTAGAAGGGGCATCTACTAAGGAAGCCACGAGATATGACCACAACATCCGGATAAGAAGAAGAAGATTTGTCTGAAAATTCAAGCCGAGAAGGATTGTTCGAGAATCATCGAAAGAATATGAGCATCGCAGAAGACAAGGGAGTGATGAAGAACAACCCGGATCAAGCAAACAAAGAGTTAGAGGAGACGGGATATAACTATAACATTCGAATACGAAGATGGGGATTTGTTGGAAGGTTCAAGCCGAGAAGGATTGTTCGCGAGTAATCAGAAGACTATGAGCATTGCAAAGGTAAGTGAGCGATGAAGAACAACATGGATCAAGCAACAAAAAGCTAGTCTACTAAGGAAGTTTACGAGACATTCGAACACGAAGAAGGGGATTTACCTGAAGTCATCACAAGTTTATCAGCGTCGCCAGAGGTAAGTGAGCGATGAAGAACAACATGGAAAAAGCTAGAGGAGGCAGGACACGACCATAATATTCGGGTATGAAGAAGAGGATTGGTGTTCTCACCTGGACCACGAGGAAGAGGCCGTATATATAGTCTATTTTATTAAAGGAATGTATTTTCTAGACAGAGCTCTTCCAATAGGAATTGAATTCATAATCAACGCCTCTCTTTCTTTTGCATTCATGCATTTTGCATTGCATTTCATGCATCGGCATTACATCATATTGCATGGATCAAAACTCGTAGAAAAATCCTAATTAGGTGAAATTATTCCAGTTTAGCCTAGAAGATATGGAACGAAGGTTGGAGAGATTAGAGCAAAGACAAATACTGATGCAAAAATAGTTGGCCGAAATTCAACAGAATATGCAAGATCAAGTGAATATGATGCGCCAGTTAACCCAACTACTCGCTGAAAGACTTGAAAAGAGGAGTGGCCCAGTGGTCGGCAATGCAGATGACGATGAACAAATTGTTTATAACCCGAGGAATATCCTGACCCGACCTGACCCTCAGTCGCAAGGGGCACCCATCATTATCGGACCCCGACGTCAGACCAATACCTCAACTCTATCAATGGGCTCATGTTTTAACCCTAAGGATGATCAAGTCAAACCGGTTGTTCGGACCGTGGCAAAAGAAAGGAGGGAACGGACATTGAAGATCCAGAAGAAGAAGGAAAAAGAAATGGGTAGTACGAGTAAGCATGATGATAGCCCTGCAAATCTAATGGCAATAAGACAATCAAGGATGGTGACAAGGCCTAACATGGGAAAGCACCAGTTCACGCCCATCTCGATGACATACAAGGAGCTCTATCAAGATTTATTTGATGCACATGTAGTGGCTCCTCACTACTTGAAGCTTATGCAACCTCCTTACCCAAAATGGTATGACCCGAAGGCCCAATGCGAGTACCACGCTGGAATTACAGGGCATTCGATAGAAAATTGCCTGGCTTTCAAGAAATTAGTAGAAAAATTCATTGACATAGGTGTTGTAAAACTGGATGACACGCCGAATACAGAAACCTGAGCCTGAGAGTGTTTTGAACAATAGGGCTGTAGAAAGGACGTGTATTTTTAGAGCTAACTCGGAGTAATGTCCAAACACGCAAATTGCTCTAAAAGCCTAAGAGCAATAAGAATCTTTTATGAAATGGACTTGTGTCCAGAATCGTTATTTTAATAAAATGCATCTTTCTGAGTAAATATTTTCACGCTTTACATTTTTATTTTTGTCATCCATGATCATATAAGTAATTACCTTTAGAATAATTTGCTCTTTAGATTTTTCACCGTTACACCCACGACGGGTCCCCAGATATCAATGACACGAGCGACGCTGTTACTGACTCTCTTTTTAGCGAAATATGGGTCAAAGGGATCTCAAGACCTTGAAGATGACAAGATTGTAACCTATCTCTTGATTTGTTAAGGATGATAGGATAAGCGAATAGACTTTACCATGTGAAAAGGGATCAGTGGGGTAAAGTTTGCTTCCTATGCCAAAGTTACAAAGGCAACAGTCGTCAAATACAAATTCAAATCCAAGCTCGGGGGCAAAAAAAAAAAAAGTGGCAATGAAGAACGCCAGGAAAGACATCAGAATCAGACACCTTACTAGTGTAGCAAAAACTACCAGAAATCACGCGAAAACTGACTAAGGCTTGTAAAGGTTGGCATAGAGAAGCTACCATTTACCCCCTATGATTTAGAGCGTTGGCTGGAACCTTGATTAGGGTAACAGAAACTTCACCGGGGCAACACATTTCTTATCAATTTTGCCAATTGGAGTTAAAACTAGATGGGGCAAAATAGATCCAATCTAATACGATCAGGTGGATTTGAAAAGTCTGCATGAATATTAACCAAAATGGATGGTCGGGACTTGCCCAATTTGGAAAATTCAAAAAAAAAAAAGAAAATCAGCGAAAAAAGAAGAAAAAAGGAGAGAGCAAAGCGAAAACCCGCAAAGGGCACTTTGAGACCAAAGGGGTTTGGAGTCGAAAACCCGAAAAGGGCAGCTCAAATTTTGATAAAAAAATGGGGCACACGATAGTCTCGCTGCGCTTGAAATAACGATGAAGATATATGTTACATCTTGGGGCATCGACAAAGTATCCCTGATCCCCTAAACACATATTGGGCTTAAAATGGTCCTCAAGAAGTTAGAACAGAAGCACTCGGGCTGCGATATCTGGGGCACCTAGCTTCTATTATACCCATTTCAATTCGTTGTCTGTGGTTGTCTAACAATAAATTTCCTTTTCGATTGTATTTGCTAGCCTTGATCAAACCTGTTTGTTTCGAGCCATGCCCCCCAATCAACTTCCTTCTTGTCCATAGTTATAATCTTTTGGGCATTTTGCATCGAAGTAACGATTTGAGGATTAATAGTACTTTCATAAAAGAAGTTTCACGCATTACTCTGAAAGCATCTGAATAATACAAGGACATGAAACGTAACTATTGTTCAAAATTCATTCCACCTAAGGTTCAGAAGTGTTGAAAATTGACAAATGATCGTCTATCTAAACAAAAAAACCAGACACCTCGTCGGTGATATGCCTTTCATAAATAATAAGCAATGTCAGTCTGGGCATATAATGAAGTCGTAATACCATTGATTCTACACCTCAAGACCGCTGTTACTCTCCTCAGGTGGTAGTAAGAAATACGAAATTTATGCTTCAGAGAATACCATAGAAGAGACAATGATATTGCAGTGGGGCAAACCCATTTCTGTGAGTTTCCTATATCTGCAATAATCGTAGTGCCCCGGTGAATCTCGCTATGAGCAATGACAACCTAAACCATAAATAGGGTCCTTCTCTTGCATTCATACGCATCCAGTTAGGAGCATTCGATTTATTGCAATCATTACGCTGTGAAAAATCATCATAACACTCAGCATTCCTGTAAGTGGCGCATATAGTTAGGAGCATCTGAATCACCTCAATCACAACGCCCTCATCATTTGCATAAGCATAAGCACGTTCTGCAGGACAAGTTCCCCGGAGAATGGCATATCAGCATCGAAGGTCGAAGCTGCTAATCCCTCCTGAGTGTACTGAGGATCAACTATATTTTCGAGAAGTTTCAGCAAGAAGATCCAAGTTGCGGGTCTCTTCTGGATTTCTATCACCGTTCGTTTTCGAGAAGTTTCAGCAAGAAGATCCAAGTTGCGGGTCTCTTCTGGATTCCTATCACCAACTATATTTTCGAGAAGTTTCAGTATGAAGATCCAAGTTACGGGTCTCTTCTGGATTCCTATCACCGTTCGTTTTCGAGAAGTTTCAGTATGAGGATCCAAGTTACGGATCTCTTCTGGATTCCTATCACCGTTCGTTTTCGAGAAGTTTCAGTATGAAGATCCAAGTTACGGGTCTCTTCTGGATTCCTATCACCATTCGTTTTCGAGAAGTTTCAGTATGAAGATCCAAGTTACGGGTCTCTTCTGGATTCCTATCACCGTTCGTTTTCGAGAAGTTTCAGTATGAAGATCCAAGTTACGGGTCTCTTCTGGATTCCTATCACCATTCGTTTTCGAGAAGTTTCAGTATGAAGATCCAAGTTACGGGTCTCTTCTGGATTCCTATCACCGTTCGTTTTCGAGAAGTTTCAGTATGAAGATCCAAGTTACGGATCTCTTCTGGATTCCTATCACCGTTCGTTTTCGAGAAGTTTCAGCAAGAAGATCCAAGTTGCGGGTCTCTTCTGGATTCCTATCACCGTTCGTTTTCGAGAAGTTTCAGTATGAAGATCCAAGTTACGGGTCTTTCTGGATTCCTATCACCATTCGTTTTCGAGAAGTTTCAGTATGAAGATCCAAGTTACGGGTCTCTTCTGGATTCCTATCACTGTTCGTTTTCGAGAAGTTTCAGTATGAAGATCCAAGTTACGGATCTCTTCTGGATTCCTATCACCGTTCGTTTTCGAGAAGTTTCAGCAAGAAGATCCAAGTTACGGGTCTCTTCTGGATTCCTATCACCAACTATATTTTCGAGAAGTTTCAGTCAGAAGATCCAAGTTGCGGGTCTCTTCTGGATTCCTATCACCAACTATATTTTCGAGAAGTTTCAGCAAGAAGATCTAAGTTAAGGGTCTCTTCTGGATTCCTATCACCAACTATATTTTCGAGAAGTTTCAGCAAGAAGATCCAAGTTGCGGGTCTCTTCTGGATTCCTATCACCCTTCGTTTTCGAGAAGTTTCAGCGAGAAGAACCAAGTTGCGGACCTCTTCCTTCTGAACTCTTACCAAACCTCCAGTAGAACGGATCAAACCAAAGAGTTACGGTTCGAAGAAGACGCGGAAATAAAAAGGCAGTTTCATCGAAGTCCTGTAGGGGCAGACTGAAAGATGAACAAGATTACGGAAGAGCGGAATGAAGCCACAAGTCATGTTTCGTAGGAGCAGCGGTGGAGTGAATCCAAGCAACAGGGTTTGGAGACGTTTGAGGAGAAAGGGACTAATGAGTCAAGACTAAGCCCAGACAAAATTGGTCCTATTATTGTCTTTGCTCTATTCTCGTTTCACGACAATGAGCAAAGAGGGGCAGCTGTAGTACCCAATTTTCGTCCGGGCCAAATACAGACTCAAGGCCTAATTTACACTAAAACCAAATAACCCAAATTTTAACCCGAAAGTAGCCCAAACCCGTAAAGCCCAATAACAACTAAACCCTAAGCCCATAACCTAAAACACATTCAGCTTTTGGGAAACCAGGCGCCGCATGCCCCTGGTGCGCCGCACGACAGCATCCGCTGGCCTCCAGCTTCCACGCGCGTCATCCCCTTCACTAAGTGCGCCTCGCAAGCCTCCACTTCCCGTTGTCGGCCATACCTGCAAAAAGAGCCAAAAAGCAGCAAGTCCACAAACAAAGTTTGTATTTTTTTTTTCATGTAAATCGGCTATAAAGCCTTCAAAACAACAATGTAAAAAGGGGGGATGCTCCGAATTCAAAAAAAAAGAGAGCAAAACCATGAATCATCAGAAATCGAAAAGCGAAATTTGAAGGTTGATTTTCGGTTTTCGTTTATTATCTTCTGTCAGTTTATTATTTTTATTTCTATTTTTTTTTTAAAAACGAAAATCAAAGAAAGAGAGGGAGGACTTACCGAATCCTTACGGTCCCGTCGTCGGAGTGCTCCCTCCTTCGTCGGAGCTTGGCTGAAAAATGGGTGCCGAAGGCCCTCTCCCCCCTTGTTTCCAAAGGCCGGACGTCGACGTATCCTAGGGGACTCGAAAAAGGGATCTAAAAGACCCGGCCATGAGCATCGTCGGCCACTGACGCGGTGGCGGCGCGGAGGGGCGACGAACGGTCTGAAGGGCCCGATCGTCGGGCATGAACGAGGAAGAGAGGACTCTCTCTGCCTCTGTTTTCTTTGAAACGAAAATGGGGGGGAGGGGTTCTTTGTTTATTTTGAATAAAGGAAATGAAATAAAAAAAAAATGAAAGGGGTTTGTGGTTTTGTTTTTGAGGCATTAAAAAATGAATTCATAATAAAAAAAAAACTTAACTTTAATGATGACAATGAAACGGCGCCTTTTACTAAAAGAATATGCGCATGTTCCTTAATAGGTATAATTGCGCGGCTAGTCCCTATCCTTTTGCAGCAGCATTCAATCAGTCTTTTTGTTACTTTTTCTTTTTACGAATCTCCCCTTTAATCCCTCTAGGTTTCCAATCAGGTCCTGGGCTCATTGATGAGCGCCTAGGCCTGGGATTTTTACCCGTTCGGTCCTTTCCGTTTAACGCGTGTTTTATTTAGTCCTTTCAGTTTTTTTTATTACCATTTGACCCCCTGTTTTCTTTGTTTATTTTATTTTTATCGTGTTATTTTATTTTATTTTATCATTCTGTAGTCTGTTAAAATTGACCCTTCTATTCCGTTTTAAATTCAATTTGGCCCATTTATTAGTTTGCAACTTTATTTATTATTGCTATTGCCTTACATTTTCATTTTTATTATTATTATTGTTATTATTATTATTATTATATTTACTATTATTATTATTACTAACTTTATTATTATTATCATTACTATTTTTATTATTTGTTTACTTTATTTTTCTCTTATGATATTACTTCTGTTATTATTATTATTATTATTATTATACTATTATTTGTATATATATACTTACTATATTATTATATTATTATGTTTATATTATTACGTTGTACATATATTTTGTATCACTATTATCTATTATTATTATTATTATTATTATTATTATTATTATTATTATTATTATTATTATTATTTATTGTACATATTTTGATATTATTGTTACTGTTTTCTTCTCTTTATTATTATTATTTTATACTACTAACTAATATTACATTGTATATATATTTATTATTATCATCACTTATATATTAACATCATCATTATTATCATTATTAGCTTTATTATTATTATTATAATATTATATCTACCATTACTATTATTATATTATTGCACATACATAGTATTGTATTTTTATTACTATATTATTATATCATACATATTTTGTATTATTATTTTTATTATTATTATTGTTATTATTATTATGTTGTTATATTTTCTATATTATTATTATTTTAATATCACTACTATTACTGTATTATCACTTGTATATACTAACTTTATTATTATTATTAAGAAATTATACTAGTACATTGTACATATTTTGTGTCGTTACTATTATTATCACTAACTCTATTATTATTGCTATTCTTATTAGTATTATTATTACCATTATTATTATTATATTATTACTACTACATTTATATTATTTATCTTGTACATATTTTGTATTATTATTATTATTAGTATTATTATTAGTAATAGTATTCACATTATAACGTTTATTATCCCGATTGTTACTAATTCCACCATTATTGACATTGTTTTGTTTTTTTTTAAATTTCTCATTTTATTTTTAATATTTTTGTTTTGTTTCGACATTTTTATGATTATTTTCGTTTGCGTCATTTTATGTAAACCGATAGTTTTGAGATGATCTTGGACTCAAGGGTTTAAATTATCGCGTTCTAAAGTATTGGATGTGATATTTTAGTCCCTTTGGAACAAGAAGATCTTGATTTTTAATTCGAAAAAAAAACTATGGGATAATCTCCGATTCGAAGATTTAAATTATCGTGTCCTAAAGTATTGGATGTGATATTTTAATCCCTCGGAAACGAGAAAATCTTGATTTGCAAATCCGGAAAACTATGAGATGATCTTAGGATCGAAGATTTAAACTATCATGTCCTAAAGTATTGGATGTGACACTTTATTTCTTCGAAACGAGAAAATCTCGATTTAGTTCAAGGAAAACACGAATATTTCTAAAGGGGTCAGATCTCCTTCAAAATCTTCAAACTTTCGGGTCAGACATCTTCAACTTTCGACATTAGGACATTAACTAATCAATTTGGTACCAATTTTGGGCGTGACGAGGGTGCTAACCCTTCCTCGCACGTAACCGACTCCCGAACCCATTTTCTCAAATTTTCGTAGACCAAAAGCATTGTTTTAGTAAATCAAAATGTTTTATTAAAACAAAGGTGATCCGATCACACCTAATAAAAGATCGGTGGCGACTCCCGTTTTCCATTTTCAAACCCAATAGTCCGATTCCCGCCTTTTCAAAGAGGATGGTTACGACAATAATCCTTGTGCATGATCTCAGAGAGTGCTTTTGAAATGCTGCATCATAATTAATCTTAATGAAATTGCCACCCGGAGGACTCCATCTGACCTCTGATTCAATTATATTTGCAGACGACCTGGTCCTTAGAGCAATGAGTTCACCAATGTAAGCTCCTACTTTATCAATTATCTCCTATGGTGTTTGTGCGACTCTGTCATGGATCAATCTATTCCTTGATGCCCACAAAAACCATATAGCATACATTATTACCCTACAGGTGAGTGAAGTTGAGTCCACATGGTGACTTGTATATTAGTTTAAGATTCGTACTCAATGTGTATGAAAACCTGTAGAATTATTTTTATTCTTAAATTATGTATCCGACTTGGATATATGTAGTTTAGTATCCTACCATCGTTGCTTGAAGAAAATATTAAAAAATTGACTATTTTATTTTATTTTCAAAATAATATATTTAAGGGTTAGTGTACATATTAAATTATAAATTTACTCATAATCCATGTCCAAGAAAAAAGCTAAAATGAAAAAACGAATGCTGCTACTTAGGTGAGAAATATTTTTATTTATTTTAAATAATAAGATTTAAGTATATTTTAAATATTCATATAAATAATATAGATTCTTAATGCAAAAAATAAAAATAATCATTTATGTCAAAACTTTTTTTTTTGTTTGGAAAAAACGGGGATCGATTTTAAAAACGAAAATGGAGTCGCCACCAATCTTTTTTAGAGGTGTGATCGGGTCACCTTGAAATTAATCATTTTAATAAAAAACATTTTGATTTATTAAGACAATTATTTTGGTCTACAAAATTCGAGAAAACGGGTTCGGGAGTCGGTTACGCACGAGGAAGGATTAGCACCCTAGTAACACCCAAAATTGGTACCTAATTGATTAACTAATGTCCTAATGTCGAAAATTTGAAAAATTTAAAATGCGATCCTTTTTATTTGAAAGATAACTTGAATGAATCAAATTGTACACCAAGACCTATTTATCTCAAAGAAATAAAATGTCACACCCAATGAGTTAGGATGTAACATTTCAAGACTTCGAAACTGAGTTTGCCTTTATTTTTAGAAAATTCTTACCTCAAGATAACAAAACGTCATATCCAATAAGTTAGGACACAACCTCTCGAATTCCCAAGAATGAGTTTTTATTTAACCCTTTTTTTTAAAAAAAATAATAGGTTCTTTAGACTCGAAGAGAAAAATCGAAACCCAGTAAATTAGGATACGATTTCTTTCAAACCTTAGAACGCAGAGTGTTTGTTTATTTTGAAAATTGGGTAAAATATGATACTATCATAGTAAAATGGAAAGTGAGTTACAATGCTAATAAGTGCATGACAATAATAAATATTAAAGCTAAAATAAAACAAACTGAAATAAAAAAGAATAATAAAAGTAAAAATAAACAAATAAATAAAACAAACTAATTTTAAAAAAAGTAAATAAATAAATGAAAACTAAAAATAATTAAAAATTTAGTAATGAATCAACGAATAAATAAACAAATGGATATTAGGTAAAACAATTTAACAATAATAATAATAATATTATTATTATTAATAAACGAATAATGATAATAAAAAGATAGATAAATAATAGTAATAACAATAATAATAAGAATGTTAGTAATAATAATAATAGTAAACATAATAGCAATAATAATTATAATAATATAGTGATAGTAATATACTAAAATAATGATTATAGTAGTAAAAATAATAGTAGTAATATTAAAATTAATTAAGTAATGATAAAAATGATAATATTAATAATAAGAAGAAGAATTAAAATTAATAATAATAATATTAATAAAATTAATAATAAAATATCAAAATCTCAAAAGATAAAAAAAGGACAAATTGCACTTAAAATAAAAGTTTGGGGTAAATCTGAAAATAAATAAAAGGAAAGGGACCTTGTTGAACGCGCGTACAACAAGGAAGGACCAAATGGGGAAATATCCCTGTCCTCCAAACGGCGCCGCTTATTGTGGGACTAAAATAGAAAAGAAATAGAATTACAGGGCTAAATTAAAATTAAAAAAAAAAGATTTAATTGTAATAGGCTAAAAAGCGGAGGGACTGCGCACATAAATAACCCACTCAAGGCAAAACACGCGGATCATGAGGAAGCGGGTTGGGTCTCGGGTCGGCTTCCCCAAAACAACGCCGTTTTGGGCATCTGGGGGCCTTAATGAAACGGCGTCGTTTTATGCTTCCTATTTAAGCCCAAATTTTTTTTAAAACTTCATTTCAGCCCTTTCTCCTTTAAAAAAAAACTAAACTCTCTCAAAAAATCCTCTCTCCCTAATCCAGCCAGAATTTTCGACGAGTCACCGCCGCAACGTCCTCCGTCGGCGCCGCCGTGCGCGGCGACTGAAAAAAAAAAGGTGAGTTTTTCTTCTTTTTCTTTACTATATTTTAGTACTCCAAGGTATTTTAAAAAAAAAAAGAAAAGATTCTAAAAAATGAGAACAGATTCGAAAATTGAAAAAATAAAAATTAAAACCTTTTTTTTTTCTGATTCTTTGTTGGTTTGTGTACTGATTTTCTTGTATTCGTAAAAAGAATCCTATCACCCCCCTTACAATGTTTTTACACCCGTTTCTATAGCCAAATAAAATAAAAAATCATTACAGTTCGGATTTCTTGCTATATTTGCTACGGTTTGTTTTTCCTTTTCTTCTTGCAGGTAACCGTCGAAATCTACGGTGACGGGGAGCTATCCGTGCGCTGATTGCAGCGCGAGGAAGGGTCGTGTTGAGAGCTGCAGCGCAAGACCCCTGCTAGGGTTTCCAACAGCTGAAAACGTTTTGGGCCACTGGGCCGACTTCATTTGTTGGGTTAGGTTAAGATTGGGCTAATAGGGTTTTGGGTAATAGGTTTAGTTGTTTGGGCTTGGGGCTTTAAGCCTGTTTACTGCAAAATAATAAAAACTGATGGACTTTTATTTTTTTTTTTGGTTTTTATATTATTGATATGGGCCCGGGCAAATTGGGCCAATTACAATTTATTTTTTATTTTATTTAGTATAATATGATTTATATAATTTATTATTTAATTAATTAAAAATATATACATAAATAAAAACACTAACAAAGTAGGGGGATTAATGCTAGGATAAGTTCAAAACCCGATCTAAACGAAAAGAATTATGTAATGAAGAATACTTAGCATATTGCCTATAAGTAAAATATAGAAAAATGTCGATTTTTTTGAAAAATTATTGGATTAGGTCCTTTTTTTTCTTAATTTATCGAATTAGGCTAAAAAAAAAACATATTCAGTTGGGCGTATTTTAGTGGATTGGGAGGAAAACACTTCCAACTGGAAACGTTTCCATAACGACTACTCCCTCACCCCAAAGTCTCTTTTTTATTTTCCTATTTAAACCCCTAATTTCATTATTTTTCAATTCCACTCTCTCTCACATTATCAATTTTCTTTCAAATCTCTTTTAGATTTCTCTCTATTTCCTCCTAATTCTCACACCAATTTTTATTCCCCTTGCAATTCTCTCTTTTTTATTAAAATTGTTTTTTTAAATTAATTTTGTATTACAATTTATTTCGTGTTTATTGAAATTAGTAATGAAAAATCTCTAATTCGTTTAGATGGCAAGCACATTTCGGTCAATTAATTGCAAATGTTAAGAAATTTTTTATTATATTAAATTTAATTTAATTTAAATATTTTGTTGTTATACTAAAATTTAAAATTTTGTATGTTTTTCTTATATAGTTGGAAGATAGAATTTTAGGGAGGGTTCTGGACATGAATTATGGAGTCTGGATAGATATGAATTGGTTGAAAAGAAATTTTGGTGGCCTCGATGTAGAATCGTGTGGAGTTGAAAGAGAACAACACGTTCGGGCGTACATTCTTATGATCATTGGGATCTTCTAATGCCCGATAAATCACAAAATCTTGTCCATTTAAGGTGGCTGCTAAAACGCTTGAACTTTAGAAAAGCAGACGAACTTAGTTAGGGGTCAGGCGTGTTGGCAACATTGTACCGAGAGATATGTCAGGCGACGCAACCACAGAAAATTAAAATCGATGGTTAATAAAAATTTACATCGTTAAACCAAGTTTAATTCAGTCATTTTCTAAGGATAAATATGTACAATGATCTAGTTTGCACGAGAAAAATGGAACAAAGTTGTATATTGTATTATTCTCTATAGTGTAATAAAAATTTATATTTACAAATTACAACAAAATTGAGTATGAAAGAAAAAATCAAAAAATATATTTCAGTTAAAAAAAAATAGTACATCGGTTAATAAAGTGTTGTCCTTATAGTATCTCATTGGTATGGACATGACGGCATTTTATACCATGGGTTTCTACAAAACCCACATAACCTCGGTTGGTTTGTCTTCTCTTAAATATCCATATTGTCGCGTATTCGAGTAGATTTTGGTTGACCTTTTGGTTTACGGCACAATGAACTATTAGGTAACAACTTAAATGGAACGCTCGATACTGTTGGCTACATACTTTGATCTGGGATCAGTGGGAATCCATATCTCCACATGTTATACATGTGTTGTAGCTTGTACGCTTTGTCCACAAAACTCATGTGATCCAAACGTACGGAGAGACATGTTGCAATTGCATTAGCGCATGGAAAATGAAGTGCGTCAAATATCCCATAGTCGCAGGTCCGTGGTCTCAAGTGTACACGATACGCTCCCCCGACAATACTTTAGTCAGGTCTGTCGAACTTCGTAACTCGAAACGATAGGTCTTCGCATGAGTGACACGTTGAATGCATACAGTTCGCTAGTGTTATAACCTCCCTAATTTCTTTGGAAATATTTATGCCAAACAGAAATATGTTTCATTCACAACCAAAGTTATCGGCAAATGACGCATTCCCTTCAATACGGAATTGATGCACTCCGCCAAGTTTGTCGTTATGTGCCCATATCGTAAACCCGCTTCATACGATTGTGCCTATTGATCGAAGGGTATGTTAGAGAGGTAGCTCGTATCGGCACTGTTAATGGCTCGTAAGTTTTCCAACATTTCATGGAAACAGTGTTTAACTAGCTCATACCCCGCCGAGAAAAGTGAATAGTTTATCCATTCATCCTAACATCTGCTTACCGATTAAATATCAGACAATTGAAATAATGGTGAATACATATATATGTTAATTACTTGTGAGTGTTAAGCTTCAGATTCATGATGTCTCTAGTAGTTCGCCGCAACATGTCTTAAACAATACCTATGGTGTGTGCGGTCCTAAAGGCTTTCTTATCGTTCAATTGCGGCCAATATTTTAGGCCCCTTGTCAGAGATGATGCATATATCGTGTTGGGGGACAACATACCTCATCAACCTAGACAAGAAGAAATCCTAATCGTCTACCTTCTTTGACGGCATCTTTGCAATTGGTAGGATTTTTCGATTACCACTAGTGTTACAGCCAACAACATCAATGCGTATATCTCCCACACATAAAGGTGTTGTCGATTTGTACTAATGGCTTACAGTACCGGATTGCATGTCGAAATTGCTTGAAAGTCCAACAGAAACAATGAAATACTCAGCATTCATGGACCAATTGGTCGTTGTAATACGTAGGCATCGTTTTCAGATCGGTTACGCAGTTTGGAACATACTGCTATAGTACCTAACACCACTGCCACAAATCATTGTACGATGAGTCCCATCCATTTTGCCTCTTTTTTAATGTCTTCTTTTTTACGATCCACGCCTTGTAGTATGACGACTTTTAATCGTACTAGGTACGGATATTTACAATTAAAATCGACACAACAATCCTAAGACTCGCTTTCACTAAAGGTAGTATTATGTTCGCGATTATCTCGGAAGCTAATTTTGAATGATCTTATGAAATACCTACAACAACACGAGTATGTTAAAATTAGGAATTCAATACCCTAAATATAATACAGTCTTGACGCAGTACCCATGACAACACCCGCATGCAGAACTAGCATTACACATTTCACCTTAAAATTTTCCAATTGGGATTTAACAACGTGGAAGTTTACCTATTTCTTTATGTGATATCGCTTTACCGCTGTGATAAAGCTATATTTAGAGGAAAACTCTTTTCCCGCTTCTAAATCACCCGAATCCAACGCAGAACTCGCATGGCCCGGTCATTTGTGTAGAAGTTCTACAAACTCCAACCCAACTTCTGTTGAGAGGTCCACATTATGCATGTGGGACAGAGGTGAGTATACCTTGAATCGCAAATATTTTTCAGCATCTTTGCTCAGACCTTCACCGTCTGAACTTCCATCTTTTGGTTTAGTTAGAATCGACTCTAGTTTAGAAAATAATGCAATTTTCGAACCATTCAACCCAGACTCCTAGATTGTATCGACATCGAATTTAGTGCCCTCTTCATTCTCAACCCTATCAACATGTCCATATTTGGATGTCCCCTCGTTAGTGTAGTTCGTAGGGAGTACATCATCTCTTCTTGTATAGTTGTCGAAACAAACAAAATCACTTACTGAGTGCCCACCACTGGAACTTGATTCTATACCTCTATAAGTGTTCCTAGCGTTGAACATCGCCTAATCGAAGTTCAAATCAAAACCACTACTTGAGTGTCGTGCTGGGGTCAATATTCTGGGTTACCACCAAACCCTTACTACTGGACGTTCTGCCTGTCGCGGTTGAAATCTAGGGCTAAAACCGATGAGTGTATTTCCATGATTCTAGGATATTATAATGGGAACTTTCTAACAAATCAATGAACCCACCACATAATTGTGTTGTTAGACTCTCAATTTGCTCTTTCATTCCAGTCTCTTGAATTGGAACATATGTCGACCTCCGACCGCCTTTATCTGTGTTTGTAAACTTTGCATGTAACTTGAGTATTGGTGATCCACTAGTAATATGTGTATGCACCATCGGCCCATCCCCTTTGCGCCTCTGATATCGAATGCGTCATATTTGACGGGGTTGACCGAAACACAAAATCGATATTTCAATGACAATACTCTTATTTGGGTGGATCCAATAATTTTTTGCCTAATTCTTGTGCCCAGCTTCAGCAATTGTATGTTCAGGTTAAAATCCAATCGCGTTGAGTTCTCTGATGAAAAAATGACTCCATTTTCGGTGTCACAGACTTCACTATCGTAGTAAACAACAACATTAATTCGTCCACTCATTTCAACGAAATAACCTCTTTCACATGTTGGAAACAAAAACATTATGCAGAAAAATAAAATTGTAATTATATATGAACAATAAAAATCAAACCTTACTTGATGCAATTATGTGTTTGCTCCAAATTTTGTCTTATGAAACGCTTTGTGAACTTCCTATTCTTTCGATTCTTCGTGCGATTTAGTTTGCTCGAAATTGTCTTATGACACCCAATGTTGAAAGCCATCCTTTTATAGAGTAGGGGTGAGTGACAATTGATTTAGAAAATATGCCCGAGGTATTTCACGGGTGAATGGGAAGTTTGCACGTGTTGAATTTGGTAGAAGAAAAACGCTCCACGTAGGGCACGTTTTTTGTGACATGTCAAAAAAATGTCACTGAAAACGCACCCAGCTAGATGCGTTTTCAATGTAATGTCAGCAAAATATACTGAAATCGTATCCAGCTGAATGCAATTTTAGTTGGCATGGCACGAAAATGCATCTAGTTGGACACACTTTAACTTTTCTAACATTGCACTGAAAACACACCTTATGTGGAGCGTTTTCCCATTACCAAATTCAACTCCTACAAACTTCTCACTCACCCATTAGATATCTCAAGATTCCCGGAATAATATTTTTTGAAAAATTTTGATCGACCTCAACTTGCCGTAAACTACGGGTGATCAAAACTCAGTTCTATTCGAAAAAAAAATACAAACAAAGAGTTAATGTAATTTGAGTTTTGATTTCAAATCAAATTAAATTTTACAATTCAAATATATGATTGGTGTAAATACGACTGTTGTAAATACCCTTTTTCTACTTGTTATTTATGAAAATTGTACCAAATTGGAGTCTAAATAATTTCAAAATTTTGAAAATAATATTAATTTTATAACTCAAAAAGTTATAAAAAGTTTATAAAGAATATATAAAAAATTTAAAAAGTAAAAAAAACCTTAATACATTATTTTACAAACCCTAAAACCCTTAATCTTATAAAATAGTAATCTTAAACCCTTAACAAAAATCTAAATTTTAACCCTAAAACAATAAAATAACTCAATTTATTTTTAGTTTTTTTTTTGGGCCTAATTCCATAAATTTTAAAAAAACCGACTTAATCCTGTAATTTTTTTAAAAAAATTCGTTTTTTTTTTTATTTTAGCTAGATTCGAGTGATGAGAAATGTTTTTATAAAATAAAATATTAAAAAATAAAATAAAAAATAAAGGAAAAAGAGATGGAACAAAGCTCAAAGAATGACCCACAAAATCATCAACACATTATTGAAAACATAATTTTTTAAAATTAAAAAAAAAAGAAAAAGAAGAAAGAAGCGAAGTTGAAGCCCATTCTAATAATCAAAAGCCCAGAAAAAAGTTTCCATTTTTAATTTTTTTCTTTAAACGTGTAAAACAACTATAGTTTTTGTGATAAAGAGAGACTTCCTTTGTTCCCTTTCTCTCTCTTCCCGTAGCCGGCCTGTCTTAATCTAATTCAGTTCCCTTCTTCTTTTGCTCTTTAATAATTCAATCTCAAATCTAAATTTAGGATTGAAAATTTCCCAACTTTTTGGTGTTTTTTTCCTTCTTTTAAAGGGGTATAATCATTTGGATGCTAATTGAAGCACCTGATCTTGTTGAGGTGGAAATAATAAAGTTATTTCACTTTGTTTTTTGAGCTTTTATGAGGTGGGTTTGGTCTGGATTTGGAGTTTAGGGTTGAAGGAAAAATTGATTTATTGGGTTCTCTTTGGAGTTAAATTTCAGGGTTTGATTTGAAATGGTATATTTCCATAGATCAATCTCCGTCTGCAATTCGGTTGACCAGACTTCTCCAATGGCAAATTCTGGGAATTCAAGTGATCTCACGATGAACCCCAAATCAGCGTCATCAAAGGGCAATTTTTGTAGGAAACAAAAGGTATTCAATCCGCCACAAAAGGTATTCAATCCACCAAGTTGTTTAAAAATCCCCTCTTGTGAAAGATCAAGATCTGCCGCCGTTGATGTTGTAATCTTAATTGCTGTGATTGCTGCTTTTGGAATCTTGTTGTTTCCAACTATAAAATGCATATCTTTGAAAGTGATTGAATTTATTGAAGCTGCATATGATTTGGTTAGAGATGAAATGATGATATCTCCAATGATATATGGTTCCGTAGGACTTGGTTTTTCTTGTTCTGCAATAGCTGCTTGGATTTTGCTTCTTTGTACAACTAGGAAATGTGGGAACCCTCACTGTAAAGGGCTCAATAAGGCCACCGAATTCGATATTCAGTTGGAAACCGAGGAGTGTGTTAAGAACTTGAGCCCCACAGTTAAAGATGGTGTTTCCAAAGGACTTCTCGAATTGCTGCACAATCGTCACAAGGAATTGGAAGCCGAGTTAAAGAGGCTGGCACCGGTTAATGGAAGAGCAGTGCTTGTGTTTCGAGCTAAATGTGGATGTTCCGTTGGCAGATTGGAGGTTCCGGGACTGAAGAAGCAAAGAAAGATCAAGAAATAGGGTTTAAGGATACGATTAGATAGATGAATTTTAAAGCAAATACAGAAACTAGCTCATAATGCTGAGAGGAGTTTGAGGGCCTTCTCAAGTTATGTTGTCTTTAAATAAGCTTCTCATAGCACTAAGTTGTAAGGATTATATACAGTCGGGTTATTAGCGGAGAAAATAATAACCCTTTAGTTTATTTTATAGCTATTTTAGGGAAATTAATGTTTTAAAGCTTATGTGTTTGTGTTCTTAGTTTTGCAATTTATTTTTGTGTAGCTATAAATCATTGAAATTTGAAACCTTTTAGGCATTAGATAATCATGCTTTTGTTGAACTGTTTGATTCTTGGTGTGTTACGAGAACTATTTGATCGTGATGCGGCTTGTACAAGGAGTCCGATAAGGAGTTCTAAGCTTCCTCAGATCTTATCCTCGATGGATGGGACTTCCGCTCCTGCAAGCCATATAGGTGTTACTCCCACCTCTTACTCTGATTTGATGTTTTAACACTTGGGCTGGCAATGAGCATTATCTAAGTCCTTACTCTGAGTTTGATCTATGGGTCAATTTCGCAAAGACAGGCTCGTGGAACAAGAGCAAGGTCCGGGATTAGCTCTCTCACTCGGGCATACTTTAGGGCTTAGCTACAAGGTCTTTTGAATCTTTGATCTGTTTTACAAGTAATATTTCCTACATTTTCAGCTTCATAGTAGTGTACTGCTGATTACATCAACTTGGTGTAGTGAGAATTATTGCTCATACAGTTCCTGAACCAGATGATTTCGAGAAGGTTATATGTCTTGCAAGTATTCTCTGCTGAATCTCCTACATTCTATTGTTGTGTACATTTGATAGTAGTATATCTTATCATATTCGATATTAACAAAGCCGATTGTTATATCTGCTTATGTTTTCTGTCGCTGAAGCATTACCAGTTTGTACTAAAAGTGCGTTTTCCCTTGGTTCAAGCATATTCCGTTAGAGGAAGAAAAGGCGAGATGAACAGCATGCAGATATATCGCAAAGGTAATTTAGTTCCTTCCCTTTTTATGATTTTAAGCTGTTAGCAGTAAAGGATAAACCGATTTTGCTTTGCATGTCGTTTTAACATTGTTTATGTTGCTCCAACTCTTATATGTTGCATAAAGCATTTATGTAGGGACACGGCATGGGGATATGATGTACATTAAAATCTTTAAAGATGATTTGAACATGCCAGTGTAGAAGAAAGAAAGAATAGAGCATATTTTTGAAGATGTGGTTGGGAAGGGATAAGCACTACTACTTGCATGAATCGGCCATTATTGTTGATTTATACAAATCACAGGATTCTTTTTTAGATAAAGAGATTGTAAACCTTAATTATATGTCATTATCCAAGACATTTCACCACTTGAGCTCGAGCTCGAGCTCGATTAAGTTCGTTTATCAATTTTTATAGTCAAGTTCAAACCTGAGCTCTAGTTCGACTCAATAATTAAGTTTAGGGTTAATAATATATATCAAGGGCTATAATGTAATTTAATAATATAAAAATAATTTCACTTTTTTATCTTCTTATACAATCAATATTTTAACCATCTAAGTGTCATATTTTATGCTTCATTAATGTGAACCATGCATATTAATTTTGACTTAAAATATAAATTTCTAACTATTTGTTTTATGAAAACAATGTTCAACCTTTAAATAAAGAAATATTAATATAAATAATATCTATGTATAAAATTTTATATTGACACCGTTATTATGAAAAGCTCGATAAGAAGTGCAAGCTGTTTGTGTCAAGTACTATTAATATTGGATTTAGCTCAATCAATATCTCAAGCTTGGTTCGATAATTACTTGCTTTAATAGCTTGTGAGCACTAATGTTTCATTTATATTCTTCCTAATATTACTAATTCTTTAAGTAATCTAAGATTTTGAGCAAAATTTGAATTTTTGGACAAATTTACTCTGTTTTTTTCTATTATTTTTTAATCAATTTTATCTTTTTTCTTAAATAGAATTGAAATCTAATTAAAAACAAGATTTAAGCATTTTTTATGCAAGTGAATAATTACATTAGAACAAAAAAAGATTTTACAAATATTAAGATCAAACATTGGAGCTGATGCTAATGAACTTGACATTCACTCAAGTTTACCACAAAGTCAAATGGCATGATTAGCAAATCTTAAACATTAAAGAGTAGATATCGTAAATATGATTTATAAACTATGATTGGTGATGTGAACTATAATAATTATTGTATATAAATTTGTTTTAATATTACACTAAAATCATAGCTTCCAATCAAGCTTTATAGTTACCATGCTAAATAATTTTACATCCTTATAAACCCTATTAATACTTTGTGTTCAAAACCTTGATTTTAAACTTAAATTCTAATCGAAGTAAATAATATTAACTTTTGATTTTTAGCAAAAGGTTTTTTTTAATGAAATTACCTTTTTATCTTTTATTATATTTTCTACTTTAAAACATATATATCTAGAATTGATGTTTTATTTTTAAAAAAAAAAGCATTTTTTAACGACAACAATAATTCCATTACAATTTTCAAAACTACTTTTTAAAACAATAAAAAAAAACTATCAAATTTTTAAATTTACTTTTCAACCTAAAAAAAAAAAATCATATATTCAATAAATCAAAACACCCCTAAAATCAGAAATCAATATTGACTACTACCAGTATGGAAGATCATTGTGCTACTCAATACTAGTCCTGTAGAAGGGTATGCTTCAACATCATCATAATAATTATCTACTCTACTCTCTACACTTAAGTCCCCTAAATAAAAAGGCAAGAATTTTGATTAGTTTGGTTCACTAAAACTCTGAAAGCATAGCTTCAGCTAAACACTCCTCTCACCATCATCATTGTTCCGACCTCACACCTGAAGCCGTCACTGCTAATGCTATCAAATTAGCCAAGCTAGATACTCTTACAACCGACTGTACAATATCCTGATTTCCCGATCCCAATATTCCCAAATTACTATTGCCCTCACCGCCGCCGCTGCTTTCACCCTCCTCACCCGGCATCACAAACCGACAAACCGGGCAGGACCGATTGATGCGCAGCCACTTTTCAACACAATCGGAATGAAACACATGCTTGCATGGCATCTCACTTCCTTCTTCTTCCTCTTTAAACTTTTCCAAACAAATCGAACAATCGTACCCTTCTTCCACTTTTTTCCTCGCAATTGCTTCCATGGCAGCCTTCAAAGCGAGGACACGCCCGCCCCGGTTTATTAAATACACACAATCAAAATTCAAAGATTACAGAAAACAATATTACAGAAAGAATAAATTTTTAATTATGAATAACCAAAAAAAAAAAAAAAAATCAAGGATTATATATAGGATACGGTGGAGGCGTTCCCCCAAAGTTGAAGCAGTTTAGGGCTAGAGTTATGGTATTAAGATTTAGGCTAATATTCGGAAGTCCTCAAACTATTACATTATGTTCAAACAAGCCCTTTTACTTCTTTGTCTTCAAATAAACTCTAATTTATAAATTTTTTTGCCATTAAAGCACTTAATTACTTTTTAAAAAAAAATTTAAAGTGCTTAATTTTAATTAAACGGTTTTTAAATCTTTTCCTTTTATTTTTACATATGTCATACTTTATTAATTACAAATCCTTAATTCTAATATTTAACTAAGCCTTAACTTGATTGATATGAAGAGTTTCGAGTGCGTTAAAGTACATTATCTTACTATTTATAAGTTGAGAAGATACTATATATAATTTTAAGTATTGCGTAAAAAAATCAAATATGATTCGAATATACAATGATATTGATATGAGAATTTGTCCTTTCTTTCTGTTGTTATTTGGTCGGTTATAGCCGCCATTGCTATTCTATTAGAATATATTGTATTGCTTCTGTTATTTTGTTTGTTCTTTTGACTGATGTAATTAGCTGGATATATATATATATATATTATTATATTAGTCATGCTTTTGAGTAGGCAAATTTCCCTATTTTTTCTCTTCTCATTGTTCTCTTAAATTTTGTATTCCTCCTCTATAGAATCTTTCTTCTCTATTATTTTCTTTTCTTAGTGAAACTTCACCCCTCATCAGTGGTATCAAAGCCTTGACTCTGGCATCATGCTGACAGACGGCATTACCACCAGACATCAGAATCAAGTTTCCCAACAGCAGCAAGATCTGTTGAAAACTTAAGCAAAACTTCAAGCATTAGATAAGAAGAGGGGTGAGCGATTCAATGAACTCTGGTTAGATCTTAAGTCTTTTTTCGAGTTTGTAACAGAGAAAGATACCCCAGACAAATCTGCGGTGTTATTTGGTTCTGCTAGCTCTGCAAAAGGAAAGGAGCCATGGTGGCTCAGCAACCAATTTTCAGGCAACCACAATATATTGAGTTAGGGCTTCAACGAACCTTTAAGCGGGAATGCCCAAAGTTTAACAGTGGCGACTTTAAAGGATGGCTCATGAAGTTAGAAGAATAATTCGTCGTAGCATCGGTGGTCGATGAACAGAAAGTCTAGAGGGAAAAGCTTTACAATGGCACCAATATTACACTCAATACGAAGGAGGGTCTGATAAGTTGGAATGGGGTACTTACATGGAAGACATGAAGGCCAGATTTGACCTACAAGAGTTTGATGATCCAATGGCTGACTTGGTAAGTCTCAAGCACAATAGTAGCGTGGACTAATAATACGAGGAGTTTTTGGGTTGACTGAATTTGTAATGAATTAGTTTTTAGGGGTGTGGAAAAATATGGTTTTGAAATTTATTTTTGTAAATCAAGTCGGTAAATATAAAATAAGAGTATATATGAGTTGAGATAAAATTATATTAAAGTTTCGTTAAGTAATTTAACTGAGAAAATGATTAATTAAAACTCAAGGACTAAATTCTAAAAGTCTAATCACTATTGAGTTTTAATTTAGAAAAGACTTGAAGACCTAAGTAACAATTATTCAAAGGATTAAAATGGTTAATAAACTGATTTTAAATAGATGAGGAGTGTGAAACGATTTAATTAAAAAATTGATTATGATTAATTAGCATATATATTAAAGTTAGTGGAGATGAAACTTTTTCTTCATTTAGCTTAGCCGTCCCACCCTAGAAAGAAAAAAAGAAAAATCCTCCATTTGTTTCAACATTCGACCATCAAAATCCATAAGGTAATTAATCTATTTTTCTTATAATTTTTATAGATTTATAATCATGGGAACTTGATTTAGCTAGTCCATGTATCAAGTTGTTCGATTGATGAATTTTTAGTAAGTCATCATTGTTGAGAATTTGATGAATTAGGCTTAAATTTAATAGATATTAACATTAGATCATGATAAGGAATAAATTGTAAAACCAATTAATTTTGTTAATTAACTTTGTAACGTTAGGGACCAAATTGAATAACTTGAAAACTTTTCATTAATTTATTTCATGAATAGGAAGTATGGAGTCCCTAATGAAAGAATGTGAAATCAAATTTTAATCTAAATCTAGATTTTGAAAAATATGTTTATCTCGAGTATAAAGATTAAATTGAATAACATGCAAAATATGGTCGGCTTTGTATTTGAATGTGAATTGGATGAAATTTGATATTCTTTATTTATTGAACTATTGTTCGTAACTAAAGATGATATTGGGCCGTCGAGAGGAAAAGGAAAAACGAGAATCGTCAACGATTGACTTGAGGATTCGGTTTGTACTTTTATGATTCAAGATCAAAATATTTGTTTCTATATTCATTTTAATTGCATGAATGAGTATCGTGGTAAGTGTATAATGGTCGTATGAATTGATTCATTGTACCCAAAAGAAAGAAAAAAAAATTATTAGTCATCTCAAATCCTTCAAAATGCATTGCAGACATGAATTTTCTTCGTTGAAATTGATAAGATTGGGTGATTGTTCTTTAGTTTAAAATAATTTTGTAAGAGATTCAGAATTATTTCGTTGCAGAATAATTGACCATCACTAACCAACTAATGAACTCTTTGAATCACCTCATTCTAAACTCTTTGACAGAAAACATCAAACATACGAACAACATTGTATTTGCTTCTCATAACTTGAACCCAAAATACTCCAACATCACATAAAAGTTTAAAACGGAGTTTGAACCAAAAAAAAAAATTATTATAAGCTTACTCAAATTGTGAATACCCAAACCATCATTAGCAAGCGGCCTACAACAATGATCTCAACTAACAACGGTCAGTTTACGAGAGTCAACAGTTGAGCCTCAAATGAATGCATGAGTCAACTTCTCAATTTCATTGCAAACAAATAGGGGAATCAACACTGAGTTCATGAAGTAATTGGGGATAGCTAAAAGCACCGATTTAGCAAGAGTGATTCTTCTCACCATAGAGAGCCTCCTAGCATCCCATCCATTTTGTTTAGCACGAACTTTATTCATTTCCAACTTAATAATAGTCATTTTATTTTTAGAGTGCGTATACCTTAATAGAGAATTAAACCATACCCTCCTTCCCATCAGTTTGATAATCACCGTAAGGCTCATAGTTTTCTCAATCAAGGAAAGCACTCTTTTTAATAAGCAAATAAACAGGATACCATATATAATTGTCATTATTACATCCCCATCATGTAGCTCCATATCATCATCTTCATGAACCTTTTTCCTAACACTATCTTCTTCTAAGAGCACATCCTTGAACGAGACTCATGATCCCCATCAGATGCAGTCATCGAATCACTCGTGTCAATCGTATCATCCCTTTTTCATAACACCTTCTTGGTCGCCCTGCTAATCCCCTCACCAATCATCTTCTTCTTAAGGAAAATGACTTTGCTTATGTTATGGTATTAAATATTATTACAGATTTAATTTTTAATAGATATAAATCACATTATGTAAAATAAAATATCACATAACTTGAAAACAGATTGGACCGAACTCAGGTCGTAAACGTTGGAGTCCAAATTCAACTTATATTTTAAATAAACTTATTTTTTTATCGAAACCTATTTTCAAACATTATATATTTATTCAAACCTATCTGATATAAATGAAGTTTTAGATATGCATTAATAACTAGACTCTAAAACAATGTAAAACAAATATAGATTTAAGATAAATAAATATAGAAAACAATTATATTTACATTTTATGAATGTAAAGTAGTTGTGGTAGGTTTACAATTATCACAAGTTTTAAAGAGATGACCCCTTGATGCTTTCAAAATTTAGGTGAGTTAGATTATATAAAATAAATAAGAAATTAATATAATTCTGAATAATTATTAGTTCATAATCAATGATTTTATATTATTAAAAACCCAATATTATTTCTTTTATTCTAAAAAAAATCAATTTTGTTGGAGCACATCTTAGTTCTTAAAATTTATATAAAACTATCCAATATCAACTATAATAAAAAAAATTACAATGAGAATAATGAAAACTATATTATTCTCAACATTGGATCCAAATGAATATTTCTAAGCTTTAATTTTGTCATATTATTCTTTAAATTTTTTAAAAAAAAAAGTTTACTATACTTGGAGTAAATAACACTTTTTTTAAAAAAATTTTGGAAATTTTTAATATTTCCTTTTGAAAATTATTTAAAATGGACTATTTAATTTAATTTATTTTAAATTTTAAGAGTTTTTATTTTTCAATTTTTTTATATTTTATTGAAAATACAAAAAAAATTAATTTTAAATATTTTTTGTAATTATTTATGTGCTTTTAAAAAATAAGGACTCAATTGACAAAAAATATAAATATTAAGAGTTAAAAAAGTTATTTTTATCTTTTTTATAACAATCACATCAACAATTCTAAAGATAAAATTGATGGAGGAACCAAAATTTTTAAATAAAAAATATAAAAATTAAATGTCTCAAAATTAAAATATATAACTAATTTTAAATTTCACACAATTACAAAAAAAAAACTTTTGGCATATTTAAAACGAAATTTCAAAACTCTAGGATCATATTTACTCTATTTTCTGATATTCAAAGTCCATTCATTTTTGTATTGTAATTTTATTTTTTTAATAATATTTATGATGCTTAACAGATTCTAAGGGGTGAAATACCCAAATATATCAAAAAAATAAAAAAATTATGGAATTGGGCCGGTTTCTCGAAAATTTACGGAAAAAGATCGTTTCCCCACAAAATGCGTCCACGTCAGCGCGTTTTGTGGGGAAATGGTAGGAAAGCGCTCCCTTGAGGACGCGCTTTGTGCCACATCAGCAAAAGCGCGCTTACGTGGACGCGCTTTTCTGATGTGGCACAAAGCGCGTCCTCAGGGGCGCGCTTTTGCCTTCCTCAAATATTGAATTTTATTTTTAAAATTAAATTTAAAAAAAAAACTAACAAATTCTATTTTATAAAAGATATTAAAATTAAATTACAAAAATATATAAGCAACTATTATTTTATTAAAAAATAAAAAAAAAAAAAAAAAATTCTTATTTATTAATATATTAAAATTATACAAAAAATAAAAAATAAAAAACTTCTTATTTTATTAAATATATTAAAAACTAAATTACAAAAAAATAAAAAATAAACAAAACTCTTCTATTTATTAATATATAAAACTAAATTACAAAAAAATAAAAAATAAAGAAAACTTCTTATTTATTAATATATTAAAACTAAATTATAAAAAAATAAAAAATAAAAAACTTCTTATTTATTAATATATTAAAATTAAATTACAAAAAAAAAAATAAATAAAACTTCTTATTTATTAAATATATTAAAACTACATCACAAAAAATAAAAAAAATAAAGAAAACTTCTTATTTATTAAATATTAAACTAATTACCAAAAAAATAAAAAATAAAAAACTTCTTATTTATTAATATATTAAACTAAATTACAATAAAATAAAAATAAAAAACAACTTCTTATTTTATTACATATATTAAAATTAAATTACAATAAAAAATTAAACAATTTCTATTTTATTAAAGATATTAAAATTAAATTACATAAAAAATTAAACAAATATTCTTTATTAATATATTAAAACTAAATTATAAAAATAAAAAATAACTTTTATTTATTAAAAAAATTCAAATTAAATTTCATACAAAAAAATAAACAACTCTTTTTAGTGAAGATATTAAAATTAAATTACAAACACAAATAAAAAACAACTTTTTTTATTAAAAATAAAAAAATTATTACAATTTAAAAAATAAAAAAGCCCATCCGAATCAATGTTGATGCCGGTCGGAATCAGTGCCACATGGGGGTGGTCGGC